>OX123188.2:3279551-3598424 GCA_944739405.2 Euclidia mi | reverse complement strand
ACCGTGCTTCGGAGGGCACGTAAAGCTGTCGGTCCCGGTTCTTGTCTCAGGATAAGAATCGTTAGGCCATGTCGGAGGCCCTCGAGCGGTCTAGAAACTCCGATACTAGAGTTGGCCATACACTCACACGAAAAACAAAACAAACAGATAAAATGCCACAAGTGCTATTATTTAAACTGAGTTATCTACGTTCAGATATTTTAAATAGCGTTTTGATTATGAAATTTGTGATTTGTTGTGATGGCTTATATTGTATGTTGGTGGGTTGTAAAGCTGTCTGTGTATTTATCATGCGCTTTATATTGAAGTGTTTATTGTGTTCATGATAAATAGAGAGGGGCGTTTTAAATACTTGTACTCCTATTTATTACACGGCCAAGCTGATTAGATACAAGAAGAGCAATCTATTTTTGATAGTTTCAACGTGAAAAATAATTAAGCCTTTCAATGATAATTTCATTTACGACATCGATTTTTATGACGACTAAAGGATATTGCTTTTATAGTCATATCACATAAAATTTCAAAATTGTAAAATATATGTATACAGGGTGATTTGTAATTGCTCGTATTCCCTTCGGGTAGGGTAAGGTGATTCTAGGACCAAAATGGAGTATTTTTACCGCCTACATATAGGGGTCCAAAATGCACCATTTTGGAATAAAACGGTTTTTAAGATTTTTTGAGAAAATTCCAAATTTTTGTTATAAACATCTTGTAAAAAATTATTTTGACTATTCTTGGTGGCAAATTGGGTCTCATTTAATGGACAATTAAATTACCCATCTTTTAAATTAAAATAAACCTACTAGCTCAACGTGGAATTTGAAAATAGAGCCAATAAACACGCAAAAAATGTTCGAATAAAATAAAATTATGCCACAAAAATGCAATTATTTGAAAAAAATAATATGTGGCATGTTATGTAAAGTGTTGAAATAACTTCTTGGTATTACCTGCTATCCAAAAAGATATAATAGTCTTAGACAATTGATGCAAATTTCGAGTAATAGCCACTTTAGTTCAAAAAAAGTGCTTCTGGATGACTCACTCGCCAGAACATTTTTTCCTGTATTTATTCTTAAGCTCTGCAATCAGCAGTGATTACTAGTAGGGAGACAAACCTAGCAAAACTTAGGGTCTTGGGTTTGAATCCTCAGCGTAAATGACTGTCTTTTGTTAGTTAAATGCATATTAAGTTTTTAATTCTCACTTGTCCCGTGACTCGAAGAGCATGTTCAGCCAGTTGGTACCGGACGTTATGTTTATCTTGGAAACTCTTTTAGTCAAAACTAAGTCAATCAGTCAAATGAATAAATAATTGAAAAACAAAGGCGTGGCACTGAATTAAACCATAAAATATCCAGATTTCAGATGGGATCTCACTGTGACAAAACATGAATTAAACGAAATCTTGTCGAATCAGCGTTGATATTCTAAATCATGTTACTTTTTGTGAAAAAGATACTTTTACGTAGGCTTTTACTTATTCATAATAAGAGTTTCCGGCTCTGTTGGAAGAAGTTGCGCTCGATGTGCGATTGTGTATGATATTTTGCCCAGCACAAAAACCGCCGGTGCTGGGCAAAAATTCAAATCGCCAACCTGTGGCAAAAAAACGGGACAAAAACCTAATCACCAGGTGGGCCAACAATATTCACAATACTAGTTCGGTAGGAGTGGCGTTCTTTGGCCTGCATCATGCGCCTTTTCACGAATCTTAAGTTTTGCCACAGATTGTCCCCATCTCTCATCCGCTATATGAATGCAATGGAATATTTTACGGTTTAATTCAGTGTCACGACTTTGTTTTTAATTATTTATTTATTTGACTGATTGACTTGGTTTTGACTCCCCTAAAAGAGTTTCCAAGATAAACATAACGTCCGGTACCAACTGGCTGAACATGCTCTTCGAGTCACGGGACAAGTGAGAATAAAAAACTTAATATGGATTTAACTAACAAAAGACATTCATTTACGCTGAGGATTCGAACCCAAGACCCTAAGTTTTGCTAGGTTGGTCTCCCTACTAGTAAATCACTGCTGATTGCAGAGCTTAAGAATAAATACAGGAAAAAATGTTCTGGCGAGTGAGTCATCCAGAAGCACTTTTTTTGAACAAAAGTGGCTATTACTCGAAATTTGCACCAATTGTGTAAGACTATTATATCTTTTTGGATAGCAGGTAATACCAGAAAGTTATTCCAATACTTTACATAACATGCCACATATTATTTTTATCAAATAATTGCATTTTTGTGGCGTAATTTTATTTTATGCGAACATTTTTTGCGTGTTTATTGGCTCTATTTTCGAATTCCACGTTAAGCTAGTAGGTTTATTTTAATTTAAAAGATAGGCCATTTAATTGTCCATTAAATAAGACCCAATTTGCTAGCAAGAATAGTCAAAATAATTTTTTACAAGATGTTTATAACAAAAATTTGGAATTGTCTCAAAAAATCTTAAAAACCGTTTTATTCCAAAATGGTGCATTTTGGACCCCCATATGTAGGGGATAAAAATACTCCATTTTGGCCCTAGAATCACCTAACACCTAATCACCGAACCACCCGAAGGGAATACGAGCAATTACAAATCACCCTGTATATATTTTTGAAATAATACATATCATCGATACGGAAATTAGCGCGATCATGCTTTTTGATATTATCATGTTTGGAGGATTTGATGCCAGTCAAGTGGAATCGTGATAACAGACAAACAATACGCATGGAATTGTGGTGCGAAAAAATATCAGGCCATTTAGATTGATTTAAAAACATCCAACCACAACGAAGAAAAAACTATGCTACTCCTGTCTGCTTATGACACCCACCAGAATAACCTGACCGAAACGTCAACCTGCCCAAGGTTAATTCCAAAAGGCATGACTACACTAATTTGTTGATTATTCGTATTTTTATAAGTATTGGATATTATGTTCAGGAGAGCCGGTCATGTTTTGGATGACGTAAAAGGCCTTCCGAAATTTGGACTGACAATCTGATTATGGTTGCGGGAAGCGGTTGGATGCAGGCGGCAAAACCGCGGGGAGACCTATGACCAGCAGTGGACGTCTCTCAGCTGGGATGATGATTATCATTTAACATAATCAGATAACAGCTATCAAGAATGTTCTAAAATGGGTCAAACACAAAAAACGAAAAAAAAATGGTCTTGCAACGTAAAGCCGTTATTGAAATATTATATCAACATTAAATACATTTAATAAATATTTCGTGTTGAAAACTAGTTACATTTCATAAAAAAATAAAGATTCATAAAGAAATTTAATTTATAATTTTTGCTTTTGTATCTGAAAAAATCTCCTTCTGTTGACTGATCGGATACCAAGTAGTTGAGTTTAAGTGATGGTAAAAAATATATACACATACTTTCGATGATTTAACATCGTTTCATTACATGAGTTATATTATCAAATATTCATAACAAAACGTATTAAAAAATATATAATTCAAAATTTTGTAATATAACGTATAAACATGTTCACAAATTTATAGTCTACTTCTGTAGACTTATAAAATAAGCCAAAATATGCCGAAGATGAACGCATCATTTTTATTTTGTTTTATATGTTGGTAGCACAGTATTCTCTGTCATTTGCTTGGTTGTGATTTTACGTAAAGTGCGTGTGACATTAAAAAATCCAATTTTATTTAATTACACAAGTTTTCGGTCGAGATCAGTGTCTTTCCTGTGCAAGGGATATCTGAAAAAGTAGCCTTTACAAATAAATGAAAACATCAAGATAGTTTAAGCGTATGGGCGCGGTATGCAAATACCGCCTTGCTTAAATTATAACCTCATAATAAAGGATGCCATCATTGATTTATGAAAATATGTCTCTCGTGTAGACATCTTTACTGTAGACTTTGTGTCTACAGAAGGGACGTATGTCAACAGAAGTGAAAGGCAAAAGAAATTCACTGTATTTGAAAAAAAAAATTGACAAGTGCGAGTCGGGCTCGCGCACGAAGGGTTCCGTACCATCATCGTATTACATGTATACTTAAATATTTTTTAAGTTTCTACCTGTTTCTTAAGATTGAGTAATAAATTGCTTAAAAATGCGTTTGTTGTATGGGGCCCCCCTTTATTATTTACTTTTTTTTTTTTTTTGGAAGGTAATATACAACTACATATTCTGTGAAAATTTAAGGCGTCTACCTGTAACAGTTAGTAATTTTGAGCAAAAAATACGAAAAAACGTTTTTTGTATGGGACCCTCCCCTTAATATTTTCATTATTTTATTTTTAGTATTTGTTGTTATAGCGGCAAAGGAAATACATAACTTGTGAAAATTTCAGCTTTCTAGCTATCACGGCTCATGAGATACAGCCTGGTGACAGACAGACAGACAGATAGACAGCGGAGGCTTAGTAATAGGGTCCCGTCTTTTACCTTTTTCGTACGGAACCCTAAAAAATCAATAGCGTTATTCGCTTTTTAATTATTTCATCATTCATTTTGCTCACTTTTTCTTTCCATTTTGTTTAGTACCTATTTTATAATGTTGCTTGCAGCGCATGACGGTTGGGATCTTTTGTTTCAGTTACTATGCCACTCCTTATTCATCCTTGTACAATCTGTCACCTGTTTGCCCTGAAGGATCAGGATCACCCGACTCTTCATCTGAGAATCTGTCTATCCGTGATTCTCCTGTGGCTCCAGTTACTCCTGAGGCTCCAACTGAGCCAAGTTTACCAGGCCTCTCAGATAGACTGACTCCAGATCCTTCTATCGAAATATTTAACCAAAGGCATAAACCCCAGAAGAGAAGAATCTATTTAGACGACTCTGAAGCTTCTGAAGATTCACCACATAAAAAACGGCCGACGAATTCCATGTGGGATGATTATCCAGAGGATAATATATTTTAATATTCTGTTCCTTTATTTGCCTACAGAAGCATAATGTCTGTTCTGTGGAATTATTTTTTTTGCACTGAATTGGTATAGAATTTTGATAATGTTTTGTTTGGAGGTTGAGGAGAACTCCATTTTAAGTTTTTTTATTGTTTCTATTCTTGATCTTATTGATATGATTATGGAAGGTAAATTTGTGTTCCTTTCTGTAGACAACTCAATCTCTTCTATAGACGTGAAAAAACTAAAAACGTGATTAATTCCTAAAATATCCAAGACGATCTCTAGTGATATTATTGTAAGCATAACATTAGCTAACTTCAAATAAAAATAATGTTCATAAAAATCGTGAAGTTTCATTATAAATATTCTGCAATGTTCACTTTTTGTGTATGACCCAAAATACGTATTGTAAAAAAACTGATCGTTCGATACGTTTTATGCGTTTATCCTCAGTTTCAAAATAAAAAGCCGCTATACTATGTGTACCTTACATGTTTGTGTTAAAAGAAAAAAAGTAATTTAATTTTGCCAAAGACACTCCAAAAATTTAATTTTCTTTCTTGATATAGTTGATTTAATCAGGCGTTATTTGGCGGAACTCCATTGTAAATTATTGGAAGGAAAGAGGTACCCACCACGCATCCTCGGATTGCTCACCCCAACTATTGCAATAGAAAAAGGTGGACAATACCGAACTCCTCTCCGATGGGCAACGACTGGCTCAGTCGTTGCCCATTGGTCCTAAGAATGCCTCGTGGAGAGGCGAAACACGTGTCGAAGCATAGTCGGCGCATAGAGCGGGATACTGCACGTCAGGTATTTTCCTGGAAACCATTTCCGCATTATTCCATATATCCCTTATCCTTTGTCTTTAGAGGAGTTCGGTATTGTCAACCATTTTCTATTGCAATAGTTGGGGTGGGCAATCCGAGGGTGCGTGGTGGGTTCCTCTTTCCTTCCATTAGGTTTTCTTTCTTGATTGAGTGACAGTATGGCTCACTTTTGTATGAAACTAAATGTAATTTACGTTGTACGGACTACTGTGTCGAAACTTTTAGATTTTTGTTTCTTTTGCCATGAGAATAGTAATCACATGCAGAACTGAAAACAGGGTTGGGCGAAACAAGAATTTACGTCAAATGTTAAAATAGTAGGTATTTTCTATGTCTATTGTCTATGGATAAACGCTCAAAGGCAATTCTCTTGTTTAATATTAATATATATTTTTGTTTCTTATTCATTTCAAAACATCAATGTAAGATTAAGGTATGATTGACTTCGTTTGAAAAGATTTAATTTAAAAGCAAGGCTGATTACGAAAATGATGTATTCTTTGACGTAATATAAAGTGAGATTTAGAAACATTAAAATAACGGAATAAGAAGCAGGGTATCAAACAGCCTATCGCAGTCGACTGTTGTTTATAGGCCTCTCCTAATTAATTGTGAGTGAAGTCAAAGTCAAAATAATTTATTCATTTAGGTCACAAAGTGACGCTTATGAAAGTCACTTGTTTTAAGTAAATTACTTAATGCTTCTATATTTAAAGTAACTGCCTCGTTCGTAAGACAAAGCAATAGGTAGAACCACGAGAAAGAACGGGCAATAAAACTCGTGGCCACTCTTTTTCATCGCCAATACTATGTTACATATTTTATTTTTGTAAGGAGCTGCAACTGTATCACATTGTAATTTATTAATTGTAAATAGTAAATAGCAATAGGCATAATAGTTAAACAATTAATGCAGTTACTAAATTAAGTGCTCTAGTTAGCCTTTCAATGTAAAAATTGTGTAATAGGAGCATCCACTTACGTCTTATTGAATACTACGTGAATAGGTTTGCTTCAGTCCTAAAATCAAACTAGTTGCTATTATTCATCTAGTTTCAAATTAATATCCTTGCATATTCGAGACTGCCTCGTTGGTCTCGCGGCATAAATGTGCGCGAGGGATTGGGAGGTCTCGGGTTCGATTCCCGGGTCGGGCAAAGTGTTATTGGGTTTTTCCGTTAGGAAATTCTCAGTTGCAGCACAGAGTCTGGTAATGTGCCCGGTACGGCAATAGGCTCGCCTCCTATTACGTGGGACCTAAAAATTCCTGGCGAAATGTGGGTGTAATATTACACCTCTGCCTACCCCTTCGGGGATACAGGCGTGAGTCTATAAATATAAAATAAAAATATTCGAGAGTAGCGTTATTTTTGTTGAGTCATGAAAATATGAAGGTGTAATATAATAAATGTAGATACATTTTTTGACTAGTGGGATCTGTCTAGTTTTACGAAAATTGAACCGCAGCTAAAATATTGTGCGTCATGATTAACTACAATATGTATTCACAAGATTCGTATAATTATTAAAGGGTCATATTACGACAATTATGTAATCCATTCGTGCAACGAATGCAAAGCCTGATACAATATGTATATGAGATAGGACAGTATAGAATTATTGACGATCAATATCTATTTTCTGTTTTCCCCACCATATGAATATTTTCAAACTTCAAGGTTCTTTCAAAGTTCATGCAAAAGACGAACATTCTTGACTAAAAGCTTCTGCAGGCTTGGCAGTCGGTTGGAAGAAAGATTACTAAGTATGAGAACATGCTTCGCTACGACACAACTTATAACTTAGCTACTCTCTCCAACTTGTATTTCATAGCTGCCTTTCCGCTCTAGAAAGTTGGAAATTCCAAATTGTGTGAGGAAAATTATTTAGAAACTTAAACTAGAAACATGTTGTTTTAGTTTTATTGTACTAGAATTATTTTTGCTAATGGATTTCGTTTCTTTTTAATGCGCTTAAAAACAAATGTGGTAGAGTTCTCTAGGAAGATTACTAAAATACGTCCTACATAAATATGTCATTATTTATCTTAAGCCAGTCTCATCCTGTTTATTTTATTTTTATTTTTTAACTCTTTGAGCTCATTTTATAGTTCAATAAAACCTACACCTCATAACCAATGCCCTGTGTTTAGGAAAAGTTATAATGCAAAATAGTAGATGTACATGTAATCCGTTGCCTCTACAGAACAATGATATTGTGAAAATGTAGACATCATGAGAAGTTCCTATTAAATTAAGGGGAATCAGCATTCATAAAGTACATTCGAGGATCAATTAAAACAGCTTTTGAATCAACATTTGGATTTTAAAAATCCATTTCTACCTGGCGTTCCAATTAAAGTGAATCTGTAGCACTGCCTCGATACAAACGAATTGGACTATGTCAGGTGAAAATTGATTGTGAACTGTAAACTGTGGGACCAATAAAGTGGATACATTGGACAGGTCTGTCGGAGTGTGAACACGTTCTGACAAATACGTGTGAAGCTTACTATGCGTGGTAGGTAAACGTTGCGGGTCGTTCAATTTGCTTAGCGATCGTTTTTAAATTTTACTGCATAAATAGTGCAGTGTTATTAATTGATGATAATGTGCTGGATTTTAAAACGAACGGGCACGTGATGTGAAAACACTTCAAAGTAATGAGGCTATTAATATATGTATAATAATATAGAACCTGAACACTATTTTGAATACTGCACTCGCTATATTGATATGACGAGTATGCTGATCATGACGGACAAAGTTGGAACAGTACTCAAGAAATACTCCATCAAGACTGAATACAGTCCACTCTCTAAGACAGCATACAATCTGCGTACCCCAAAGGATGTCATTCCTCTCCAAACACCTGGCGTCTACAAAATCGATTGCAGCTGTGGTGGTTCATATATCGGGCAGACTAAGCGTACAATCGCTGAAAGAGTAAAAGAACATATCACAGCTGTAAAAAACAGACATATTAATAAGTCGGCGATAGGTAGGAGTCTGGACCAAACCACTGGATAGAACTGCATCAACCACAAGTCTTATCCACCGATCGTCACTATTACTCCAGGATAGTACGTGAAGCGGTACAAATCAAGAAATATAACAATTTCAACCGGGAGGATGGATATAGATTATCGGCTACTTGGAATCCAGTCATCAGTAAATGTAAACACCGCCGCAGTGATAAATCTCGACAGTGTGTAGACGTCATTAGTGTAGTGTGTCGGAGTACCGACATTGCGAACTTAAATAAAGACCAAGTGAGGGTAGGTGCCGAAACCCGCACTTCCACGAGATGGCGCTGAGCTCTCATCAGTCTCTCCGCGACCAAGCTCGGTGCAAGACGAGCGAAACGTCGGAAACAAATAGGTATTTATACCTTAAATAAGTAAAGTTAACGCGATTAAAACCCGCTAAATTATTTTGTATGATGTATAGATAGATCTGTAGATTTTAAATTCGTTTTTGATAGTTTTTAACATAATCTCAATACAAAATATGTCAAACACGAATCTAAAATCTACAGATCTATCTATAGTTCGAATATTGAAAATGGCCGTTAGTTTGATGAATGCGCTATCTTTGTTCTAATAATCTGAGGAAGCAGGTATGTTTTGTTCAGTCCAAAAATAAAATCAATTTCTCTTTTTACATCTAGTTTTGAATTAATACTTCAGCATTACATACAAAAGTAAATATTTTTGACAGATTTGTTTTGTCATAAAAACATGTAGGTATGTATGTAATTAATGTATTTTTCTGACAATAATAACTGCAGATCCCAGAGTCGGTAATCCACTGGTTTAGAAAATGTGTAATGCCACGAAAATTTGCAAGATTTTAGTGAACTGCAACTTAAATGCACGTCATGATTATGGGTACATTACCTACATATTTACGAGGTTAGTATAAATCATTAAAGGGTTACATTACCTAGTTATGTATTCAATTCGACCAACGAATGCAAAATCAGCACAGTATAGAATTATCTATAAACACCTTATACCTATCTGTATTCTGGTTCCCTCTCCATGTGAATAGTTTCAAAGTTCGAGGCATAAATGCAAAAAACGAACATTCTCGACTAAAAATCACTGCAGGCTAAGCAGTCGGTTGGAAGAAAGATTACTAAGTATGCGAACATGCTTCGCTACGACACAACCTAAAACTTAGCTACTCTCACCAACTTGAATTTCATAGCTGCCTTTCCGCTCTAGAAAGTTAGAAATTCCAAATTGTGTGAGGTGAATTATTTAGAAACTTAAACTAGAAACATGCTGTTTTAGTTTTATTGGACTTTAATTATTTTTCTAATGGGATTCGTTTCATTTAATGCACTTAGAAACAAATGTGATAAAGTTCGATTGGAAGATTACTTAAATACATCAATAACCTATATAAATATCTAATTATTGGTCTTTAGCCAGTCTCATCCTTTTTTTTGTCTCTGCGGAAATGCATTTACGCATACCCCCGCACGATAACAAGCGGGAAGTATGTGGGACTCGACGGCTGTAGTGCAAGGATGTTATACTCACTAAAACCACAGCGCTTACTTCCACGCCATTTTGGGGCGCCAGGAGGTTGCGTTAGCATTCTACCCTGGCACCCCGGTGGATAGCCCGACGGCCACAACCTTCTTGGCAGCAGATAAAGGTGTTGGGCTCAAAATGTTGGGCGATATCCCTATCGCCCAACATTTTGAGCCCGACACCTTCATCCGCTGACGGCAACCTGACAACACCGCATCACCTCTTCCTCTGCGGCTCAAATTGTGCGCCTCTATTTGGTCGCGAGAGACAGGGCGCGCGGCAACGCAACACCGACACGCCTCTCCTCCCGCGACCGCACCCGACTGCAGAACCGTCCCCCGCACCCGCACCTTTGGACGCATCCTGCGCAGGACCCCTCCAAGCCCACACGGAGCGTCTACTCCCGGGATCTCTCTTAGCTTCACCGCGGGTGTCCAAGCTACGGTTACTGAGCCCCCCACCACGACAAGGTGGGAGATCTGACAGGGGGGTAGCCAGTCTCATCTTGCTTATTTTCTTTATTTTATTTTTACCTTGCCGAACTTATTTTATAGTTCAATAAAACCTACAACTCATAACCAATGCCCTGTTTCTAGGAAAAGTAATAGTGCAAATTAGTAGATACATGTAACCCGTTGCCTCCACAGAACAATGATATTGTGAAAATGTAGACATCATGAGAAGTTCTTATTCAATTAAGGGGAATCGGAATTCGTAAACTACATTCGAGTATCAATTAAAACAGCTTTTGAATCAACATTTGGATTTAAAAAATCCATTTCTACCTAGCGTTCCAATTAGAGTGAATCTGTAGCACTTCATCGATACGAACGAATTGGACTATGTCAGGTGAAAATTGATTGTGAACTGTAAACTGTGGGAGCAATAAAGTGGATACATTGGACAGGTCTGTCGGAGTGTGAACGCGTTCTGACAAATACGTGTGAAGCTTACTATGCGTGGTAGGTAAACGTTGCGGGTCTTTCAATTTGCTTAGCGATAGTTTTTAAATTTTACTGCATAAACAGTACAGTGTTATAAATTGATGGTAATGTGCTGGATTTTAAAACGAACGGGCACGTGATGTGAAAACACTTCAAAGTGATCAGGCTATTAATATATGTGTAGTAGGTATATAGAACCTGAACACTATTTTGAATACGGCACTCGCTATATTGATATGACGAGTATGCTGATCATTACCTATCAAAAGTAACTTCTAAGTTTAAGTCCAAAAAATCATGACAATCGTAGTGGTTTAAATTCGGTGGTTGATTGTTTGTAATGACCCCCATGATACAGGAATTATTCCTATTTCAAGCATTTTATTAACCAATAAAAATTAAAAATGACTTCTCTTTCTCATTTATAGAAATCCGTTGTCTCTGCCTACCCGACGGGGAAAAGGCGTGAGAATATGTATGTATAATATAACCTCACTCTGCCGTGACTATGAACTCTCTAAAGAATTCGAAACTTCGGCTAGTAATAAATTAAAAATGTAGGTTCTAGATCATTTGGTTTAAATGTAATAACTTAGTGAAACAAATATGTCGCGATAAAATCCGTAAACTGTAGTTTAATTTCAATGTATGTATGTTCTCATTTATGAATCTAGACACAAAATTATATTAATAATTAAGTCTTCATTCCCTGTTGGTTATTATAAAACCTTCATTTTCAGTTTAATTGATATTCGTATTGGATTCACAACAACACTCGCAGATATTGATGACAGGAGCAGACGCGAGCGTGATCGGGGATGAGTGTGATCCTATTTTTTCGGACGCAACACCCGTCTGTTTTGAGGGCCCTTAGGAAAGAGTTACTGCATAGATTAATCATTCTACTTTGAAGTAAAATAGCTGACTTGTTTTGGTATATATCTTTGTTTTTCTCTTGCACGTGAACGTCTATTTTGTTTCCTGTTTTCTGAATTAAGATGCTAGTGTCAAATGTCGCCTTTTCTTCATATATTGAATTAAAATGATTTGATTGCGGAGTTTTGTTGATGATGCTCTACATGAAATATTCCTTTCTTTATTTAAGATGAGTCAGTTGTCATACGTTGACGTTTTAAAATTAACCGAAATATCTGTAGTTTTCAACATGATGTTGTGTTTGTACGAATAAAACTGCTAAACGCTTTAGTTTAGTTTATAGTTGCTCAGCTGATAGGAACATAAATAGTACCATTGTAGTTTTGATAACGACTGAGACGCATACGCTTTGGTAGAATTCAGCATCTTTTTTTAATTGCATAATCTTTATTCTTATCTATCCTCGTCTATCCGCATATAGATACCTAATCTGTTACAACCAAACATTTTGTCGCTACGGTGACGTTAGTACAACTTCTTTCTTGTCATATTGTCTGCTTACATTCGCATGTTATAGTCAACCAGTCATAATTTACTCTCTTGCCAAACGATCTTAGGTCCAGCATACTTAGATCAATTTTTATATATTCATCACCTCTTTTCCACCAGTAATTTTTTTTAAAAACGTTTATGGTTGTTTTAGATATTTGAGATTCTGACGATACGATGTACAAAAATCAAAAACACGTTTTTTCTATCGCTATTAGAAGGGATGTTTTATTAATATTTACGTAACTAATTGTAGGCAACCTCTAGCAAAATTTCAACTTTGACCGTGCTTTTCTCGAAATCGTTCACATGTTCTTTACACCATGTAACCGTTATATAGAAAACAGACCTCGAAATATATTTGTTTCTTACAATCTTATAAATTTTATTACCTACTTGAAAAAATCTCCGTAAAACATAATTGACCGCATTTCTCCCCCAATTACCTTGTGTCCGATATCTTTGATAAAATATCTGACTTTGAAATAACAAGCTTTGAAAAACATAACCTTTGCGACTAATTCATAGAGGATTTTTTTACGCTTGATTTGTTCGAAATTTCGAAACATTTCTTATATTTTGTGGGAAATTGCTGTAATTGCTTCATATTTTTTCCTTTCGCAAAAAGTAAAGTAATGTTTATTTTTACCTCTGTCAGCAATCAAGCATTTACTTCTAGTACCGATCATTAAATATGGCTCAGTTTACTCGAATAAATATAATTACTTTTATTTTCTTTTGTGTAGTGCCCGCATACAGAACCTTGAAAACTGTTAGTTAACGGACACAAGAATACTAAGACTTGGAACACTCATTAGTGAATTGCCCATGAAAAGACCAAATCCAGAATTTTAACAAAGCAACTACTTAACCGAATACGCAATCTGCGCAGTTAATAGTAAAATTCTGTCCTTTTTATATTATTATGTAAATGCTGTATATAATTTTACCATATACGACAGCGAGTACATTGTAGAAAAGCATGTCTCAGAAATTTAGTTCGGCAAATTGACTCATTTGCATTACATAATTGAATCAGTTTGATAGCTTTTATAAATTTGTAACTGGCTATTCAGAAAAGGAATAAATTGTAACAGAAAAAGATATCAGTACAGTATGTGATTTCATAAATTACATAAATTGTCATTGAATAAAATTTTTATTTTATTTAAGGAGTTTGAGTTTTAACTATTCAGATCAATTATTATTATTGTTTCTACTGAGTATTTGTTCGATATAGGGTTTAATCAACGTCTAAAATTACGGGGTACTAAGTCTGCCTAACGACTGTCTAACAATACGCGAGGGTTTAAAGTGACAGGGGCAAGCCGCACTTTATAATACAAGACAATCATTTAAATACTTACTATTGCTAATCTATCACTTTTTTATAAAAACCATTAATAAATTTGGGGTAGACAACCATATTCTACGCCGCCATTTCAATAACAGTAATTCTTATAACCCTCGCGTTTTCTTCCAGTTCATTAGCTCTACGACTTGGACGTCGAACGTGCCACAAAAATAAAAACTCAATGAAATAACTCACCGCATTTCCTTGCAGCCAATATCAGTCCGCTTAATCAAACCAAATCCTCCATGTACCTCAAATAAACCTAGTCTAATGGTAATGGTGAAATAAAATATCAACTAATCTCCCACAAGAGAGGCGAGGAATAAATTAAGATAGGACATAATCCTGTCGTTTGAATCGAGTCAACATGTTGCGAAATAAAGAGTGTAGTGTTCAAAGATAGTTTGATGTGTTTTAGATGAGGCTGCACTATTCCTTTATGCTATGTCAATTTATTTGGCGATTTAAATAATGTTACATGCTACTGCAATGGCTCCATGTTTTTATTTTCGGATTTAGTATGAATAATAGATTTTCTTTTTTGTAACTTATTACTCTGTACTCGTGTTATCATTAGTATGACTAATAGATAGGCGAATAACTACTTTTAAAACTGACGAACATCAGTCATCCCGTGACCACGGCTGGTGTAACCCATGGCGAAACGTCGGGAAAAATAGAAAGGTATTTCATCTTTCTTTTCGTTCATTAACACGATTCAGACCCGTTACATAATCTTTAGTATATAGATAGGCGAATTACAAATATATAATAATTTATTTATATTGCAACCAGAGTTTTAAAGAAGTTTAAGTACATTGTCCTTGATTTCTTCGTAGATAAGATTTATAATTAAATTGATTGAGTGAGACAAGCAAGTAACCAATTTTTTATACCAGCTAATCAAATCATTCTTATAAAACAAATTATATTATTAACTTTTATTACTAAGATTGAACAGTATAATTTCCTCTTGTCAATCCCTTTAATAAGCTTACTGGCACGTTGAAGAAAAGCCCAGTATATAAATAAAAATCCTTAAATAACAATTTAATCCCTCAGGCGGATTAGTGGCTGGGCTTGAATTCAAGCTTTGTGGTAAATACAATTTATTTACCGTAATTTTATTACGATATATGAAACACTTTTGAAATCAAATCTTAATATATAAAATCCTTGCGTTACTGACTGACTGACAGACACGCTACAGCCGAAACTATTGGGCGCAGGAAGCTGAAATTTGGCATGTATGTTCCTTGGAGACCGTAGGGGTGCACTTAGAAGGGATATCCCGAAATTCCCACGGGATCGGCCAAAACGGGTAAATTAAAAAAAATGCAGGCGTAGCTGCTGGCGTCCTCTAGTAAGAAATATGTAATAAAAACATAATATAAAGCAGCACAATGTGATTACTTTTTTCATTCGCTAGAATAAAAATAAATACGCCGACTGTGGATGACACACCAAAAATGTAATCAGAAACTACCGACCCTAAAATAGCTGGCGAATATCCCGCCGAAATTCAAGGGCCGCAATGAAGGTCAACTTATCACGACTCTCCACCCCAATGTGGTTTATCTTCAATACTGTCCTGTATTTTTCCTCCGAAAAGTATTGTCTTTATTCATCGCACTTGGCCGGGATTTCTTCCACCAAATTCAATTTGTGTAAGCTCTTTTACGGGACGCAGTAAGAAGTCCTGAGATCCTTCGAGTTGGGCATTTGTTTAATTAAGATATACGTTACGTTGTTGGGTAGGGCCGTTTAAAGTGTGATACCGTAAAACGACACTTCCAATGTATTTAGGGTGGAGAAAGTGAAAGCAGAAACGTTTGTTCTAATTCGTCCACTACTCCTATAAACATTTACTCAATGTTGACTTTAATTAGTACCTAATGTCCACTTGGGCCATAAAATATTTTGGATAGTGTAAGTACTATAGAACTTCTGTAATAAAAAAGATATAACAAGTTTGTAATTATAGTCAGTGTGTGAAGTTTTTCCATTCGAGAGGCTTATCGGAATGATACCTAATGGCCAAGCAAGAATTCTTAAAGCGTATTTAAAGGAACAAATTGGCAAGTATAAGACAGATTCTGCTTAAAAGACATATTACAGGTCAACTGAATGGCACACGTGTGGTTTTATTATGGCTACAGTATAAATATTATGGGCTTACAGTGCAGGGTTTAGAGAAGCTTGTAAACACTGCTAATAATCGAATACTAGTATTTCATTTCAGTATATAAGTGACATTGTACTGTCTTGGTAAAATAAAATGGATCTCCCTTATCTTCTTCGAATAAGGGGCTAGAGCACTACTACATAGCGAATCAAAGCACAATGGATACCGTTTATTTATATCAATATGTTTGCTTAAACAAATTCACACTAAACCCAACGTAACTATTACCTAGCTGCTCAATATACTGTGCATAATTCAATCCAGACAACTATTACAACAGAGTTTAATAGGATTAAACCATACATAATGTGACATGAAATTACATACGTACATAAGCAGGTCATCCAAATATACAATTACTATCGCATTACCATAATCGTATGTACGCCCTCAAACAAAGGTGCAGTAATTGCCGACTGCACTTGATACGAAGGAATGGGGCCGTAGGTATAAAGCTGTTGTAACGTGGTTGACTGAGGATTGACGTCACACTTTCTAGATTTCCAACCTAGGTTGAAAAGCTGACGTCAGGGTCCGTTACGTAGGGTAGTTAGTGCCTACTTGTTGTTTATTGTACCTGAGGGAATTCTTTGAAGTGCTTGAACAATTGTCTGATATCAAATTGGTATATTTTCTTAACGTTTGAAGATTAGACGAATGTTTGAAGATTATTCATTAGATCACGTTTACGTTTTTGCTTTTTGTTCGATTTATTAATAGGTCTTGAGTGTTTACAATTCGTATGGAATTTTCCAGATTCATACATATTTATGTTTCATGTCTTTGAGTTGTAGTATGATAGGCGCTTTTGCGTAGGAACTTACATTAGTAAAATTACACAGCACGTTTCCGACATCATCATCATCATATCAGCCAAACGACGTCCACTGCTGGACATAGGCCTCCCCCAAGGTTCTCCACACAGACCGGTCTTGAGCCGCCCGCATCCAACCGCCTCCCGCGATCTTCACGAGATCGTCGGTCCATCTTGCGGGGGGCCTACCTCTGCTGCGTCGTCCGGTACGTGGCCGCCACTCCAGAACCTTTCTGCCCCAACGGCCATCGGTTCTTCGAGCTATGTGCCCTGCCCACTGCCACTTCAGCTTGGCTATCCGGAGAGCTATGTCGGTGACTTTGGTTCTACTGCGGATCTCCTCATTTCTGATTCGATCTCGCAGGGAAACTCCAAGCATAGCTCTCTCCATCGCCCTCTGAGTGACCTTGAGCCTTCTGATAAGGCCCATAGTGAGCGACCACGTCTCTGATCCGTAAGTCATCACTGGCAACACACACTGGTCAAAGACTTTCGTCTTGAGACACTGCGGGATATCGGACGAGAAGATATGTCGTAGCTTCCCGAACGCTGCCCAACCGAGTTGGATTCGACGATTGACCTCCTTCTCGAAGTTGGACCTACCTAATTGGACTACTTGTCCCAGGTAGATATACTTGTCGACAACTTCGAGCGTAGAGTTCCCAACCTGAATAGGAGCAGGTACAACATGGACGTTCGACATGATTTTCGTCTTGTCCATGTTCATCTTAAGACCTACTTGTTGGGAGACTCTACAGAGGCCATCGAGCATTGTGCCTAGGTCTTCCATGGTCTCAGCCATGACTACGATATCGTCTGCGAATCGAAGGTGAGTGATGTACTCGCCGTTGATGTTGATGCCGAGTCCATTCCAGTCCAGAAGCTTGAAAACATCCTCCAGCGCAGTGGTAAACAGTTTCGGGGATATGACATCCCCCTGTCTCACTCCTCGCTGGAGTTGAATAGGTTTCGAACTCTGGTCCTGGAGGCGGACTGACATAGTGGCGTTTTCATACAAACACTTCAGCACTTCGATATATCGGTAGTCAATCCGGCACCGTTGGAGAGACTGTAGCACCGCCCAGGTTTCGATCGAATCGAAGGCTTTCTCATAGTCCACAAACGCCAAGCATAGGGGCTGGTTATACTCCTCGGACTTCTGTATAACCTGCCGCAGCGTATGTATGTGGTCTATGGTACTATAGCCTTTACGGAAACCGGCTTGTTCGGGAGGCTGGAAGTCGTCTAGCTTGCTCTCGAGACGATTCGTGATGACCCTCGAAAACAGCTTGTAGACGTGGCTCAGAAGTGTGATGGGTCTGTAGTTCTTTAAGAGGGTTTTATCTCCTTTCTTAAAGAAAAGCACCACCACACCTCTGTGCCACGCCTGTGGCGTTTTACCCTCGAGAATGACGGAATTAAATAGCTTCCGAAGGGCTTCTCTAGCGGGTGCACCGCCAGCCATCAGAAGCTCGCTCGTAATTCCGTCATCACCCGGCGCCTTGTTGTTTTTGAGCTGTTTGAGAGCCACACTAATCTCGTGCATGCTGACGTCCGGGATATCTTCGGTATAGTGTCGGGTCAATCCAGCTCTAGGGTCTGATGCTGGAGTACTTGCGGGTTGTTGCGTTGTCGTGTACAGCTGTCCATAGAACCTTTCGCTCTCCTCCAAGAGCTCAGGCTTGGACGATACGATTCTGCCATCCTCCGTCTTCAGCTTTGTCAGCTGACTCTGCCCAACAGACAGATCCCTCTGGAACACTTTGGATCCCTTATTCTGCTCGATCGCCTCACGAACACATTTTGTGTTGTATTGGCGGAGATCGCGAGTCAGAGACTTAGAGATCTGTCTGTTGAGGTGCCGATATTTCGGCATGTCGTCGGAGGATAGCAGAACCATCTTGCGCCTTTCCTCTAACAGCTCGAGGGTCGGAGCCGAGATCTTGCTGGTTCTCTTGCTTTTCTGGAGCTTAAAGAATTTAGCCCCTGTTGTATGGACAGCATCCACGAACCCGTTACTGTACTCGTCCACATCTACGCATTCGCCCAGGCATTCGAAACGGTTCTTGAGTTCGAGCTGAAAGCTCTCGGGGTTTTGGATATGAACCGGTGCCGGTCGGAGCGTGGACTTTATCAACCTCGACCGTTCGAGGCTTGTACAGATATTCAATGTGCCTCTTACCATACGGTGATCACTCCCCACTTTAAGTGAATTGATCACGGAGACATCATTGAATATCTGCCTCTTCATCGACATGATAAAGTCGATCTCATTTTTGGTGGCACCGTCTGGACTTACCCAGGTCCACTTGCGGCATTCTCGCTTCTTGAAGAAGGAATTCATCATATAGAGGCCTTCCTTCTCCATAAAGCTAGCCAGCAAGTGACCCCGGGAATTCCGATGCCCATAACCAAATTGCCCCACTCTCAGCTCATCACCGTCGCGTTTGCCCAGTTTCGCGTTAAAATCTCCCATGACCACGGTGTAATGGGTTCTGAAGCCATGTATAGCCCGAGATATGTCCTCGTACATGGCTTCCACCTCCTCATCGGGGTGCGTCGAGGTCGGAGCGTATACCTGTATGACCTTCAGCGAATACCGCTTGGATATTCTGAGTATAAGGTACGCTACCCTGCTCGACACACTCCCGATATTTACCACGTTGGTCACGAGAGATTTGTGGACGATGAACCCGACACCACCTTGGGACTGTTGGTCGCCCTCCCGGTAGAAGAGCAAGTTGCCGGAATTGAGAACTATCGAGTCCTCCCCCTGTCTTCGGACTTCAGATAGGCCTATGATATCCCATCGCAACTTGCTCAATTCTTCTTCCAGCTCGACAATCTTCTCGTCGGTCCGCAGTGTGCGCGTGTTCAGTGTTGCCAGGGCCAATTGTCGTTGGTGGTGGTAGCCCGATCTCTTCCGGAGATTCTTCGCACCCCTTGCCCCGCCGTTACCATGGCCGCTACCATAACCAGGACTAGCGGGGCCGCCGGGGACTAGGGGCCGGATTTTGTTAGTGTGGTTCATTAATGGGGGGGATTTGCCATAATCGCCACGCTTGGCAGGCGTATTGGCGATCGCAGTGGCGGAAGTTTTTAGTGCTGGACGCTGCTGCCCATCCAGCATCTTGGGATTTACCTCCGCCAGGTTCGGATGGTTTGACCGCCATCTTTCGGTTGACTGCTTGCGCTGGGGGAGATACTATGACGAGTATCTACTCGTCAGAGTAACTCCCTCAGTGGGCGGTGGGGTCGTCACGTCCCGACGCCGACATAAAAGTTTCCGACATAAATAAATTTAAACACATCTTCTTCCCTATCTGTCGATATTTGATTGGAATGCTTAGCTTTCGAATTATTTTAGCATCTATTCAGAAGAGCCTGTTAAGGTGCCACTTTGTGTAAGCTGATCGATTTGTTTTTGTGTTGGACTTTTCTTATGATAAATATGTATTTTTAATAGTTAAAAAAAGACAAAAAGGCTTTAATCTTGTCTCAAACATTATCCTTATACTTGAATTGTTGGTGAAATGTATGTAATAAAGATGTCAAAAAATTATCCAACATTTTAAAAATTTCATGTACAGAGAACCGTTTAGAAAATTGATCTATCACAAAATGTTTTAGGAAATATAGCAAAACAAAATATACATTTTCTAAAAACGGCCCAGTCAACATTCTTTACTTTGCCTCGGAAAGAATATCCATCAATGACACAACCGACTCCTTTTTAGTGTAGCTGTAGGATGAGAGAAAGAGACGCAATTGTTTTGGGGCGTATTCGTTGCCCTTGCAACATTTTTGTCTAAGCTTAAGAAAGTTTTTAGGAGGCGCTTCGTAATGAAGTATTTGAAAAGAATATACAGTAAAACTTAGTATAAGCAAAAATATACTTAAAAACAAGACAAACTAACAACTTATTTTTTTATACTCATTTAGATCAATATTTCATGGACAAATTGCAAGATGAGTTCAAATGTTTCTCAGAAGTTGAGTGATGACTTTAGTGTAAATTGGTATGTAAACTAAACTAGTGATAGAAAGAAAAGGGAATACTATATATAATGTTACCATAAGCCTATGGAACCAAGAAAAGTCCCAAAACAAGGCTAATCATATTCAGTTACGTAAAAAGCTAACTGCAAATGAGTTCTAACATCATTATTCTTTATACAAAACATCGCCCTTTGGAAGCAGGTCCAAAAAAGTTTATGATCTTTGAGACGTGAGGGAAGATAGGCTTTATTTATAACAACAATACTTTAAGGCTATTATCATTATTTACTTTGTGATTCTCTTCTTCCCCACAGCATAATTTGAACTCGCTCTCAGAATCTAAATTACTTGTAAAGTTTTCAAGCGTTTTAGTCTCGGTATTTCACTGTTAATCAGAAGCAGGTTGCTTTCTAAGACCACATTAACATAAGATATTTATTATTGATAAGTTGATAAGTAAGATTATTAAATTTTAAATGTGAATTTGCAGCTGAGATTGTACGTGAGTTGAACGGTGACTGGATTTTGAATCAGGGTTTAAAAAACTTTAGTTCTAAATAAGGGGCAAATAATAATAAGAATACTTAATTTTCTTATATTCATATTAACTATATTATAATCTGCCTGCTACAGTACTAAAGTAATTGAAACGTCTGCAAAGTACATAACGATACAAACGGAAAACTCATAAAAAAGACGCGATAAAATCCTTAGAAGCTCTTGTCTCAAGGGTCAGTTGGGTTTAGGGTCAGATAGATTGATGACTAGTCAATTTCCGTCCATTAGTCGATGTTTTAGATCTGTGTTGGCCCAAAGAATCTTCTTATAGAAAACTCCGTGTATTACTAACAGTGCAGTCGATGCGAGTGCAAGATTACACTGCTCAAGTAATGGGCAGTGAAAGCCCGTATAAGTTTCATTTAAAAGTCACGATGTTTTCCATGTCGAGCTGGAATAAAGGACTCAGTATTAGCAATTTTCTTTTCTTTATTTGTATGGTTTGGTGTGTAAGGTGACTGTATAATATAATTTTAGTCAGTGGTGTGTATCATTCAATTAGTTTCAGATTGCACAAAATATTTCTATTTGTGATTTGGCTAGTGAAGGTTAAGTTAAAATCATAGTAATTTAAAACATCGTATAACATACGCGTCGTTATGAAAGTGAAATATAAATAAAATATTAATTACGTTATAACTCTTCTCTTACATTTGGTGCCTCGTAAGCTCTAATTTACTTATAAATAAATACGCTTTGTCTCTACAAAGCGTATTTATTTATAATTAAATTACAGCTTTTAGTTTTAGTTACTTTAGGTTTTCACCTTAAATTTTAATATCACTGAAATATATTTTACGGCTAAATTATACTTATTTTAAGATAAATCGGCGCCGACTTGCGTAATTAACTGAGAAAATGTAAATAATTAAAACTATTATAAAATTACCATGGTTTTATTACTGAGTATTCTTTAAGTTTGAATATCACTAATAAACTTTGAAGACTTGTTTATCTCTACGGAAGCCCGACTTATGGGTACGATGTTTAGCTATGTTGGTATGGATCTTACCAATTTTGTTAGTAATATTTCAGAGCAGCTGTAATCCCGGGGTACGATGGAAAGCTAAGCCTCATTTGTGTAGCTATGCATACCTATATCTAAATGTAGTTTGCGCCTACCTAGCATACAATTACATGAATCTAAGATAAGGACTTGTAAATAATGTAATTTACATATTGTATTTTAAAATCTAGTAGAATTTGAGCACAATGGCCCCATCGCTAAAATCTACTTTATTATTGGAAAATTAATACTTCTATTTCTATCTTTAACATTACCTTCAGCTAATAGAAAGGTTTCTTGCTACGATAAATATAGTACAAAAGAAATTTGAATAACAGGGACTAAATGATCAATAAAGCATTTAATTAACATCTATATAAGAAACAACTGACAATAACACAACTACATACATATCAAACTTTTGGATGGCACAAAACTTTACTTCATAGGGAGATCGTACCAAAATAACACTCAAACTTCATATTGGCAGCGCAAACTTATCAATAAAATACTGTCATCAGTACACTCAAATAAATCAAACTCACACCGCAGTTGCGTGACATTTACATCGTTACATTTATTACATTGTATTCATACAAACAATGACATCTAACAAATTCGGAGAAGCCATACATTCAGAAGGGGGTTACGTCGTACCAAGTATATCGATTCCGGGATATTACGAGGTGGGTTCATTGGCTTGTAAATAAAATGCAACTTACTGAAGCAAAGTAAGTTTCATTTTTATTTTCTAGTCAAAGTAACATTTTACAACTTTGAGTGCCGGCCGGGCCTAATTACTGGTCACGAGATAAGATGCAAAATTCGGACACAAACCCAGATTTCTCAGCCACCTGGCAACCCTACTCGTACCATGTGAATAACGGGGGTCAATAATTTCCGATAAGTTCCAGCACAAGATATGATATCTTCAATGGAAGCTCATTCTAAATTGGATCTGTTCGTGCGTGCAACGTAAAGGCCGCAATTGTTATTC
Organism: Euclidia mi; assembly: GCA_944739405.2. Taxonomy (NCBI): domain Eukaryota; kingdom Metazoa; phylum Arthropoda; class Insecta; order Lepidoptera; family Erebidae; genus Euclidia; species Euclidia mi. The sequence goes on along the minus strand of OX123188.2, from coordinate 3,574,871 downwards.
AACAAGAGAATGCCGGATGCTACCAAAAACTGCCGAGTACTCCCGAACACGCCATTTGATTCTTTTAATTTAGAACCTTAAACTGTTCGTGATTTAACACTGCTAGTTTCATTAATTCAGTTTTATTGGTTACGTAGATTGATATAGTTTGTACAGAAAAATAATAGCTATGTGGAAGTTCGTGGAGAAATTAAGTTATATTTTAATACCGATGTCGATAGACCCACTCCAAGATTTTTAAAAACAAAACGAACTGCTATTGTTGTGCTATTCCAAATAACACTAAATCATACCCTTAAATGTATATAAGTAAAACTATGTACTACGCTTACTCCTAGCTCTATTTATATTTCATTATGAAATGACTATGGTGTGACTTTTGGTGACTTTCGGCTTCATTCACTTCTACCATAGTTCTGACCATGTTCGCGAGTTGCCTACATTAAAAAAGACGTAAGTGGATGCTCCTGTTTCACCATATTTACTTTGGGAGGCTTACCATATGAACATCATTTACTGCTTGAGTATGATATCAATAGCTACTAAAAATTTTACCAGTAGATGTCTACAATGTGAAACAGTTGCAGCTCCTTACAAAAATAAAATGTACCACCATTATATTTGTTTGAAAAGAGTGGCCATGAGTTTTATTGCCCGTTCTTTCTCGTGGTTCTACCTATTGCATTGCGAACGTGGCAGTAAATGTAAATGTAGAATCATTAAGTAATTAACTTAAATTTTGACGTTCATAAGCGTCACTTAGTGGCCTAGATGAATAAATGATTTTGATTTTGATTTTGATTTTGACTAGGTAAACTTCAGTATAATGACAATTTATCCGAACAATTTCTCACTTACTGCAATATAAATTCATATTTCAAACATTAATTCTTATAAGAGTCCACTGAAAACATAGACTTGCGAGTTACTTAGAAATTCAAAACACACCCTTAAGCGTTCTATTCACACGCTTTACGATCTTACCTCCACTTTAAAATATTCCACAAGACACCATCAAAGACATGAAACGACAAATTGGATTTTTCAACGAGTATAAATTCCTTTGTGTTTTAGACACCGACGGTATAAGTATCCTGTGGAATACTAAGCGATTGCATCTAGAACTAGGTTAAAAGCATGACTATAGCTTTGAACTAAATTGACTAAACCTTCGTGGACAGTACAGTGCTCTATTTATAGTCCGTTGTTAGAACGTTGACTTCTTGAGGTGGACAATGTGTGTTACATTGGTTGAATGTATTCTGTTCTAGGATAAGATTCGTTCTTGTTCTTTGTGGCATCATTTAAATAAGTCACATAATGTTTTGAGGTATTGTACAACGAAACTATAAAGGTACCACAAAACAGAAGTACTTGGTATATATTCCGAAATATAAGTTAACATGTTTTAAATATTTTATAAAAGTATTATTTTATATTGTTTTCGATTCAACCACTTGTTGCTTTAAAATCAAATAAACATCCTTAGGAAAATGTTAATCATCAATAATTGTTACACCAACAAATGAATAAACAAAATACGACTTCTAAAATCTGTCAATATTAAGATGCAACGATTTCACTGAAGGGGGGTTAAAACCAGGGCCTTAGAAATCTCGGATTATATATTTTATGTATGCATATTCCTAGATTTGAACCTGAACTCTCACGGTCGAGGCCCTGGTTCTTCGTGCTTATGTCATTTTACAACCAGACAGCTCATAGAACTCAGCAGAAATTTTCGTATCATCTGCAGACGCTGGCATTTGTTATGCTAACGTCACTATTTATAACAGATAAAATGCCACAAGTGCTATTATTTAAACTGAGTTATCTACGTTGAGATTTTTTAAATAGCGTTTTGATTATGAAATTTGTGATTTGTTGTGATGGCTTATATCGTATGTTGGTTGGTTGTAAAGCTGTCTGTGTGTTTATCATGTGCTTTATATTGAAGTGTTGATTGTGTTCATGATAAATAGAGAGAGGCGTTTTAAATACTTGTACTCTTATTTATTACACGGCCAAGCTGATTAGATACAAGAAGAGCAATCTATTTTTGATACTTTGAACGTGAAAAATCATAAAGCTTTTCAATGATAATTTCATTTACGACATCGATTTTATCGATTTTACGACGTCGATTTTTTTGCGTGTTCCTATTTACATCGCAATTTTTTTGAAAAATTGTCGAGTTCTTACATTTTTTTCGGAAAATTCGACCGCCAATGTCCTCAGTATCTTGTACTGAATCACTGGTATCGATTTTCGGTACACCGTCCCTTACACCCCGTATATTTTGTTGTCGAATTTTCTTTCTCTTACTAAAGACTCCTTAGTAGCCTCTTACGAAACGCACAGAACTATATGGGGTAGTGACACTTTGTATTCTTGTGCAACGGTCAATGTTGATAGGCAATGAAACACGGTGCAATCGATGATCTCTCACTGATATTGAAAGTAGCAGGCTCAGATTATAGAACAATAATCAGATGGAGCGCGCGGAATAGTTGCGTGAGGCCACTAAAGCAAATACAATTTGAAAAGCGAATACAAATCCGTCTCAGTGCGATACGAAGCATCGTACAGTTCACGCGTCCCGATCATCTCAACTTTTGAATTCTTAAAATGCCCTCATGCGTTTTGACGTGACAACGTCTTATAAATTGGTTTGCCGGGTGACACTTCAAGAAACTGCGTTACGCTCCGCTCACGTTATGCGCTCACAATGAGAGCGAGTGAGAGGCACGCGTCCCGCCTAAGAGCGAGAGAGACAGACATAAAAAGTGAAAGGCACGCGTCTTTCATCCTTCTTCCTACTATACGAATGAATATTCACATTAAAATTATTTTACCACTCAAAGTCGTTGTCACGTAAAACTTTCGCCCGTATACCGACTTTACAGGCAACCAATTTTTTAAACATTGTAAAAGTAGTTTCCAAAAGCTAAAACAGAAAGATAGAATAGCTTTTCACAGTTATCTATGGATTATTTGTCTGTTTCATAATTTAATTTCGATAAAATTCGTATTTCTGCAAAAAATGTGTAAGTGTTGCCAGTTCGTTTACGCCGTTTTCCCTGTATTATGGAAAATGCACGTGTCAATTGATTATGTAATATGTAATAAGAATTGTCATGTTCATGAAAAATATATTAACATATTTTAAAAGTATATTTTAGATATATATTTTTTAGAAAATATTGTTATAGGCTTTCCAATATGTATATGACGACGGGTTACTTGATTTTTGGCCGGTATCAACGCTTCACAGTTTGTTATAAGTTCACACCAAATCAAATTAACAAAACTGACCATAATTATTTTGGATTACTAAACACGAAACGAGTAACAGTTTCAAGTTACTTGTTGTCCGCCCGGAGTTTCCAAGAGAAGTCGAGAGTTGTGTTGCTCCGTTGAACGTCAACCGTCACACCCCTCTTCAACTGAACGTCACACTAGACTCTGTTGAAGCGCGCCATCTTCACACTTCCGTTTCGTAGTCAGTTGACGTCCCGTACTCATGACCATTCCGATATATACATTGTTTTGGGTTCGATTCCTATACGATCCAAATATTCATGTACCTAATGTGTAGAAACAGAAATTATTGACTGAAGGCATTCATTTTCTTTAATAGCTATCCCACTCCTAGCAAAGGCTTCCCCCAAATCTTTCCAGGTATGCTTGTCGCACGTAATCTCGCTAGCTCCTGTAGTGTCTTAGAACATTTCGCCACCTCTTTCGGGGCCAGCGTCGGCGACGACGTCTATCCTCTGGTGCCCACAGTGACGGATGACGCTGCTCGCCCAGTTCCATTTGAAACTTGAAACTGGCAGTCTTTCTTCCCATGTCTTTGATGCCTGTTCTAGAAAGCAGCTCGGTGTTCCGTATCCTGTCTTTAAGTTTAAGGTCCAGGATGCTGCGCTCTATGGCTCTTTGGCAGACCCCAAGGCGTGACCTGTGAAGCTGGGTAGGTGACGATGCTTGAGAACTATACGTTGGAATGGTCAGAATAAATAATCATATCCATGAGTTTGCGCTTCTATTATTTATATTTTTTTAATAGTAAAATTATGTTTGTCTATAAATCATAATATTTATACTTTATTGTGTGCTTGACAAAATTTCGCCTATTTATGAAAACCTTTACATGGGTGATAGAATTGGTCTATATATTTACTTTTATAGTGTACGTCGCTTTCATGTTCACTGTCTCCGGTGCACGAATATTATACGTAATGAAATCTATTACAATTATACAGGAAATTATTCATGACCCTAAACTAATGTCAGTATATCTAAAGTTCCATAAAACATTACAAAACTATGTGCAAAATAGTGGGAGATTATTTATAAACTGGCAACTTTACACGAACATAGACGCGCATTTCCGTACAGTGCAGTCGACAAATGTCACGCACACATAGCTGTCAAAGTGCCTCACTTAGTTTGATGAAGAAAACATACCTGCTACCTCAGATTCATCATCATCATCCTAGCGCTGTCCCGGTTGCGCTCCAAAACCCACGCCTTGGAGCCCGGGGTCCGCTTTCCGGCTATGTCTCCTCCACTTCGCACGGTCTTCAGCATCCCTGGTGGTTAGTTGGTTGGCACGCATATCATCCCTTACGACGTCAAGCCAGCATTTTTTTGGCCTTCCCCGTTTACCGGGGCCCGGTGGAGGTAGCATGGCAAGACATTTGTTACCCACGTAAGATGCCGGTTGACGTAAGACGTGTCCATACCAGCGTAGACGACACTCTTGCAGTTTATCAGCAATGTCACGGACATGAAGGATTATTAGAACAAAAGGCAGATGGAGCCTCAGATTATTAGAACAAAAGGCAGATGGAGCGCATCTGCATTTTGTTCTAATAATCTGAGGTAGCAGGTATGTTTTCTTCAGTCCTAAAATAAAATCGATTTCTCTTTTTACATCTAGTTTTGAATTAATACTTCAGCAAAAAAATACTTTCGTATGTAACGAAAGTATTTTTTTGACAGATTTGTTTTGTCATAAAAACATGTAGGTATGTATGTAATTAATGTATTTTACTGACAATAATAACTGCAGATCCCAGTGTCGGTAATCCACTGGTTTAGAAAATGTGTAATGCCACGAAAATTAGCAAGATTTTAGTGAACTGCAAATTAAATGCACGTCACGATTATGGGTACATTACCTACATATTTGCGAGGTTAGTATAAATCATTAAAGGGTTACATTACCTAGTTATGTATTCAATTCGAGCAACGAATGCAAAGCAGCACAGCATAGAATTATCTATAAATAATATCTATCTGTATTCTGGTTCACTCTCCATGTGAATAGTTTTAAAGTTCGAGGCGAAAATGCAAAAAACGAACATTCTTGACTAAAAATCACTGCAGGCTAAGCAGTCGGTTGGAAGAAAGATTACTAAGTATGCGAACATGCTTCGCTACGACACAACATAAAACTTAGCTACTCTCACCAACTTGAATTTCATAGCTGCCTTTCTGCTCTAGAAAGTTGGAAATTCCAAATTGTGCGAGGAAAATTATTAAGAAACTTAAACTAGAAACATGCTGTTTTAGTTTTATTGGACTGAACTCTTTTTCTAATGGGATTCTTTTCTTTTAATGCACTTAGAAATAAATGTGATAAAGTTCTACTGGTCAAGATTACTTAAATACATAAATATCCTATATAAATATCGCTCATTGTTTTATTGTATTTTCACCTTTTCAAACTTATTTTATAGTTCAATAAAACCTACCTCTCATAACCAATGCCCTATTTTTAGGAAAAGTAATAATGCAAATTAGTACATACATGTAAGCCGTTGCCTCTACAGAACAATAATCTTGCGAAAATGTAGACATCGTGAGAAGTTACTATTCAATTACGGGGAATCAGAATTCCTAAAATACATTCGAGGATCAATCAAATAAGCTTTTGAATCAACATTGGGATTTAAAAAATCCATTTCTGCCTTGCGTTCCAATTAGAGTGAATCTGTAGTACTTCGTCGATACAAACGAATTGGACTATGTCAGGTGAAAATTGATTGTGAACTGTAAACTGTGGGAGCAATAAAGTGGATACATTAGACAGGTCTGTCGGAGTGTGAACGCGTTCTGACAAATACGTTTGAAGCTTACTATGCGTGGTAGGTAAACGTTGCGGGTCTTTCAATTTGCTTAGCGATAGTTTTTAAATTTTACTGCATAAATAGTGCAGTGTTATTAATTGATGGTAGTGTGCTGGATTTTAAAACGAACGGGCACCTGATGTGAAAACACTTCAAAGTGATGAGGCTATTAATATATGTATAATAATATAGAACCTGAACACTATTTTGAATACGGCACTCGCTATATTGATATGATGAGTATGCTGATCATTACCTATCAAAAGTAACTTCTAAGTTTAAGTCCAAAAAATCATAACAATCGTAGTGGTTTAAATTCGTTGGTTGATTGTTTGTAATGACCCCTATGATACAGAAATTATTCCGATTTCAAGCATTTTATTAACAAATAAAAATTAAAAATGACATCTCTTTCTCATTTATTGAAATCCGTTGTCTTTGCCTACCCGACGGGAAAAAAGCGTGAGTATAATGTACATATGTATAATATCACCTCAGTCTGCCGTGACCATGAACTCTGTTAAGAATTCGAAACTTCGGCTAATAATAAATTGAAAATGTCGTTTCTAGATCATTTGGTTTAAATGTAACAACTTAGTGAAACGAATATATCGCGATAAAATCCGTAAACTTTAGTTTAATTTTGTTGAAGGTTTAATATCTACACAGTATGTATTAGCACTGGCCATGTATCGTACTGGCCATCTGTCTTTTATTGTCACTAGACATATAGACATGTATTTTAAATTGTGTGTTTACTTCTATAGTAAGAAATAAAACATTGTCAGTCGTTGCCACTCGTCTCTGGGAATACGTCGTTTTATTTCAAATTTCAATGTATTTATGTTCTCATTTATGAATCAAGACACAAAATTACATATATAACTAAGTCTTCATTCCCTGTTGGTTATTATAAAACCTTCATTTTCAGTTTAATTGATATTCAAATTGGATTCACAACAACACTCGCAGATATTGATGACAGGAGCAGGCGCGAGCGTGATCGGGGATGAGTGTAATCCAATTTTTTTCGGGCGCAACACCCGTCTGTTTTGAGGGCCCTTAGGAAAGAGTTACTGCATAGATTAATCATTCTACTTTGAAGTAAAATAGCTGACTTGTTTGGGTATATACCTTTGTTTTTCTCATGCACGTAAACGTCTATTTTGTTTCCTGTTTTTTGAATTAATATACTAGTATCGAATGTCGCCTTTTCTTCATATATTGAATTAAAATGATTTGATTGCGGAGTTTCGTTGATGATGCTCTATATGAAATATTCCTTTTTTATTATACGTTGACGTATTAAAGTTAACCGATATATCCACAGTTTTCAACATGATGTTGTGTTTGTACGATTATAAGTGCTAAACGCTTTAGTTTAGTATATAGTTGCTCAGCTGATAGGAACATAAATAGTTAGTAGCATTGTAGTGTTGATGACGACTGAGACGCATACGCTTTGGTAGAATTCTGCTCCTTTTTTAATTGCATAATCTTTATTCTTATCTATCCTCCTTTATCCGTTTATAGATACCTAATCTGTTACAACCAAACATTTTGTCGCTACGGTGCCGTTAGTACAACTTCTTTCTTGTCATATTGTCTGCTTACACTCGGATGTTATAGTCTAACAGGCATAAGTTATTCTCTTGCCAAACGATCTTAGGACCAGCATCCTTCGGTCAATTATTACATATTCATCACCTCTTTGCCACCAGTTATTTTTTTTGGTCCTGTCTCACGTTATTTCTAATAGTTTTGCGGGTAAACTTATTAATACTTTCTTCTGCTCAGAAGTCTGCCTGTTATCGGATTTAAATGTTTTAAGGAACTTTTGGCGTAAATGCTTTCAATATTTTCTTGGTATATGTACCTATCGCTTGTTTGACTCTTTAATAACTCTAATAATTGTTGTCACGACGATAGAATTTATGATTTCGCTAATTGTATGGCGCCAACATTTTTTATGTCATGGGTTCAATGTGTCTCTTCCTTGTCTTAAATAAAATTAAACTTATTTTATGTGGCGACCACCACATCAGCATAACTCTGACATACTGTCGCATAATTAAAAAACGTTTATGGTTGTTTGAGATATTTGAGATTCTGACGATACGATCTACAGCATCAGAAACACATTTTTTCTATCGCTATTAGAAGGGCTGTTTTATTAATATTTACGTAACTAATTGTAGGTAACCTCTAGCAAAATTTCAACTTTGACCGTGCTTTTCTCGAAATCGTTCACATTTTCTTTACACCATGTTACCGTTATATAGAAAGCAGACCTCGAAATATATTTGTTTCTTACAATATATTCTCTTATAAATTTTATTACCTACTTGAAAAAATCTCCGTGAAACATAATTGACCGTATTTCTCCCTCAATAAGTCCGATATCTTTGATAAAATATCTGACTTTGAAATAACAAGCTTTGAAAAACATAACCTTTGCGGCTAATTGTTTACGCTTGATTTGTTACTAAACTTTTCTTATATTTTGTGGGAAATTGCTGTAATTGCTTCATAATTTTTCCTTTCGCAAAAAGTAAAGTAATATTTATTTTTACCTTTGTAAGCAATCAAGCATTTACTTCTAGTACCGATCATTAACTATGGCTCAGTTTACTCTAACAAATATAATTACTTTTATTTTTCTTTTGTGTAGTGCCTGTATCTCGGGGACCTTGAAAACTGTTAGTTAACGGACACAAGAATACTAAGACTTGGAACACTCATTAGTGAATTGCACATAAAAAGACCGAATCCAGAATTTTAACAAAGCAACTACTTAACCTAATACGCAATCTGCGCAGTTAATAGTAAAATTCTGACATATTTATATTATTATGTAAATGCTCTATATAATTTTATCATATACGATAGCGAGGACATTGTAGAATAGCATGTCTCAGAAATTTAGTTCGGCTAATTGACTCATGTGCATTACATAATTGAATCAGTTTGATAGCTTTTATAAATTTGTAACTGGCTATTCAGAAAAGGAATAAATTGTAACAGATAAAGATATCAGTACAGTATGTGATTTCATAAATTAGGTACATTAATTATCATTGAATAAAAATTTGATTTTATTTTAGGTGTTTGAGTTTTAACAAATCAGTTATAATTATTGTTTCTACAGAGCGACTGCCTTTTAAAATTCACAACCTGAAGAGTTATATTTGTTCGATATACGGTTTAGTCACCGTCTAAAATTACGGGGTACTAAGTCTGCCTAACGACTGCCTAACAATACGCGAGGGTTTAAAGTGACAGGGGCAAGCCGCACTTTATAATACAAGACTAAGAATTATTTAAATACTTACTATTGCTAATCTATCACTTTCTTATAAAAACCATAATAAATTTGGGGTAGACAACCGTATTCTACGCCGTCATTTCAATAACAGTAAATCTTTTAACCCTCGCGTTTTCTTCCAGTTCATTAGCTCTACGCTTTGGACGTCGGACGTGCCACAAAAATAAAAACTCAATGAAATAACTCACCGCATTTCCTTGCAGCCAATATCAGTCCGCGTAATCAAACCAAATCCTCCATTTATCTCAAATAACCCTGTCTAATGGTAATCGTGAAATAAAATACGATCTAATCCCCTATAAAGGAGGCGAAGAATAAATTAAAATAGGACATCCTGTCGTTTGAATCGAGTCAATATGCTGCCAAATAAAGATTGCAGTGTTCAAAGATAGTTTGATGTGTTTTAGATGAGTCTGCACTATTCCTTTACGCTATGTCAATTTATTTGGCGATTTAAATAATGTTACATGCTACTGCAATGGTTCCTTGTTTATAATTTCAGATTTAGTAACAATTGTTCTTTTTTCTTCTTTTTTTTAACTTATTACTCTGAACTCGTGTAGTCATTAGTATAACTTATAGATAGGCGAATTACAAATATATACCAATTTATTTACATAGCAACCAGAGTTTTAAAGAAGTATAAGTACATTGCCCCTGATTTCTTCGTAGATAAGATTTATAATTAAATTGATTGAATGAGGCAAGCAAGTAAGCAATTTTTTATACCAGCTAATCAAATCATTCTTATAAAACAAATTATATTATTAACTTTTATTACTAAGATTGAAAAGTATAATTTCCTCGTGTCAATCCCTTTAATACGCTTACTGGCACGTTTAAGAAAAGCCCAGAATATAAATAAAATTCCTTAAATAACTATTTTATTCCTCAGGCGGATTAGTAGCTGGGCTTGAATTCAAGATTTGTTGTAAATACCATTTATTTACCGTAATTTTATTACAATATATGAAACACTTTTGAAATTAAATAAGAAATATGTAATAAAAATATAGTATAAAGCAGCACAATGTGATTACTTTTTTCATTCGCTAGAATAAAAATAAATACGCCGACTGTGGATGACACACCAAAAATGTAATCAGAAACTACCGACCCTAACATAGCTGGCGAATATCCCGCCGAAATTCAAGGGCCGCAATGAAGGTCAACTTATCACGACTCTCCACCCCAATGTGGTTTATCTTCAATACTGTCCTGTATTTTTCCTCCGAAAAGTATTGTCTTTATTCATCGCACTTGGCCGGGATTTCTTCCAACAAATTCAATTTGTGTAAGCTCTATTACGGGACGCAGTAAGAAGTCCTGAGATCCTTCGAGTTGGGCATTTGTTTAATTAAGATATACGTTACGTTGTTGGGTAGGGCCGTTTAAAGTGTGATACCGTAAAACGACACTTCCAATGTGTTTAGGGTGGAGAAAGTGAAAGCAGAAACGTTTGTTCTAATTCGTCCACTACTCCTATAAACATTTACTCAATGTTGACTTTTATTAGTACCTAATGTCCACTTAGGCCATAAAATATTTTGGATAGTGTAAGTACTATCGAACTTCTGTAATAAAAAAGATATAACAAGTTTGTAATTATAGTCTGTGTGTGAAGTTTTTCCATTCGAGAGGCTTAACGCAATGATAATGGCCAAGCAAGAATTCTTAAAGCGTATTTAAAGGAACAAATTGGCAAGTATAAGACACATTCTGCTTAAAAGACATATTACAGGTCAACTGAATGGCACACGTGTGGTTTTATTATGGCTACAGTATAAATATTATGGGCTTACAGTGCAGGGTTTAGAGAAGCTTGTAAACACTGCTGATAATCGAGTACTAGTATTTAATTTCAGTATATAAGTGACATTGTACTGTCTTGGTAAAATAAAATGGATCTCCCTTATCTTCTTCGAATGAGGGGCTAGATCACTATAACTACCACATGGCGAAATAAAAGCACAATGGTAGGGATACCGTTTATTTATATCAATATTTTTTGCTAAAACAAATTCACACTGATACCAACGTAAGTATGACCTAGCTACTCAATATACTATGCATAATTATCCAGACAACTATTGCAACAGAGTTTAATAGGATTAAACCATACATAATGTGACATGAAATTACATACGTACATAAGCAGGTCATCTAAATATACAATTACTATCGCATTACCATAATCGTATGTACGCCCCTAAACAAAGGTGCAGTAATCGCCAACTGCACTTGTTACGAAGGAATGAGGCCGTAGGTATAAAGCTGTCTAGATTTCCAACCTAGGTTAAGTAGTTCTTACACGTGAATAGAGTTATATCAGGCTGGTGAAAGCTGACGTCAGGGTCCGTTACGTAGGGTAGTTAGTGCCTACTTGTTGTTTATTATACCTGAGGGAATCGTTTGAAGTTCTTGAACAATTGTCTGATATCAAATTTGTATATTTTGTTAGCGTTTGAAGATTAGACGAATGTTTGAAGATTACTCATTAGATCACGTTTACGTTTTTGCTTTTTGTTCCATTTATTAATAGGTAAGATCGTATACAATTCGTATGAAATTTGCCAGATTCATACATATTTGATATCTTTTGCGTAGGCACTTACATTAGTCGACAGGCTTTGAAACGCAAAAATTAAATTATTCTGCGCGCTTCTGAGATTGATACGTTTTAACAAACGTCCTTCGCTAGCTGTCAATATTTAATCGGGATACTTAATTTTAGAATTTTATTATTTAACTCTTTATTGCGAAGAGACTGCTATGATATTATTTTTTATAAACTAACCGATCCGAATAGCGAAATGATTCAAATCTAAAAATACTTTTTACTTCTAAACAAGCTAAAGTTTAAAGTTATGTAGCGACTCGACTTCGGTAAAAACGGCTTTAATCTATAATCAAATATTATCCTTATGCGTGTGTTGAAAGATGGCAAAGAACTATCCAACATATAAGAATGTCATGAACAGAGAACCATTTAGAAAGCCGACGTAGCACAGAATGTTTTCGGAAATAAACAAAATATACATTTTCTAAAAACGGCCCAGTCAACATTCTTTACTTGCCCCGGCAAGAATATCCATCAATGACACAACCGACTCCTTTTTAGTGTAGCTGTAGGATGTAAGAAAGAGACGCAATTGTTTTTGGGGCGTATTCGTTGCCCTTGTTTTACATTTTCGTCTAAGCTTGAGAAAGTTTTTATGAGCCGCTTGGCAATAAATTATTTAAAAGAGGATATACGGTTAAACTAAGTTCAAGTAACAATTTTACAGACAGACTTAAAGACAAGGCGGACTAAATTAAAGATACTATTTTAATTTTATTAAGTCCATAGACGAAATGTAAGATGAATTGAAATATATCTGAGAAGTTGAGAGTCGCTGCCTTAGTGTAAGTTGCCATGTAAATTAGTTTAAAAGCCATTATTGTATCATAAGCCTACAAAATCAAGAAGAGTCATAAAACAAGGCTAATCATATTCAGTTACTTAAAAATCTAACTGCAAATGAGGCTTAACATCAGTATTCTTTATACAAAACATCGCCTTGTGGAAGCAGGTCCAAAAAAGTTTATGATCTTTGAGACGTGAGGGAAGATAGGCTTTATTTATAACAACAATACTTAAACGCTATTATCATTATTTACTTTATGATTCTCTTCTTCCCCACAGCATAATTTGAACTCGCTCAGCGAATCAAAATTACTTGTAAAGTTTCAAGCGTTTTGAGTCTCAGAATTTTCACTGTTAATCAGAAGCAGGTTGCTTTCTAAGACTTCATTAACATAAGATAATTATTATTGATAAGCAAGTATTAGAGATGATTAAATTTTAAATCCAAAGCAGCTGAGATTGTACGTGAGTTGAACGGTAAATGGATTTGAATCTTGGTTTAAAATAGCTTTAGTTCTAAATAAGGGGCAAATAATAATAAGCACACATAATTTTCTCATATTGCATATTAATTAGGTATATTATAATCTGCCTGATACAGTACTTAAATAATTCAAACGTCTGCAAAGTACATAACGATACAAACGGAAAAGTCATAAAAAAGACGCGATGAAATCCACAGAAGCTCTTGTCTCAAGGGTCAGTTAGGTTTAGGGTCAGATAGATTGATGGCTAGTCAATTTCCGTCCATTAGTCGTTGTTTTAGATCTGTGTTGGTACAAAAAATTTTCTTATAGAAAAGGCCGCGTATTAATTAACCTAACAGTGCAGTCGACGTAAGTGCAAGATTACACTGCTCAAGTAATGGGCAGTGAAAGCCCGTATTAGGAGTTTAATTTAAAAGTCATGATGTTTTCCATGTCGTGCTGGAATAAAGGACTCGGTATAAGCAATATTTTTTCTTTATTTGTGTGGTTTGATGGGTAAAGTGACTGTTTAATATAATTTTAGTCAGTGATGTGTATCATTCAATTAGTTACAGGATTGCACAAAATATTTCGATTTATGATTTGGCTACCAACAGTGAAGACGAAGTTAAAATTATTTACTAACTTAAAACATCATATAACATACGCGTCGTTATGAAAGTCAAATATAAATAATATATGAATTACGTAATAATTCTACACTTACATTTGGTGCCTCGCAAGCTGTAATTTAATAATAAATAACTACGCTTTGCAGAGGTTACTTTAGATTTTCACCTTAAATTTTAATATTATTGAAATATATTTTACGGCTATATTATTGTACTTATTTTGAAATAAATCGGCGCCGACTTGCGTAATTAACTAAGAACATGTAAATAATTACAATATTATAAAGTTACCATGATTTTATTACTTAGTATTCTTGACGTTTAAATATCACAAATAAACTTTGAAGACTTGTTTATCTCTACGGAAGCCTGAATTATGAGGACGATGTTTAGCTATGTTGGTATGGATCCTACCAATTTTGTAAGTAATATTTCAGAGCAGCTGTAATCCCGGAGACCGGTGGAGGGCTAAGCCTCATTTGTGTAGCTATGCATACCTATAACTAAATGTAGTTTGCGCCTACCTAGCTTAAAAATACAATAGTCATTTACATATTGTATTTTAAAATCTAGTAGAATTTGAGCACAATGGCCTCATCGCTAGAAACTAATTTATTATTGGAAAATTAATACTTCTATTCCTATCTTTAACAATACCTTCAGCTAATAGAAAGGTTTCTTGCTAGGATAAATAAAGTATAAAAGAATTATGAGTAACAGGGACTTAATGATCAATTAAGCATTTGTTTTATAGACTCACGCCTATATCCCCGAAGGAGTAGGCAGAGGTGTAATATTATACCCACATTTCGCCATGAATTTTTAGGTCCCACGTAATAGGGGGCGAGGCTATTGCCGTACCGGGCACATTACCAAACTCCATGCTGCTACTGAGACTTTCCTAACGAAAATCCCAATAACTCTTTGCCCGACCCGGAAATCGAACTCGAGACCTCCCAATCGAGGCAGGCATTTAATTAAAATCTATATAAGATACAACTGACAACAACACAACTACATACATTTTATGATGACATAAAACTTTACTTCATAGGGGGATAGTACCAAAATAACATTCAAACATCATATTGGCAGCGCAAACTTATCAATAAAATACTGTCATCAGTACACTCAAATAAATCAAACTCACACCGCACTTGCGTGACATTTACATCGTTACATTTATTACATTGTATTCATACAAACAATACATCAAACAAATTCGGAGAAGCCATACATTCAGATGTAGGTTTCGTCGTACCTAGAGTTACCACATCCAGGTGTATCGATTACGGGATATTTCGAGGGTAAGAGGGTTGCATTGGCTTGTAAATAAAGTACAACTTACTTAAATAAAGTACCTAGGTTTCATTTTTATTCTCTAGATACATTCTTCAAGTTCGAGTGCCGGCCATGGCAGTTGCTTGCATAATGTATGGCCCTGCCTAGTACATCTAGGTGTCCGGAATCCGGTACAGTAAGGTCTAATTACTAAACACGGGATAAGATGCAAAATTCGAATACAATCCCAGGTTTCCCAGCCATCTGGCAACCCTTCTCGTACCTTGTGAATAACGGGAGTCAATAATTTCATTTCCGATAAGTTCCAGCACAGAAATGATATCTTCGATGGAGGCTCATTCTAAATTGGATCAGTTTGTGCGTGCAACGTAAAGGCCGCAATTGTTATTCAACAAGAGAATGCCGGATGCTACCGAAAACTGCCGAGTACTCCCGAACACGCCATTTGATTCTTTTAATTTAGAAGCTTAAACTGTTCGTGATTTAACACTGCTAGTTTCATTAATTCGGTTTTATTGGTTACAGCTTGATTCTTATGTATTGCTTAATTGCCTGTGATACAGTTTCTACAGAAAAATAAGAGCTATGTCGAAGTTCGTGGAGAAATGAAGTAACATTTTAATACCGATGTCGATGGACCCAGTAAAATAATAAAAAAAATATAAAAGGAATTTGTTGTAGGTATGATATTCAAACAAGCAACCAAAATTATACGCTCGAATGTATATAAAGCCACGTACAACGCATACTCCTAGCTCTATTCATATTTCAGTATGCAATGACTAGGTAAACTTCAGTATAATGACAATTTATACGATAAATTTTTCACTTACTGCAATATAAATGCATATTTCAAACATTAATTCTTACAAAAGTTAATTGAAAACATAGACTTGCGAGTTACTTAGAAATTCAAAACACACCCTTAAGCGTTCTATTCACACGCTTTACGATCTTACCTCCACTTTAAAATATTCCACAAGACACCATCAAAGATATGAAACGACAAATTGGATTTTTCAACGAGGATAAATTCCTTTGTGTTTTAGACACCGACGGTATAAGTGTCCTGTTGAATACAAAGCGATTGCATCTAAAAGCAGGTTAAAAGCATGACTATAGCTTTGAACCAAATTGACTAAACCTCCGTGGACAGTACAGTGCTCTATTTATAGTCCGTTGTTAGATCGTTGACATCTTGAGGTGGACAATGTGTGTTACATTGGTTGAATGAATTCTGATTTAGGAAAATATTCGTTCTTGTTCTAAATGGCATCATTTAAATAAGTCATCATTTTTTAAACCACACTTTAAAAGTACCACAAATCTTAAATACGTGGTATATAATTATCACCAAGTGTAATTTAACATGTTAATTGAAATATATACTTTGCTTCATAATCAAATAAACATCCATAGGAAAATTTCAACCATCAATCATTATAACTTCAACAAATGAATAAAGAAAAATATGACTTCTAAAATGTGTCAATATTAGATGCAACGATTTCATCGAAAGGTGGTTAAAACCAGGTTCTTAGAAATCTCGGATCTTACACATGTTTTGTATGCATATTACCAGATTCGAACCTGAACTCTTATGGTCGAAGCCCGTCCTTCGTGTTTATGTCTTTTTACAACCAGACAGCTCATAGACATTTTCGAATCATCTGCAAACGCTGGCATGTGTTATGCTAACGTCACTATATATAACAGATAAAATGCCACAAGTGTACCCCCCACGTGATTACAGCACGCACGGTCGTGCTCTAATTTTAGTAGTCCGAAGTGTTTGAGGCACGCACAGTCGTGCTCAATTAAAAATCGTTCTATTGGTCGCAGTTTTTTCACGTTTTGTTTTACTTAAACCAAGAAACCAAAGTAGTAACTATTAGAATAGTTCATATTCTATGCAACTAAATCGTTTTAGAAGGGTGAGGGAAACGAAACGCGCCAAAAAATATTGAAATATAATTATCTGTGTCTCAGTTGCGAAAGCGTCCGCCATTGTTGTGTTTTGTTCCGTGATCTTTATAATAAAGGTTGTCTTGTGGAAGAAATCGTTGAATATTTTATAAAGATACTTATATAGATTTACTCAGAAAGAAATAAATATTAATTGTGAAGTGACATTATTCGTGACAAAGACAAGAAATACAGTGATAAAAGGCAAAAACTTTTTAGAAGGGCTATTTCTACTCTTGAAACTCGCTATTTTCGTAAGTGTTTTATGATAAATATTCTTTTAATAGTTATGAAAGACATAAAAGTACCCAGATTATTTATCTGAAAACATATTTTAGCAACTAAATACTAGCATTGTTGTACATTTTCACTGTTATCGTGTTTCAAATGGTAAATAATTCACAGCCACAGTGTTCGTAACAGTAACATGGCTGCCTGGCACGGCGAACTTTTTGTTACGCGTTTGCATTATATTTTTTTAGTGGCGTTAGATTCGTTTGTTACAAATAGATAATGTATTGTGTGAAAACCTAAAGGTATATGTGATAATGTTTTTGTGTTTATGAACCAAACAAGTAATGAAATTCATTAATATGTGATGAAATGTTTGTGTGAACGAGTGAAAAAAACAAACCTCTAAGTTTGTAAGCTTGTTTTGCCAGAAAAGTGAGTATTTAGTAGTAATTCATGTTATTATTATGATAGCTGATTTTATAACCAACACAATGATATGCAATTTATGTGATATAATTATATTAAGGTGTCATAATTATTTTTATTCCGGTAACCTATGCCAATGAAAATTTGCAGCAACGTGACCTTTCGCACTTGTGGCACTTTGCCTTTAGTTTGATCGCACCTCAAGGGTTAATTAAACTGAATTATCTGCGCTGAGATATTTTAAATAGCGTTTTGATTATGAAATTTGTGAATTGTTGTGATGGCTTATATTGTATGTTGGTTGGTTGTAAAGCTGTCTGTGTATTTATCATGTGCTTCATATTGAAGTGTTTATTGTGTTCATGATAGATAGAGGAGGGCGTTTAAAATAGTTGTACTATTATTATTGATTTATTACTTGGCCGAGCTGACTAGTTATTTCTTTTTATAGATCCAAGACTGTATTCCTGAAGGAGTGGGCAGAGGTGTAATACTACACCCACATTGCGCCATGAATATTTAAGTCCGACGTAATAGCCAGACACACATAACCAGACTCAGTGTTGCTAATGAGAATTCGGAAAAACTCAGTAACATTTTTGCCTGACCCAGGAATCGAACCCAAGACCTCCGATCAGCAGACGCATACGCTATCCACTGGAGCACGGAGACTGATGAGATACAAAAATAATAATCTTCATTTGTTACTTTTAACGTGAAAAGATTGAAGCCTTTTTAATGATATCATAAATCTTTGGTTATTAATTTACCTCGTACCTCATATGTACCACTTCCACAAAAAGCTTCTAACAGAAGTCTCTTTCATCAAGCCGATTTTGATGCCATTAAATCCTCTTTAGCGATGGTTGACTGGTACTATGTCTACAAAATAACTTCTCTTTCTCATTTATAGAAATCCGTTGTCTCTGCCTACCCGACGGGCAAAAAGGCGTGAGTATATACATACATACATACATACATACATACATACATATACTCACGCCTTTTTCCCGTCGGGGTAGGCAGAGACAACAGAACGCCACTTGCTCCTATCCTTACAAACCTCACCCGCTTCCTCTACACTCATTACTCTTTTCATACATGCTCGCCGGTTGCGGGTACTTCGGACCTTTCCGTTTCTTAGGATGTCTCCAATTTGGTCGAACAATGTCCGCCAAGGTCTGCCGCGACCGACTTGCCCACACACATTTGCCTTATATATCTGATTCGTCATTCTTTCTTCACTCATTCGCTCCACGTGTCCAAACCACCTAAGCATTCCTTTCTCAATCCTTGTCACCACATCTTCTTTCAGTCCACTGCTCTTTCGTATAGTTGCATTCGGAATTCTATCAATCAGTCTTACCCCACACATACTACGCAGTGATCGCATCTCAACTGCGTTAATTCTACTTTCATGCTTTTTCTGCCAAACCCAGCTCTCACTTCCATACATCAACGTGGGGACAAGCACTCCATTGTGAACCGCCAATCGTGCCTCTTTTGGCACCGTCTGACCGTTCATAAACGCCCACAGTGCTCCATTTACACGATTTCCCGCAGTCACTCTCCTTTCAATGTCTCCCTCACATCTTCCGTCCCTTGTAAATACGCTACCCAAATATACAAATTCCTTTACTTGCTCTACAATTTCACCTCCAATCGTAATATTACACTCAGTCACACTTTCATCTTTTTCAAACACCATCTCTTTCGTGCATTAACTTTCATACCTTTCGCTTTAAAGCTCTTGTTCATGCAGTCCATCATGTCTTGCAACTCATTCGCCGATGATGCAAGAATGATTCGATCATCGGCATATAAGAGGCACTTAACACGCACTCCTACTATATCGATCCCGCATTCAGTTTCTCTCATATCATTCATGCAGCTATCCATGAATACGTTGAACAACTAGGGCGAGGCTGCACACCCTTGTCTGACACCTTGGGAGATGTCAAACCAGTCCGAATAGGCACCATTGATTCGGACACAGGCTCTAGAACCCCTATACAGGGATTTCAGAGCCCTTATCATAAAGTTGTCTACCCCATACATGGATAACACCTTCCATAATTCCTTTCTATTCACCCTATCATAAGCCTTTTCCAAGTCTATGAACGCGCAATACACCTTCTGGTTTTTTGGCAGACATTTTTCGGTGACGCAGCGCAAGGAAAAGACTTGATCCGTACATCCCATTCCCTTCCGAAATCCCGCTTGCACATCCCATATCTTGTCATTAGTCATATTTACTACTCTGTCAATCAAAATTCTGGCATACATTTTTCCAACAACACTAAGAAGGCTGATCCCGCGATAATTTTGACATTCCTGCTGCGAACCTTTGCCTTTATAAATTGGAACAAGCACTGCCTTCGTCCAGTCATCTGGAACTTGGCCCTGTTTCCAGCATAGATTAAAAAGGCGATGCAGCAGGTTAACTATGAGTCCGTCGCCAGCCTTCAACATCTCAGTCGTCACTCTATCACATCCAGCAGACTTTCCTGACCTCATACCTTTTAACGCTTTCATAATTTCATCCATGCCAATTTCATCAGTCGGGCTCACAAACATATCTATAGTTTCTTCTTTCTCTATTTCACACACATCTTTCTCAAATAAACTCTCAAAATAATTCTTCCAGCGCTCTAGTATCTTTCTTTCTTCATTCATGGCTTCACCTCTTTCATTCCTAATCACTTTCATTGATGTACTCATATTTTTACCTCGCGCTTCTTTCACGAGTTTCCAAAAGAGTTTTATATTCTCTCGGAAACTTGCGCCGAATTGTTCCTCATACTTCTCCTTATTCTCATTCTTCTTCCTCTCTATACATTCTTTGACTCTAGTTTTCACACATCTATACTTGTCATTCATTTCTTTAACACTATCTTCATTCATACCACCACTAGCTCTATTCGTCGCCTCTATTGCTAGGATATCCAGCCATGCTTTTTTCTTTTCCTCAACCATTCT
Organism: Euclidia mi; assembly: GCA_944739405.2. Taxonomy (NCBI): domain Eukaryota; kingdom Metazoa; phylum Arthropoda; class Insecta; order Lepidoptera; family Erebidae; genus Euclidia; species Euclidia mi. The sequence continues at coordinate 3,553,998 of OX123188.2, read as the reverse complement.
TCTAGTTTCATCATCCCACCAGTCAGCTTTCTCGCATTTCTTACTTCTTCTTTTACTCAAACCGCATACTTCTTCAGCACATTTCACAATGTTGGTTTTAAATACCGACCATACCTCACTCACACTTTCCTTATTTACAAGATTCCAACTTTTGTCCATCCGTTCGCTCAATTGCTTTTTGTACATATCTTTCATACCCTTATCTTTCAATCTTTCTACTTTTATACGTTCTAATTCTGTAGTGGAACCTTTATCTCGGTGCCGCCAGCGTTTAAAAAGACCACTTATTTTACTGATAATCAAATAGTGGTTTGTGCCAAAATCAGGTCCGCGATGAGCTCTGGTATCCACTACTTTCCTTCTCATTCTTTCATCTACTATCACAAAGTCTATCATGCTTCTTAACACAACATTTCCTTCCTTCTTTTGCCACGTGTACATATGTACCATTTTATGCTGGAACCATGTATTCATCACAGACAGATCCATCTCCACACATACATCTAACAAGTACACGCCGTTGTCATTGACACTCTTATCTCCAAACTTCCCTAGTACACTTTCATACCCATCACGTTTCACTCCCACCCTTGCATTAAAATCTCCAAGCATGACAATACGTTCATTCCACTTACGCAATAACACGACTTCTCTCATTTGTGCCCAAAATTCCCCTCTTACTGCCTTACTATAGGAAGAGTCCGGAGCGTATACACCTACCAAAAAAAGAGGTGTCAGGCCTACTTTCATCCGGACCCAGATAAGACGCGGACTTACGCACTCATACTCACGCATACATTCTGCCATTCGCTCTGAAAGAATTATACCGACGCCTTTACTGCCATGTTCTTCATCGGTAACCCCCGACCATATCTCTGTGAACGGGCCGCGCGTCAGCATATCATTCCCCTTACGCTTTGTCTCATTCACACACAAAACATCTAGTTTTCTTTCATTCATTACTTCGTAAACATCATCCATCTTCTCATTCATTCCTCCTCTAACATTTAAAGTCGCAAATCGGCATTCCGTTGCCCACTTTCCGCCCCGACGAGAACAATTCCGCATAGGATTTGGATAGTTTTGGCGTGACGTATGGCGAATATCGTCGCCGCCTACAGCTGTAAGGTTGCTCCCCCCAGAATACGAGGAGCAGCCTCGTCGTGCAAATACAGGACGAGGAGGGGATTCTCCGGCTCCGTCGGTACCCCCCTGGGGTACACTTACAGTAATATTACCCACAGCCATGATCACGTCGGTTATAATTTGACTGTATATTTTGTTTGGAGTTTAACAGTCAGTCCCTAACGGCGGGGCAGACTGCCGGGTTTGTTTCAAGTTTTCCTTCTCTATGGTTAAAGACGTCAATATTTATTTTATTTTGATGACAATACGTCCGTCGAAATACCTTAGTCGCCTTTTACGACACCTCGGTAGGAGAGAGGGAGGGCTATTCTACTCCGCCGGACACCACAAGCGTGAGTATATGTATGTATAATATTACCTCAGTCTGCCGTGACCATGATGACAGGAGCAGGCACAAGCCTGATCGGGAATGAGTGAGATCCTATTTTTTCGGGCTCAACACCCGTCTGTTTTGAGGGCCCTTAGGAAAGAGTTACTGCATAGATTAATCATTCTACTTTGAAGTAAAATAGCTGACTTGTTTGGGTATATATTTTTTTTTGGTTTTTCTCTGGCATGTGAACGTTTATTTGGCTTATTGTTTTTTGAATTATTATGCTATTATCGAATGTCGCCTTTTCTTCATATATTGTTGACGTATTAAAGTTAACCGAAATATCAGCAGTTTTCGACATGACGTTGTGTTTGTACGAATATAAGTGCTAAACGCTTTAGTTTAGTCTATAGTTGCTCAGCTGATAGGAACATATATAGTTACTAGCACTGTAGTGTTGATGACGACTGAGACGCATACGCTTTGGTAGAATTCTGCTTCATTTTTTTATTGCATAATCTTTATTCTTATCTATCCTCCTCTATACCTAATCTGTTACAACCAAACATTTTGTCACTACGGTGACGTTAGTACAACTTCTTTTTTGTCATATTGTTTGCTTACATTCCGATGTTATAGTCAACCAGTTATTATTTATTCTCTTGCCAAACGATCTTAGGACCAGCATCCTTATATCAATTACTAGAGGACGCCAGCAGCTCCGCCTGCATTGTTTTTAATTTACCCGTTTTGGCCGATCCCGTGGGAATTTCGGAAAATCCCTTCTTAGTGCACCCCTACGGTCCCAAAGGAACTTACATGCCAAATTTCAGCTTCCTGCGCCCAATAGTTTCGGCTGTAGCGTGTCTGTCAGTCAGTCAGTAACGCAAGGATTTTATATATTAAGATTACATATTCATCACCTCTTTGCCACCAGTAAATTTTTTTGGTCCTGTCTCACGATATTTCTAATAGTTTTGCGTGTAAAGGTTATTAATACTTACTTGTACTCAGTGCCTGTTATCGGATTTAAATGTTTTAAGGAACTTAAATGCTCTCACGACATGCTTAATAACTCTAATAATTGTTGTCACGACGATATAATTTATGAGTTCGCTAATTGTATGGTGCCAACATTTTTTATGTCATGGGTTCAATGTGTCTCTTCCTTGTTTCGTTTCAAATAATATTAAACTTATTTTATGTGGCGACCACCACATCAGCATAACTCTACATACTGCCGCATAATTAAAAAACGTTTATGGTTGTTTTAGATATTTGAGATTCTGACGATACGATCTACAAGAATCAAAAACACGTTTTTTTCTATCGCTATTAGAAGGTCTGTTTTATTTACGTAACTAATTGTAGGCAACTTCTAGCAAAATTTCAACTTTTCTCGAAATCGTTCACATTTTCTTTACACCATGTAATCGTTATGTAGAAAGCAGACCCCGAAATATATTTGTTTCTTACAATTCTCTTATAAATTTTATTAACTACTTGAAAAAATCTCCGTGAAACATAATTGACCGTATTTCTCCCCCAATTAGTGTCCGACATCTTTCATAAAATATTTGACGTTGAAATAACATAACCTTTGCGACTAATTCATAGAGGATTTTTTAACGCTTGATTTGTTACTAAACTTTTCTTATATTTTGTGGGAAATTGCTGTAATTGCTTCATATTTTATCCTTTCGCAAAAAGTAAAGTAATATTTATTTTTACCTTTGTAAGCAATCAAGCATTTACTTCTAGTACCGATCGTTAACTATGGCTCAGTTTACTCGAATAAATATAATTACTTTTATTTTTCTTTTGTGTAGGGCCTGCATACCTGTATCTCTGGGACCTTCAAAACTGTTAGTTAACACAAGAATACTAAGACTTGGAACACTCATTAGTGAATTGCCCATGTAAAGACCGATTCCAGAATTTAAACAAAGCAACTACTTAACCGAATACGCAATCTGTGCAGTTGATGGTAAAATTCTGACATGTTCATATTATTATGTAAATGCTGTATATTTACCATATACGACAGCGAGTACATTGTAGAAAAGCATGTCTCAGAAATTTAGTTCGGCTAATTGACTCATTTGCATTACATAATTGAATCAGTTTGATAGCTTTTATAAATTTGTAACTGGCTATTCAGAAAAGGAATAAATTGTAACAGAGAAAGATATCAATACAGTATGTGATATCATAAATTACATTAATTGTCATTGAATAAAAATTTGATTTTATTTTGAAGCATTGCCTATTGCCTTTCGTTGAGTACAGACGTGTTGAAAATCAATTAAAATAAACAAATAACGTGCTGAGTCGTGACCTTGTTTGGCCGGCCATCGGTTGCTAACTTACATGTGTAACTATAATTTGAATATGGATCGTGTGTAAGAGGAATTAGTAGATTAACAAACAAAATGGACCACAGCCCTTTCAACCGGAGCAGCAGAACCGCGCGTTCCCCACCTCCTACACCCGCTACGAGACCTAATGCACCGAGCCAAGGTGAAGATGCTCGCGAAGTGATGCAAACACCGGAGATACAGTCGTGGATGAACTTAATTGAACAAAGCCTTAATGGCGTGTGCGCTATCGTGTCTGAGAGCAAAATGAACTCGGAGCAGAAACTGCGCGTCAATGATCTGTGCCGTACAGTGGGTACTGCCACATCTCATATGGCAGTACGGTACCAGGCCCTGAAAATTAGAATCGTCCAAGCTCAAACATCTGTGCAGTGTCTTCAAGGTCAGGTAGATCTATCACAGCAGCTACAGAATCTCGCACGGACCATTGAAGAAACTGCAAAACCACCCGCACCCACCTCATTTGCAGACATGGTAAAAAAAGGATCCAATAATTATATACAGCCAATGAAATCGAACACAGTGGCCATTTATCCTGATGATAAATTGAAGTCAAGTGAGGACACAAAATCCCTTGTCCAAAAGATTATCAGTCCTGAGCAGATGAAACTGCACGTACGAGGCCTACACAAGATAAAAAATGGCGGTGTTATAATTAGTACCGATTCTAGAGATGACATTGAGAAGCTCAAGAAATCAGTGCAGCTCACGAGTTCAGGTCTTAAGATAGATGAGCCTCATAAACGACGACCGAGGGTGGTAGTAATAGGTGTGCCCACATGTATGCAAGAGAGGGAAGTGTTTACCTGCCTATATCACCAAAACGTTGCCGATGTGATGCCGGATTGCGACCTTGAAACTTTCCTTAATACCATCAAATTAAGCCATAAGTCGGGCAAGAAGGACGGTGAGACCTGCAACTATATCATAGAAGTCTCTGCAGTGTTAAGGAAAGCTCTCATTAAAAAAGATCGAGTATTTGTAAACTGGTCTTCGTGCCCTGTTAGAGACTTTTACCCTAGTAACTCGGTGTTTCAAGTGTCAGCAGTATGGCCATGCAGCTAAGACTTGCCGGGAGACATCATACACCTGTGGACATCGTGGTGATCGTGGACATTCAATAAAGGAATGCACGAAAAAGGCAGACGAACCAACGTGCGCTACCTGCTTGCACTACAAAAAGCCAAGCAAACACAACACAGGCTCTATTGACTGTCCGGCGAAAATTATGGCAGAGAGGAGATATATCAACACCGTTGATTATGGAGATACTTAGGCTTCACTCCACTTGCTACATACTAAACTCGCTTTAACTAACTTTCATGTCATTTGGTTATCATAATTATATCATTCAATATTAGTTATAAACTTAACAGAACCTCATTAGAATAGTGACCTACTAACATTATATTGTAAATTCATCGAGTTTGGATAAACGCACATTATGTCATTATTATAAATAAATGCTAAACACAACTATTACTAACACACTGACACTGTTGATGATTTCGGCTGACTTGTAGTTGTATATTATGTTACACTTAAGTTTTCTACAAAATTCACAACACGCAATTTTAATAATAAATGCGTCAATGTTATATGTATGTACCTATTGATTAGAAACTGATTTTAATGCTTTACCTTTTATTTTTGTTTACGAATATTATAATTATTTTGTGGTATTTTTTAATACATAACAAGACTTGTGTAAAGGGAGAACCCACTTACTGTGATACAGTTTTCTAACTAGTACAGGAGTGCTGTTCTTTCTAATTTATTAATAAACCGCTTAGCCTTAAGTTTGATTTTATGTAAAAAGAATATTTATGTATCTGTGTTTTTTGATAAATAAATTGAATTGAATTGAATTGAATTGAATTGAATTGAAGGCTACGCTGAAGGTCGCGGGTTCGATTCCCGCTCAAGTCGAACATTTGTGTGCGTGAACATGGATGTTTGTCTTGGTCTGGGTGGTTCTATGTATAATATGTATGTATTTACAAAAAATAGTATATATGTATGATTATCCATTATCTAGTAGGTACCCATAGTACAAGCTCTGCTTAGTTTGGGACTAGATGGTGATGTGTGTATGTGGTAGAATAATATTATCATTATTTAAGGTGTTTGAGTTTTAAAATATCAATTATAATTATTGTTTCTACAAAGCGACTGCCTTCTAAAATTCACAACCTTAAGAGTTATATTTGTTCGATATAAGGTTTAATCAACGTCTAAAATTACGGGGTACTAAATCTGCCTAACGACTGTCTAACAATACGCGAGGGTTTAAAGTGACAGGGGCAAGCTGCACTTTATAATACAAGACAATCATTTAAATACTTACTATTGCTAATCTATCACTTTCTTATAAAAACCATTAATAAATTTGGGGTAGACAACCGTATTCTACGCCGCCATTTCAATAACAGTAAATCTTTTAACCCTCGCGTTTTCTTCCAGTTCATTAGCTCTACGCTTTGGACGTCGAACGTGCCACAAAATAAAAACTCAATGAAATAACTCACCGCATTTCCTTGCCGCCAATATCAGTCCGCGTAATCAAACCAAATCCTCCATGTACCTCAAATAAACCTAGTCTAATGGTAATGGTGAAATAAAATATCAACTAATCTCCCACAAGGGAGGCGAGGAATGAATTTAGATAGGACATAATCCTGTCGTTTGAATCGAGTCAATATGTTGCCAAACAAAGAGTGCAATGTTCAAAGATAGTTTGATGTGTTTTAGATGAGGCTGCAATATTCTTTTATGCTATGTCAATTTATTTGGCGATTTAAATAATGTTACATGCTACTGCAATGGCTCCATGTTTTTATTTTCTGACTAGAGGATGCCAGCAGCTACGCCTGCTTTTTTTAAAATTTACCCGTTTTATCCGATCCCGTGGGAATTTCGGGAAATCCCTTCTTAGTGCACCCCTACGGTCCCCAAGGAACATACATGCCAAATTTCAGCTTCCTGCACCCAATAGTTTCGGCTGTAGCGTGTCTGTCAGTCAGTCAGTAACGCAAGGATTTTATATATTAAGATTTAGTAACAATTGTTATTTTTTTTATTTTTAGTAACTTATTACTCTGTACTCGTGTAATCATTAGTATAACTAATAGATAGGCGAATTACAAATATATACCAATTTATTTACATAGCAACCAGAGTTTTAAAGAAGTTTAAGTACATTGTCCTTGATTTCTTCGTAGATAAGATATATAATTAAATTGATTGAGTGAGACAAGCAAGTAACCAATTTTTTATACCAGCTAATCAAATCATTCTTATAAAACAAATTATATTATTAACTTTTATTACTAAGATTGAACAGTATAATTTCCTCTTGTCAATCCCTTTAATAATCTTACTGGCACGTTTAAGAAAAGCCCAGTATATAAATAAAAATCCTTAAATAACAATTTAATCCCTCAGGCGGATTAGTAGCTGGGCTTGAATTCAAGCTTTGTGGTAAATACCATTTATTTACCGTAATTTTATTACGATATATGAAACACTTGAAATCAAATAAGAAATATGTAATAAAAATATAGTTTAAAGCAGCACAATGTGATTACTTTTTTCATTCGCTAGAATAAAAATAAATACGCCGACTGTGGATGACACACCAAAAATGTAATCAGAAACTACCGACCCTAACATAACTGGCGAATATCCCGCCGAAATTCAAGGGCCGCAATGAAGGTCAACTTATCACGACTCTCCACCCCAATGTGGTTTATCTTCAATACTGTCCTGTATTTTTCCTCCGAAAAGTATTGTCTTTATTCATCGCACTTGGACGGGATTTCTTCCAACAAATTCAATTTGTGTAAGCTCTTTTACGGGACGCAGTAAGAAGTCCTGAGATCCTTCGAGTTGGGCATTTGTTTAATTAAGATATACGTTACGTTGTTGGGTAGGGCCGTTTAAAGTGTGATACCGTAAAACGACACTTCCAATGTGTTTAGGGTGGAGAAAGTGAAAGCAGAAACGTTTGTTCTAATTCGTCAACTATTCCTATAAACATTTACTCAATGTTGACTTTTATTAGTACCTAATGTCCACTTAGGCCATAAAATATTTTGGATAGTGTAAGTACTATAGAACTTCTGTAATAAAAAAGATATAACAAGTTTGTAATTATAGTCTGTGTGTGAAGTTTTTCCATTCGAGAGGCTTATCGGAATGATACCTAATGGCCAAGCAAGAATTCTTAAAGCGTATTTAAAGGAACAAATTGGCAAGTATAAGACACATTCTGCTTAAAAGACATATTACAGGTCAACTGAATGGCACACGTGTGGTTTTATTATGGCTACAGTATAAATATTATGGGCTTACAGTGCAGGGTTTAGAGAAGCTTGTAAACACTGCTAATAATCGAATACTAGTATTTCATTTCAGTATATAAGTGACATTGTACTGTCTTGGTAAAATAAAATGGATCTCCCTTATCTTCTTCGAATAAGGGGCTAGAGCACTACTACATAGCGAATCAAAGCACAATGGATACCGTTTATTTATATCAATATGTTTGCTTAAACAAATTCACACTAAACCCAACGTAACTTTTACCTAGCTGCTCAATAAACTGTGCATAATTCAATCCAGACAACTATTACAACAGAGTTTAATAGGATTAAACCATACATAATGTGACATGAAATTACATAAGCAGGTCATCCAAATATACAATTACTATCGCATTACCATAATCGTATGTACGCCCTCAAACAAACGTGCAGTAATTGCCGACTGCACTTGGTACGAAGGAATGAGGCCGTAGGTATAAAGCTGTTGTAACGTGGTTGACTGAGGATTGACGTCACCCCACCGTGTATCCTCACGTTGTCGTCGTGGTGGGCTTGCGTGTCTCAATGACCTTTGGAGCTATGCCGGTAGAGTTACTCTCAAACTCAACTCAAACTCAAAATCATTTATTCATTTAGGTCACAAAGTGACGCTTAGGAACGTCAAAGATTAAAGTTAATTACTAGATGATTCTACATTTACATTTACTGCCACGTTCGCAATGCAATAGGTAGAACCACGAGAAAGAACGGGCAATAAAACTCGTGGCCACTCTTTTTAACTGCCAGTATAATTCTTTTACATGTTATATTTGTAAGGAGCTGCAACTGTTTCACATTGCGAGTTATCTACTATTGCAAAAGTTAATAGTTATTGATATCATACTCAAGCAATAAATTATGTTCATTTAGTAAGCCTCCCAAAGTGAATATGGTGAAACAGGAGCATCCACTTACGTCTTTTGATGTAAGCAACTCGCGAACATGACTGTTCTGATCTATGGTGGAACAGTATGTTCCGAAAAGTAATGGTATATGAACCTGCAGCAATTTACAATCTATTAGTTAGCAGTTCATGACCACGAGTTACCCTCACCTTACAAATCCAATAAATTATAATAAAAAGAGTAGAACAATAATGCAAATGTAGTATAAAAGAGAATACGGTAATTAACTACACTATAAAACTGCCTATTGACCTAATAATAAAAAGAAATTGACCTAATAAAATAATATTTATTTCCAAGCGTACTTGTCGTCAAGATACTCATTTAAACTATAATATGCCTTTAGTAAAAGATTATTTTTAACAATTGTCTGAAACGACCTTAAAGGCAAGTCTAAAATATTACTTGGTATTTTATTATAAAATCTTATAAGAGCTATGCGTTTTGTGTAAACGGAAATATGGTACACATAATTTGTGCCTGTTCCTAGTATTAATATTGTGAATGTCACTATTCATTTTGTAAGAATTTATATGTAGTCGTACATGCATAACACTGGCATAAATATATTGTGATGCTACAGTAAGAATACCAATATTTTTAAATTTTGCTTTAAGTGAGACACTTGTCTTTAGCTGGTAAATGGCCCTAACTGCCCGTTTTTGTAATATAAAAATATTTTCGATGTCAGCGGCCCTACCCCATAATAATATGCCATATGACATAACACTATGAAAATAGCTAAAATAAACCAATCTAGCCGTATCGACATCAGTCAACCTACGAACCTTCTTAATGGCTTAAGCAGCTGAGCTAAGTTTCCCTGAGAGATATGTAACGTGCGCACCCCACTGTAATTTCGAATCAAGTGTTATTCCTAGAAATAATGTATAGTCCGTGCCACGAGAACATAGACTTTTTGTAAACAAAGAATTTCTAGTAAGTGACTTAGCGATAGTTCTGTCAAAAACAAATAATGTCAAATCCAATGAGCGCAAGAGTACATAGATACGTGTTATTGGCAACTAATATGTCAATGGATCGGGTTTTTATCGATATTAAGCGCTGTCAACAGGATCTTTTGATGTTTTGAGGTACTGACGCCTAGAATGTAAACATTTGGCGTTAGTTCATTGAAATTTTTCTTTCTTGGGCTTAACATGCATTTATCAGAGGACAAAATTATTATTTTTTGTTATCAAGAAGGGGTAAATTTAAAGTTAAATACAAGTTTATAGGATCGCAACGCTCTTTTTGCTGCAGCGCTGCCGGCATGTCAAAAAGCGGGTGCAGAATAGCAGATGGCAAACTATTAGGTAGTCGGGCAGAAAATTATTAATACCTAAAAAAGAAATTACGTTCTCAGACTACCGTTACTTTTAATGGATTTTGTTTAAGTTAATTCTGACGATATCATTCACAGACAACGTAAAATCTCCATGCCTAGAATTTTTTATGCAATGCACTAGCTACTTATCTGTAATATTATTCATTGTGGTCTATAGTTTAATATTTTAAGGTAGGTAAGCTACTTTGCAAATGATTTATTGTCTATGATTTGAAAAAAATCATGTCAATAATAGCGTAACAAGTATGTACTCTATCATTTACATACATGGTACTCTATTTTTCCTTAATTTACATAATAAATTACGTCTGAAACGACAAAAAAATATCGGCAAACTTATGAACATTCGACCATTCAAACGCAAAATCAAATTTATTTATTTCAGTAAAATTTAACAACATAAATTTAAAAACATAGTGGCATGATTAGGCATTGAAAAAAAAGACTGGCCAAAAAGTATAAAATCTAAAACACAAGTGTTTGAAAAAAGGTTGTGAAGCCCTGAATGTTTGTTTACAAAAAGTCTATCTTCTCCTGGCACCAACTATAGATTCAGATGTTTCGAGAACATCGTCATTTAGAGCTATACTAGGACCAAGGTTTCTGACATTTGGCAGAGCAAACTTAATACATTTTGTTTTTTTGGCGTTCAGTACTAGATTGTTTACATTAAACCATTTAGTTACTTGAATGAGCGCACTGTTTATTTCGTTAAAATGTTCCTTATTTCTATCTTCTTTGAATATCAAAGAAGTATCGTCAGCAAACAGTACAATGTCACAAATGTTTTTCAAGTAAAAAGGTAAATCGTTTATGTAAACAAGAAACAAGAAAGGCCCTAGGATGCTGCCTTGCGGCACTCCTAAACACATTGGATTCTGTCACTTAAGTATGACTTAATGACTTCCAATGCTTTAGTCTGTACGCCGTAATGTCTAAGTTTGCATAAGAGCGTTTCATGGCAGACACAATCGAATGCTTTCGAAAGGTCGCAAAACACACCAATAGCATTTTGGGCATTCTCCCATGCACTGAATATGTGTTTAAGTAACGCTACTCCTGCATCTGTTGTCGAGTGACCCTTGGTAAATCCATATTGCTCACTATGAAGGAGGCTGTTTAGATTAAAATGTCTAAGTAATTAGACATTTTAATCTAAACACATGCCGGAAAGGCCAAAGCGAGAGGCCGGACGAAGAAGGATACGAGACGGAGTTCAAAGAGAACTGCCGTGGAGAGAGTGAGCCATCCGAGTAATTGGGTGGTTCGCTATTCACTTCTTGTCGTCTACAAGGAGTGAAGTTGGGTAAGTTTGGGTTAGCGGAGGAGTCGCTCCCGAGGGCCCCCTACCTGCGCTCTGCAGCTGCAGAGTGCACGACTAGGGAGCGAGGTGGGGTAGACTGCGGGCCGTTTTACAGTCCGCGGTTTAGAGGTCTCCACTCGTCATCGGTCACTGCGACGTACGCGCGTACGTCGCAGTGACCGATGTGGGGAAGACCGTGGGTTGCTCCTCAACCTGCGGTCTAGGGGCATCCGTGGCGAGGTGTTGTGAGCCACGGTGTCGGGTGATGGGTAGGTTTAGTTAGTTTTTAAGACTGGGAAAAAAAATTGAAAAAAATATTGAAAAAAAAAAAATAAAAAAAAAATAAAAAAAAACAAATAAAAACAAAAATAAAAAAATAAATGGAGGTTAGTTTAGTTTACCGAACAGCGGGCGGTATATCCTGCTCTACAGGCATTCGCGAGCCTCGGGAGGCTTAAATACCCTGCCACTAAAGAGCGGCCTCATCACCGTGGGGAAGTGATGGGTGTATTACCCAATTATCCTGATGAAATGTCAGAGCAAAATGATTGTGTTTTGTCGTGCGCCCCGGTTGACGCCCGGCGCTCGCAGGTATCCGGGCCTGCGAGTGGTAAATTAGTGACCGATGGATGCGCAGGGGTAGGCGACCAGGCCCCTGTAGCGGATATGGATACTGGAAGTGGTGGAATTCGGTCACGTGGGACGTCTTCCGTTAGGAAAGGTCCAGGGTGCCAGACCTCAGACGAGGAAGGCCTGCCGGCCCCCAAGTTGCCGACTTTGAGGAGGGGTCGGCAGGCATCGAGAGGGGCGAGTACCACGCAGCCGCGGAGGGATAAGCACGGACGTGCGCTCCAATACCTCGGCGGCTAGTGAAGCAGATAGTGACATGGGGGTCACTACGGAAGACCCTGGCGATGGCGTTGAAAGCTGTGCCTCGCTGGGGAGCTCAAAGGCGGAGCTCAACGCCGCCAAAAGAGAGCAGCGCAAAGCCGTCGCGGCCGACGAAGTGTCGGAAATGGCTCGACGCGCTCGCGAGCGAAGAGCTGCTCTGGCGGCGGAAGGGGGAGAGCCATCTGCGATGGCCTTGTGCCAACTGGCTCTGGATGGGGTGGACTTAGTCCTGAAGGTTGCCACAAAGTCTGGCAGCCTGAAAGGTACGTTCATCCGAGGCTTAAAAGAGGCTGCCGCGGATATCAGGGAGGCGGTTGGTATCCTTCTCAACAGGACGGCCTCTGACGAGGTCGCTAAGTTACAGGAGGAAAACAGCCGCCTTCGAAATGACCTTGAGGACCTCCGGCGGCAAGTCGCTGCACTAAGCGAGCACCAGCAGCGACGCACGTCCACTGATGCCGCACCTGTAGTGGCTCCGACTCCAGCACCGCGACCGGCAAGCCCTCGTACCGACGAAGAGGTCGAGTGCATTGTCCAGACCTGCATGCTCCGGTGCGGGAGCATGGTTGACGCTCGGCTGGAGGCAATTTCTCAGCGCCTCCCGGCGGAAATCCCCCGTCCGGCTCTAGCGGCTGACACGCGGAGGACCGAGGAGTCACCGAGACTTGCGCCTCAAAGGGGAAAGCCCGCAGAGGGTAACAAAAAGCCCACGGAGGGAGCTCCTCTGAGCGATCAGCCTACAACTGCCGGGTCTAAGGGTGAGACCTGGGCGAAAGTCGTGGGCCGTAAGAAGGCCCGCAAAGCCGCCAAGAAGGCCGCAGCAGCTCCATGCGCCCCCGGTGGAAGCGCAAAGACGGTTGCACAAACTGCGCGGCGGACTGCCAAAGGCGGTCGCAAAGGACCGACGATACATGCCCCGCGTTCCGAGGCTGTGACGCTCACGTTACAGCCCGGAGCTGCGGAGCGCGGCGTAACATACCAGTCGGTCATTGCCGAGGCCAAGGCCAAGATCAAATTATCAGATCTTGGCCTCCAGTCCGTCACCCTCAGGCAAGCTGCCACGGGTGCGCGGCTGTTCTAGGTGGCTGGTGCTGCTAGCGGCAGTGCCGAAAAGGCGGACGCTCTGGCCGCCAGGATGATGGAGGTTCTCAGCCCTGAGGACGTCCGGGTCTCCAGGCCAGTGAAAACCGCAGAGGTGCGGCTTGCTGGTCTGGACGACTCCGAGACCTCTGAGGAGGTGGTGGCGGCCGTTGCCCGAAGCGGAGAGTGTCCGCCGGACAAGGTGCGGGCCGGCGATATACGCGTCGACGCAACTGGACTTCGCGTAGTCTGGGTTCGGTGCCCTGTAGCGTCGGCGAAGAAGATCGCAGATAGCGGCAGATTGTTGGTTGGCTGGATTGCAGCGAGGGTAACACTCCTGCAGCCCCGGGCTTTGCGGTGCTTCCGGTGCCTGGAGAAGGGACACGTACGGGCAAAGTGCACCGCCGAGATTGACCGTAGTGATCTTTGTTATCGCTGCGGTCAGCCCGGCCACAAGGCGGCCCAGTGGTCCGTGGCGCCCAACTGCAGCTTATGTTCGGCTGCGGGGAAGCCAGCGGGACACAAAGTGGGCGGAGGGGCCTGTGGCGCGCCTGCCAGCAAGACCAAGAAAAAAAAGAAGAGGAGCTCTAAACCTGCCGGGGAAACCTCGCCACCCCCGCAGGCTAGTAGCTCCGCGACCGACTCCCGGCCCAGGACCGTTGCCGAGGGAATGGAGTGTCAATAATGGCACAACTCCATTTTCTCCAGGGCAACATCAACCACTGTGCCAGAGCTCAGGATCTCCTACTCCAGAGCATGGCAGAGTGGTCGATTCACGTGGCTGTGGTCGCCGAACCGTACTTCATTCCCGCCCGTGACAACTGGCTGGGATGCGCTGACGGTTTGGTGACCATTATTGGCGAGACTCTAATTGACACGTCTCGGGGCCGCGGGTGGGTTGCTGCAGTCTCGGGCGGCATTGTCATTGTGGGGGCGTATTTCTCCCCCAACAGGAGTCTCGCCGACTTTGAGGGTTTCCTTGTCGAGTTGGGCGCCGTCGTAGGCCGCTATCACCCTCGTCGCGTTCTGGTGCTCGGTGATCTCAACGCCAAGTCATCGGCGTGGGGATCTCCGGTCACTCACCCTCGTGGCGAGGTGCTAGAAGAGTGGGCGGTGACGACTGGTCTGATCATCCTGAATCGGGGTTCGGCTTACACGTGCGTGCGGCAGCGGGGCGGGTCGATAGTGGACGTCTCGTTCGCTAGCCCCTCTGTCGCCAGCCGAGTCCATGACTGGCGTGTCGCCGTGGAGGTGGAGACGCTGTCGGTCCATCGGTATATCCGGTTCGACGTCTCTGCCCAGACCGCGAGCGGCCGCCATCCAACAACCCCGATTAATGACGGCCCGCGTTGGGCGCTTAAGCGCATCGACAAGGAACTACTCGAGGAAGCTGCCTTAGTCCAGTCCTGGATCTGGGAGTCGACGACGGACGGCCCCGTCGACGTCGAGGCGGTGGCGCTGCGATTTCGCGGGGCGATGACGCAGATCTGCGACGCGTCCATGCCCCGTGTCCGCCAACAGTCCGCAAGGCACCGGGTGTACTGGTGGACCGTCGAGATTGCGCAATTGCGCGTAGCATGCGTTGCGGCTCGTCGCCGGTACACCCAATACCGGAGACGACGTCGACGAGATTCCGCCGAAGAGGACGCGCTGTATGAGGTATACCGCGCGTCTAAGGAGACTCTGTGGCTGGCCATCGGCAACTTAAAGTCGCGTGCCAGGGAGGAGCTGCTGGGGTCCCTAGATCGGGATCCGTGGGGGCGCCCCTACCGTTGGGTACGGGGCAAGTTGCGTCCCTGGGCACCTCCACTAACGCAAAGCATGCAACCCCAGTTGCTAGAGGCGGTGGTATCGGCTCTCTTCCCAGAGCGAGAGGGACACGTTCCCCCGGCGATGGCTTCACTCTCAGCCACAGACTCTCCAGAAGAGCAGAGCACCGATGTCCCCGAGGTGACGCAAGCAGAGACGAGAGCGGCCGTGTTGCGACTCCGGGCTAAGAACACAGCGCCCGGACCCAACGGAGTTCCTGGTCGAGCTCTTGTCCTGGCTCTGAAGGAGCTAGAGCCCCAGCTGAGGGGGCTCTTCACGGCATGTCTCGAGAAGGGTCAGTTTCCCAGTGTGTGGAAGGAGGGGAGGCTGGTCCTGCTCAGAAAGGAGGGGCGCCCCGCGGACTCACCGTCCGCGTATCGGCCCATAGTGCTGCTCGACGAGGCGGGCAAACTTTTTGAGCGTATTATCGTAGATCGCCTCGTCAGCCACTTGTGCAGGGAGGGACCGAACCTGGACGATAACCAATTTGGTTTTCGTCGGGGGCGCTCCACCATAGACGCCATCATGCGCGTGAGGGCCTTGGGGGAGGAGACGGTGTCCCGGGGTGGGGTGGTGCTGGCGGTGTCTTTAGACATCTCCAACGCATTCAACACCCTACCCTGGAGTTGTATTCGGGAGGCTCTGAAATACCATCGCGTGCCTCCCTACCTTGGCCGTACAATAGGGGCTTACCTAGAGGGTAGATGCGTCACCTATCGGGGACGTGACGGTGCTGGTCGGCACCTCATGTTCCGCAGGGATCGGTCTTGGGACCGCTCCTGTGGAACATCGGCTACGACTGGGTGCTGAGAGGCGAACTCCCGCCGGGCGCCGACTTGACATGTTATGCGGACGACACGCTCGTAACTGCCCGGGGGAGCTCGCACAGGGAAGCGACGTTGATAGCCACGGCTGCGGTGTCGCAGGTGGTGAACCGCATCCGGCGCCTTGGCCTAGAGGTGGCCCTAAATAAGTCGGAGGCCATAGCGTTTCACGGCCCCCGACGGGCACCGGCTCCGGGATCACACATCGTGGTCAGCGGAGCCCGGATAGCTGTCGAGTCCACCATGAAGTATCTGGGATTGGTGCTCGACAGCCGATGGGAATTCGGGCCCCACTTCCGGCGGCTGGCGCCCAAGCTCATGGGCGCAGCAGGCGCGCTTTCAACGTTGCTTCCCAACTTGGGGGGCCCGTGCGCTGCCTGTAGGCGGTTGTTCGTGGGAATCGTGCGGTCCATGGCCCTGTATGGGGCCCCTGTGTGGGCGATGGACATGACGGCCAGCACTCTCGCCATACTGCGCAAACCGCAGAGGGCGATGGCCGTCAGAGTCGTCCGCGGGTATCGCACGATTTCCTACGAGGCGGCTTGCATCCTGGCCGGATCCCCGCCCTGGGACCTAGAGGCGAAAGTACTCGCGTCATTATATCGATGGCGCGAGGAAGAGCAGACACGGGGCTCGAGGCTGGTGCAGCGGCAGATCGCGCTGCGCCGAGAGGAGCTCCGTCAGGTCTTGGTGGCGGAATGGCGGCAAAGGCTTCTGCGCCCTACCGCCGGCCTCGCCACCATCGAGGCGATCCGGCCAGTACTCGATGACTGGCTCGGGAGAAGGCATGGCTCCCTGTCGTTTAGGGTGACGCAGGTGCTGTCGGGGCACGGCTGCTTCGGCAAATACCTGTGCCGCATAGACAGGGAGCCGGACGCTCGGTGCCACCACTGCGTCCATTGCGGGGAGGACACGGCGCAACACACGCTCGCCGAGTGTGTAAAAAAAAAGGATTGACGTCACACTTTCTAGATTTCCAACCTAGGTTAAGTAGTTCTTACACGTGGATAGAGTTATATCAGGCTGGTGAAAGCTGACGTCAGGGTCCGTTACGTAGGGTAGTTAGTGCCTACTTGTTGTTTATTGTACCTGAGGGAATTATTTGAAGTGCTTGAACAATTGTCTGATATCAAATTGGTATATTTTCTTAACGTTTGAAGATTAGACGAATGTTTGAAGATTATACATTAGATCACGCTTACGTTTTTGCTTTTTGTTCGATTTATTAATAGGTCTTGAGTGTTTACAATTCGTATGGAATTTTCCAGATTCATACATATTTATGTTTCATGTCTTTGAGTTGTAGTATGATAGGCGCTTTTGCGTAGGAACTTACATTAGTAAAATTACACAGCACGTTTCCGACATAAATAAATTTAAACACATCTTCTTCCCTATCTGTCGATATTTGATTGGAATGCTTAGCTTTCGAATTATTTTAGCATCTATTCAGAAGAGTAAGGTGCCACTTTGTGTAAGCTGATCGATTTGTTTTTGTGTTGGACTTTTCTTATGATAAATATGTATTTTTAATAGTTAAAAAAAGACAAAAAGGCTTTCATTTTGTCTCAAACATTATCCTTATACTTGAATTGTTGGTGAAATGTATGTAATAAAGATGTCAAAAAATTATCCAACATTTTAAAAATTTCATGTACAGAGAACCGTTTAGAAAATTGATCTATCACAAAATGTTTTTGGAAATATAGCAAAACAAAATATACATTTTCTAAAAACGGCCCAGTCAACATTCTTTACTTTGCCTCGGAAAGAATATCCATCAATGACACAACCGACTCCTTTTTAGTGTAGCTGTAGGATGAGAGAAAGAGACGCAATGGTTTTGGGGCGTATTCGTTGCCCTTGCAACATTTTTGTCTAAGCTTAAGAAAGTTTTTAGGAGGCGCTTCGTAATGAAGTATATGAAAAGAATATACAGTAAAACTTAGTATAAGCAAAAATATACTTAAAAACAAGACAAACTAACAATAACTTATTTTTTTATACTCATTTAGATCAATATTTCATGGACAAATTGCAAGATGAGTTCAAATGTTTCTCAGAAGTTGAGTGATGACTTTAGTGTAAATTGGTATGTAAACTAAATTAGTGATAGAAAGAAAAGGGAATACTATATATAATGTTACCATAAGCCTATGGAACCAAGAAAAGTCCCAAAACAAGGCTAATCATATTCAGTTACGTAAAAAGCTAACTGCAAATGAGTTCTAACATCATTATTCTTTATACAAAACATCGCCCTTTGGAAGCAGGTCCAAAAAAGTTTATGATCTTTGAGACGTGAGGGAAGATAGGCTTTATTTATAACAACAATACTTTAAGGCTATTATCATTATTTACTTTGTGATTCTCTTCTTCCCCGCAGCATAATTTGAACTCGCTCTCAGAATCTAAATTACTTGTAAAGTTTTCAAGCGTTTTAGTCTCGGTATTTCACTGTTAATCAGAAGCAGGTTGCTTTCTAAGACCACATTAACATAAGATATTTATTATTGATAAGTTGATAAGTAAGATTATTAAATTTTAAATGTGAATTTGCAGCTGAGATTGTACGTGAGTTGAACGGTGACTGGATTTTGAATCAGGGTTTAAAAAACTTTAGTTCTAAATAAGGAGCAAATAATAATAAGCACACTTAATTTTCTTATATTCATATTAACTATATTATAATCTGCCTGTTACAGTACTAAAGTAATTCAAACGTCTGCAAAGTACATAACGATCCAAACGGAAAAGTCATAAAAAAGACGCGATAAAATCTATAGAAGCTCTTGTCTCAAGGGTCAGTTAGGTTTAGGGTCAGATAGATTGATGGCTAGTCAATTTCCGTCCATTAGCCGTTGTTTTAGATCTGTGTTGGTACAAAGAATTTTCTTATAGAAAAGTGCGCGTATTAATTAACCTCACAGTGCAGTCGACGTAAGTGCAAGATTACACTGCTGAAGTAATGGGCAGTGAAAGCCCGTATAAGTTTAATTTAAAAGTCACGATGTTTTCCATGTCGGGCTGGAATAAAGGACTCGGTATTAGCATTTCTTTTCTTTATTTGTATGGTTTGGTGTATAAAGTGACTGTTTAATATAATTTTAGTCAGTGGTGTGTATCCTTCAATTAGTTCCAGGATTGCACAAAATATTTCGATTTATGATTTGGCTACCAACAGTGAAGACGAAGTTAAAATTATTTATTAACTTAAAACATCATATAACCTACGCGCCGTTATGAAAGTCAAATTTAAATAATATATTATATTAATTGCGTAATAATTCTACACTTACATTTGGAGCTTTGCAAGCTGTAATTTAATAATAAATAAATACGCTTCGTAGAGGTTACTTTAGATTTTCACCTTTAATTTTAATATTATTGAAATATATTTTAGGGCTATATTATACTTAATTTGAGATAAATCATGTGTGTTGAGATAAATCAGTGCCCACTACCGTAATTAACTAAGAAAATGTAAACAATATTATAAAGTTACCATGATTTTATTACTTAGTATTCTTTACGTTTAAATATCACTAATAAACTTTGAAGACTTGCTTATCTCTACGGAAGCCCGAATTATGGGGACGATGTTTAGCTATGTTGGTATGGATCCTACCAATTTTGTAAGTAATATTTCAGAGCAGCTGTAATTCCGGGGTACGGTGGAGGCCTAAGCCTCATTTGTGTAGCTATGCATACCTATAACTAAATGTAGTTTGCGCCTACTTAGCATATAATTACATGAATCTAAGATAAGGACTTGTAAATAATGTCATTTACATATTGTATTTTAAAATCTAGTAGAATTTAAACACAATGGCCTCATCGCTAAAATGTACTTAATTATTGGAAAATTAATACTTCTATTTCTATCTTTAACAATACCTTCAGCTAGTTGAAAGGTTTCTTTCTTGAAAGGCTACGATAAATACAGTACAAAACAATTTTGAATAACAGGGACCAAATGATCAATAAAGCATTTAATTAACATCTATATAAGAAACAACTGACAACAACACAACTACATACATATCAAACTTTTGGATAAATCAAAACTTTACTTTATGCGGGGATAGTACCAAAATAACACTCAACCATCATATTGGCAGCGCAAACTTATCAATAAAATACTGTCATCAGTAACTCAAATAAATCACACTCGCACCGCACTTGCGTGACATTTACATCGTTACATTTATTACATTGTATTCATATTAACAATGACATCAAACAAATTCGGAGAAGCCATACATTCAGATGTGGGTTACCCGTTCCAGGTGTATCTATTCCGATATATTTTGAGGTGAGTTCATTGGCTTGTAAATAAAATGCAACTTACTGAAGCAAAGTAAGTTTCATTTTTATTTTCTAGTCAAAGTAACACAATTTACAAGTTTGAGTGCCAGCCGGGACAGTATGGTCTAATTACTGGTCACAAGATAAGATGCAAAATTCGAACACAATCCCAGGTTTCCCAGCCATCTGGCAACCCTACTCGTACCATGTGAATAACGGGAGTCAATAATTTCCTATAAGTTCAAGCACAAGATATGATATCTTCGATGGAGGCTCATTCTAAATTGGATCAGTTCGTGCGTGCAACGTAAAGGCCGCAGTTGTTATTCAACAAGAGAATGCCGGTTGCTACCGAAAACTGCCGAGAACTCCCGAACACGCCATTTGATTCTTTTAATTTAGAAGCTTTAACTGTTCGTGATTTAACACTGCTAGTTTCATTAATTCGGTTTTATTGGTTACAGCTTGATTCTACTGTATTGCTTAATGTCCACTGATATAGTTTGTACAGAAAAATAAGAGCTATGTGGAAGTTCGTGGAGAAATTAAGTTATATTTTAATACCGATGTCGATAGACCCACACCAAGATTTCTAAAAACAAAACGAACTGCTATTGTTGTGCTATTCCAAATAACACTAATTCATACCCTTACATGTATATAAGTAAAACTATGTACTACGCTTACTCCTAGCTCTATTCATATTTCTTTATGAAATGACTAGGTAAACTTCAGCATAATGACAATTTATCCGAATAATTTCTCACTTACTGCAATATAAATGCATATTTCAAACATTAATTCTTATAAAAGTCCACTTGAAAACATAGACTTGCGAGTTACTTAGAAATTCAAAACACACCCTTAAGCGTTCTATTCACAAGCTTTACGATCTTACCTCCACTTTAAAATATTCCACAAGACACCTTCAAAGATATGAAACGACAAATTGGATTTTTCAACGAGTATAAATTCCTTTGTGTTTTAGACACCGACGGTATAAGTGTACTGTGAAATACTAAGCGATTGCTTAGTATTTCACAGGACTGGAGGAAGTAGGTTAAAAGCATGACTATAGCTTTGAACCAAATTGACTAAACCTCCGTGGACAGTACAGTGCTCTATTTATAGTCCGTTGTTAGAACGTTGACTTCTTGAGTTGGACAATGTGTGTTACATTGGTTGAATGTATTCTAATCTAGGAAAAGATTCGTTCTTGTTCTGTGTGGCATCATTTAAATAAGTCACATAATGTTTTGAGGTATTGTACAACGAAACTATAAAGGTACCACAAAACAGAAGTACTTGGTATATATTCCGAAGTATAAGTTAACATGTTTTAAATATTTTATAAAAGTATTATTTTATATTATTTTCGATTCAACCACCTGTTGCTTCAAAATCAAATAAACATCCTTAGGAAAATGTTAATCATCAATAATTGTTACACCGACAAATGAATAAACAAAATACGACTTCTAAAATCTGTCAATATTAAGATGCAACGATTTCACTGAAGGGGGGTTAAAACCAGGGCCTTAAAAATCTCGGATTATATATTTTATGTATGCATATTCCTAGATTTGAACCTGAATTCTCACGGTCGGGGCCCTGGTTCTTCGTGCTTATGTCATTTTACAACCAGACAGCTCATAAAGCTCAGCAGAGATTTTCGTATCATCTGCAGATGCTGGCATTTGGTATGCTAACGTCACTAATTATAACAGATAAAATGCCACAAGTGCTATTATTTAAACTGAGTTATCTGCGTTGAGATATTTTAAATAGCGTTTTGATTATGAAATTTGTGATTTGTTGTGATAGCTTATATTTTATGTTGTTTGGATGGAAAGCTGTCTGTGTATTTACGACATACTTTATATTGAAGTGTTTATTGTGTTCATGATAGATAGAGGAGGGCGTTGCAAATAGTTGTACTCTTATTATTTATTCATTACTTGGCCGAGCTGACTAGTTATTTCTTTTTATAGACCCATGACTGTATCCCCGAAGGAGTGGGCAGAGGTGTAATATTACACCCACATTTCGCCATGAATATTTAAGTCCGACGTAATAGCCAGACATACATAACCAGACTCCGTGTTGCTACTGAGAATTCGGAAAACTCAGTAACATTTTTGCCCGACCCGGGAATCGAACCCAAGACCTCCGATCAGCAGACGCATATGCTATCCACTGGAGCACGGAGACTGATGAGATACAAAAATAATAATCTTCATTTGTTACTTTTAACGTAAAAAGATTAAAGCCTTTTTAATGATACCATAAATCTTTGGTTATTAGTTTACCTCGTACCTCATATGTACCACTTCCACAAAAAGCTTCAAACAGAAGGCTCTTTCATCAAGCCGATTTTGATGCCATTAAATCCTCTTTAGCGACGGTTGACTGGTACTATGTCTACAAAATGACTTCTCTTTCTCATTTATAGAAATCCGTTGTCTCTGCCTACCCGACGGGAAAAAGGCGTGAGTATATGAATGTATAATATCACCTCAGTCTGCCGTGACCATGAACTCTGTAAAGAATTCGAAACTTCGGCTAGTAATAAATTAAAAATGTAGTTTCTAGATCATTTAGTTTAAATGTAATAACTTAGTGAAACGAATATGTCGCGATAAAATCCGTAAACTGTAGTTTAATTTCAATGTATTTATGTTCTCATTTATGAATAAAAACACAAAATTGCATAAATTATTAAGTCTTCATTCCCTGTTGGTTATCATAAAACCTTAATTTTCAGTTTAATTGATATTCAAATTGGATTCACAACAACACTCGCAGATATTGATGACAGGAGCAGGCGCGAGCGTGATCGGGGATGAGTGTGGTCCTATTTTGTTGGGCGCAACACCCGTCTATTTTGAGGGCCCTTAGGAAAGAGTTACTGCATAGATTAATCATTCTACTTTGAAGTAAAATAGCTGACTTGTTTGGGTATATATCTTTGTTTTTCTCTTGCATCTGAACGTCTATTTTGTTTCTTGTTTTTTTATTAATATGCTAGTCTTGAATGTCGCCTTTTCTTCATATATTGAATTAAAATGATTTGATTGCGGAGATTTTCGTTGATATGGAACATGGAATATACCTTTTTTATTATTTCAGATGAGTCAGTTGTCATACGTTGACGTATTAAAGTTAATCGAAATATCAGCAGTTTTCAACATGATGTTGTGTTTGTACAAATATGAGTGCTAAACGCTTTAGTTTAGTTTATAGTTGCTCAGCTGATAGGAACATATAGCATTGTAGTGTTGATGACGACTGAGACGCATACGCTTTGGTAGAATTCTGCTTCTTTTTTTATCGCATAATATTTATTCTTATCTAACCTTCTCTATCCGCATATAGATACCTAATCTGTTATAACCAAACCATTTTATCGCTACGGTGACGTTAGTACAACTTCGTTCTTGTAATATTGTCTGCTTACATTCGGATGTTATATTCAACCAGGCATAATTTATTCTCTTGCCAAACGATCTTAGGACTAGCATCCTTAGATCAATTATTACATATTCATCACCTCTTTTCCACCAGTAAATTTTTTTGGTCCTGTCTCACGGTATTTCTAATAGTTTTGCGTGTAAAGGTTGTTAATACTTATTTGTGCTCAGAAGTCTGCCTGTTATCGGATTTAAATGTTTTAAGGAACTATTGGCATAAATTTGTTGTTTGGTTGTTTGGCTCTTTAATAACTCTTATAATTGTTGTCACGACGATAGAATTTATAAGCTCACTAATTGTATGGTGCTAACATTTTTTATGTCATGGTTTCAATGAGTTGTTTTCCTCTTCCTTATTTCAAATAATATTAAACTTATTTTATGTGGTGACCACATCAGCACAACTCTACCATACGGCCGCATAATTAAGAAACGTTTATGGTTGTTTTAGATATTTGAAATTCTGACGATACGATCTACAAGAATCAAAAACACGTTTTTTTCTATCGCTATTAGAAGGTCTGTTTTATTTACGTAACTAATTGTAGGCAACTTCTAGCAAAATTTCAACTTTGACCGTGCTTTTCTCGAAATCGTTCACATGTTCTTTAAACCATGTAATCGTTATATAGAAAGCAGACCCCGAAATATATTTGTTTCTTACAATATATTCTCTTATAATTTTATTACCTACTTGAAAAAATCTCCGTGAAACATAATTGACCGTATTTCTCCCCCAATTAGTGTCCGATATCCTTGATAAAATATCTGACGTTGAAATAACAAGCTTTGAAAAACATAATCTTTGCGACTAATTCATAGAGAATTTTTTACGCTTGACTTGTTACTAAACATTTCTTATATTTTGTGGGAAATTGCTGTAATTGCTTCATATTTTTTCCTTTCGCAAAAAGTAAAGTAATATTTATTTTTACCTTTGTAAGCAATCAAGCATTTACTTCTAGTACCGATCATTAACTATGGCTCAGTTTACTCGAATAAATATATTTACTTTTATTTTTCTTTTGTGTAGGGACTGCATACCTGTATCTCCGGGACCTTGAAAACTGTTAGTTAACACAAGAATACTAAGACTTGGAACACTCATTAGTGAATTGCCCATGTAAAGACCGAATCCAGAATTTGAACAAAGCAACTACTTAACCGAATACGCAATCTGCGCAGTTAATGGTAAAATTCTGACATGTTTATAATTATTATTATTTAAATTCTGTATTTAATTTTACCATATACGACAGCATGTACATTGTAGAAAAGCATGTCTCAGAAATTTAGTTCGGCTAATTGACTCATTTGCATTACATAATTGAATCAGTTAGATAGCTTTTATAAATTTGTAACTGGCTATTCAGAAAAGGAATAAATTGTAACAGAGAAAGATATCAGTACACTATGTGATTTCATAAATTACATTAATTATCATAGAATAAAAATTTGATTTTATTTAAGGTGTTTGAGTTTTAACATATCAATTATAATTATTGTTTCTACAGAACGACTGCCTTCTAAAATTCACAACCTTACCCTACGCTTCGGACGACGGACGTGCCACAAAAATAAAAACTCAATGAAATAACTCACCGCATTTCCTTGTAGCCAATATCAGTTCGCTTTATCAAACCAAATCCTCCATTTACCTCAAATAACCCGGCCTAATGGTAATGGTGAAATAAAATACCATCTAATCCCCTATAAGGGAGGCGAGGAATAAATTAAGATAGGACATCCTGTCGTTTGAATCGTGTCAACATGTTGCCAAATAAAGAGTGCAGTGGTCAAAGATAGTTTGATGTGTTTTAGATGAGTCTGCACTATTCCTTTATGCTATGTCAATTTATTTGGCGATTTAAATAATGTTACATGCTACTGCAATGACTCTATGTTTTTATTTTCGGATTTAGTGTCAATTATTATTTTTCTTCCTTTTTATAACTTTTAACTCTTTACTCGTCTAATAATCAGTATAACTTATAGTAAGGCGAATTACAAATATATACCAGTTTATTTACATAGCAACCAGAGTTTATAATAGTTCCTATAAGTACATTGCCCCTGATAACTTCGTAGATAAGATTTATAATTAAATTGATTGAGTGAGGCAAGCATGTAACCAATTTCTTTATACCAGCTAATCAAATCATTCTTATAAAACTAATTATATTATTAACTTTTATTACTAAGAATTACCAGTATAATTTCCCCTTGTCAATCCCTTTAATACGCTTACTGGCGCGTTTAAGAAAAGCCCAGAATATCAATAAAATTCCTTAGATAACAATTCTATCCCTCAGGCGGATTAGTAGCTGGGCTTGAATTCAAGCTTTGTGGTAAATACAATTTATTTACCGTAATTTTATTAGGATATATGAAACACATTTGAAATCAAATAAGAAATATGTAATAAAAAATATGGTATAAAGCACCACAATGTGATTACTTTTTTCATTCGCTAGAATAAAAATAAATACGCCGACTGTGGATGACACACCAAAAATGTAATCAGAAACTACCGACCCCAACATAGCTGGCGAATATCCCGCCGAAATTCAAGGGCCGCAATGAAGGTCAACTTAACGCGACTCTCCAACCCAATTTGGTTTATCTTCAATACTGTCCTGTATTTTTCCTCCGAAAAGTATTGTCTTTATTCATCGCACTTGGCCGGGATTTCTTCCAACAAATTCAATTTGTGTAAGCTCTATTACGGGACGCAGTAAGAAGTCCTGAGATCCTTTGAGTTGGGCATTTGTTTAATTAAGATATACGTTACGTTGTTGGGTAGGGCCGGTTAAAGTGTGATACCGTAAAACGACACTTCGAATGTGTTTAGGGTGGAGAAAGTGAAAACAGAAACGTTTGTTCTAATTCGCACTACTCCTATAAAAATTTACTCAATGTTGACTTTTATTAGTACCTAATGTCCAATTCGGGCATAAAATATTTTGGATAGTGTAAGTACTATAGAACTTCTGTAATAAGAAATATAAAACAAGTTTGTAATTATAGTCTGTGTGTGAAGTTTTTCCATTCGAGAGGCTTATCGGAATAATAATGGCCAAGCAAGAATTCTTAAAGCGTATTTAAAGGGACAAAGTGGCCAGTATAAAACACATTCTGCTTAAAAGACATATTACAGGTCAACTGAATGGCAAACGTGTGGTTTTATTATGGCTACAGTATAAATATTATGGGCTTACAGTGCAGGGTTTAGAGAAGCTTTTAAACACTGCTGATAGTCGAATACCTACTAGTATTTAATTTTAGTATAAACGTGATATTGCACTGTCTTGGTAAAATAAAATGGATCTCTCTTATACTCTTCAAATGAGGAGCTAGATCACTATAACTACTACATAGCGAAATAAAGCATAATGGTAGGGATACCGTTTATTTATATCAATATTTTTTGCTTAAACAAATTGACACTAAAACCAACGTAACTATCACCTAGCTGCTCAATATACTGTGCATAATTATCCAGACAACTATTACAACAGAGTTTAATAGGATTAAACCATACATAATGTGACATGAAATTACATACGTACATAAGCAGGTCATCCAAATATAAAATTACTATCGCATTACCATAATTATATGTACGCCCCTAAACAAAGGTGCAGTAATCACCGACTGCACTTGTTACTGAGGAATGAGGCCGTAGGTATAAAGCGGTCTAGATTTCCAACCTAGGTTAAGTAGTTCTTACACGTGAATAGACTTATATAGAGCTGGTAAAAGCAGACGTCAGGGTCCGTTACTTAGGGTAGTTAGTGCCTACTTGTTGTTTATTGTACCTGAGGGAATCATTTGAAGTGCTTGAACAATTGTCTGATATCTAATTGGTATATTTTATTAGCGTTTGAAGATTAGACGAATGTTTGAAGATTCTCATTAGATCACGTTTACGTTATTACTTTTTGTTCCATTTATTAATAGGTAAGAGCGTATACAATTCGTATGAAATTTGCCAGATTCATACATATTTGATAGCTTTTGCGTAGGTACTTACATTAGTCGACAGGCTTTGAAACGCAAAAATTAAATCATTCGGCGCGCTTCTGAGATTGATACGTTTTAACAAACGTGCTTCGCTAGCTGTCAATATTTAATCGGGATACTTAATTTTAGAATTTTATTATTTAACTCTTTATTGCGAAGAGACTGCTACGATATTATTTTTTATAAACTAACCGATCGGAATAGCGAAATAATTCAAATCTAAAAATACTTTTTACTTCTAAACAAGCTAAAGTTTAAAGATATGTAACGACTCGACTTAGGTCAAAAAGGCTTTAATCTATAATCAAATATTATCCTTATGCGTGTGTTGAAAGATGGCAAAGAACTATCCAACATTTAAAGAATGTCATGTACAGAGAACCATTTAGAAAGCCGACGTAGCACAGAATGTTTTCGGAAATAAACAAAATATACATTTTCTAAAAACGGTCAACATTCTTTTCTTGCCCCGGCAATAATATCCATCAATGACACAACCGACTCCTTTTTAGTGTAGCTGTGGGATGAAAGAAAGAGACGCAATTGTTTTTGGGGCGTATTCGTTGCCCTTGCTTTACATTTTCGTCTGAGCTTGAGAAAGTTTTTATGAGCAGCTTGGCAATGAATTATTTAAAAAGGAATATACGGTCAAACTTTGTACAAGTAACAATTTAACAGACAGACTTAAAGAGAAGGCGAACTAAATTATAGATACTATTTTAATTTTATTAAGTCCATAGACAAAATGTAAGAGGAATTGAGAAGTTGAAAGTTACTACCTAAGTGTAAGTTGCCATGTAAAATAATTTAGTCTCGAAAAGAAATAGAGCTATTATTGTATCATAAGCCTACAAAATCAAGAAGAGTCACAAAACAAGGCTAATCATATTCAGTTACTTAAAAAACTAACTGCAAATGAGGCTTAACATCATTATTCTTTATACAAAACATCGCCTTGTGGAAGCAGGTCCAAAAAAGTTTATGATCTTTAAGACGTGAGGGAAGATAGGCTTTATTAATAACAACAATACTTTAAAGACATAAATACATATTTATTTCTGCATTTTGGTTGTTTACAACACTTATACATGTCAAAACCCTATTCTAGATGAAGCCGGCTTTTCCTAGCTAAATGACTTCTTGAGAAGAAAGGCCAAAACAAACTCAGAGTCATTGTTTTTTTTATCACTTCAGTTTCTTTAGTCTTTTCTTCATCTTTTAAAGTCCAGACAAAAAAGGGTTTAGTATGCAAGTACAATGCAGGAAATTATCTGACGCTTTTGAATGACTCGGCCCACTGATGGCCCGCATTCAACAGCAATCGTACGGCTCAACCTTAATTGAGGGAGCCAGCACGATCTGTATCACTATGCCTCCACGCCATCAGAAGGTGTATGCATAAGCATGTCAACCTAAGCCATCAGACAGGTTGCCACAACTATTTGTTTATATGTTTAATAATGCCCACAACGTACTCACAACTTTACATGCTAATACACAGTAAAATACATGTTGCAAACAATAAGTAAAAATAATAAAAATTTAAACAATAAAATGTCATATATTTAAAACATCAGAAAATATTATTAAATGTCAGAAAATATTATTGAATGTCAATTTATGAATAGTAATATATTACTTAAGTAATTATAAATGTCAAAAGAAAATAAATTAAAATAACAATGTCAAATCAAACAATGTCAAAACAAAATAAATAAAATTACAAATGTCAAATTAAAAATGTCAAAATGTAAAAATATAAGTATTACAAATGTAAATAAAAATATCATGTCACTAATTTCAAAATGTCAAAATTCATAATTTTTAAACTCAATTCCAGGCATTTTTGTCTGCTAAATAATCTTTAACTGTGTAATAAGCTTTTGAAAACAAGCTCTGTTTAATAAATACTTTGAATTTATTAATACTTAGTTCCTGAATATTGCCTGGAATTATGTTGTAAAAAGCTTTGACACACTTGTATGAGTTACTTATTTTTTGTAGTCTAGTTGAAGGTAGAACAAGTTTGTTTTTATTTCGTGTGTTTAAATTATGAATGTCGCTGAATTTAGAAAACATATTTATATTTTTCCTGACATATAACAAGTTCTCATAAATGTATTGAGATGCGACAGTCATTATCTTAATTTCTTTAAATTTTTCCCTCAGTGAATGCCTTGAACCAAGACTGTAGATTGCACGAATAGCCCGCTTCTGCAGTACAAACACAGTTTGAATGTCAGCTGCGTTGGCCCATAATAAAATGCCATATGACATTATTCTGTGGAAATAACTAAAGTATACTAATCTGGCCGTATCTATATCAGTTAAATGACGAATTTTGTAAACCGCGTATGCTGCAGAGCTAAGTCTATTCGACAACTGACCTATATGTGGGCCCCACTGTAGCTTAGAATCTAAGGTTATGCCTAAGAATACGGTGTTATCTATAAGATCCAACTCTTCTCCATTCAAACATATGTTAGGTTTAACTTGTTTTACATTCGGTCTTGAAAATCGTATACATTTTGTTTTTCTTTCATTTAACAGTAAATTGTTAGCTGTAAACCATTTAACTACTTTAGAGAGAGCGTTATTTACATCGTCATAATTTGATTGTTGTCGTCTTAGTTTAAAAATAAGTGATGTATCATCAGCAAATAACACTATCTATTCATTATTTAAGGCTATTATCATTATTTACTTTGTGATTCTCTTCTTCCCCACAGCATAATTTGAACTCGCTCTGAGAATCTAAATTACTTGTAAAGTTTCAAGCGTTTTAGTCTCGGAATTTTCACTGTTAATCAGAAGCAGGTTGCTTTCTAAGACTACATTAACATAAGACATTTATTATTGATAAGTATTAGAGTTAATTAAATTTAAAATGAAAATTTGAAGCAGTGATTGAATGTGATTGAATGTTCATTTCTAAATAAGGGGCAAATAATAATAATTACAATTAAAATGGAAATATTTAAAATGAATTATATTATAATCTGCCTGCTCCAGTACTAAAGTAATTGAAACGTCTGCAAAGTACATAATGATACAAACGGAAAAGTCATAAAAAAGACGCGATAAAATCCATTGAAGCTTGTCTCAAGGAACAGTTAGGTTTAGGGTCAGATTGATTGATGAGTAGTCAATTTCCGTCCATTAGTCGTTGTTTTAGATCTGTGTTGGTACAAGAATTTTCTTATAGCAAAGTCCGTGTATTACTTGACCTAATAGTGCAGTCGACGTAAGTGCAAGATTACACTGCTGAAGTAATGGGCAGTGAAAGCCCGTATAAGTTTAATGTAAGAGTCACGCTGTTTTCCATGTCTTTTTTTTATTTGTATGGTTTCATGTGTAAAGTGACTGTATAATATAATTTTAGTCAGTGGTGTGTATCATTCAATTAGTTTCAGGATTGCACAAAATATTTCGATTTATGATTTGGCTAGCAACAGTAAAGACAAAGTTAAAATTATTTATTAACTTAAAACATCATTTAACATACGCGTCGTTATGAAAGTCAAATATAAATAATATATAAATTACGTAATAATTCTAAACTTACATTTTGGTGCCTCGCAAGCTGTAATTTAATAATAAATAAATACGCTTTGCAGTGGTTACTTTAGATTTTCACCTTAAATTTTAATATTATTGAAATATATTTTACGGCTATATTATACTTAATTTGAGATAAATCGGCGCCAACTTGCGTAATTAACTAAGAACATGTAAATAATTACAATATTATAATGTTACCATGATTTTATTACTTAGTATTCTTTACGTTTAAATATCACTAATAAATTTTGAAGACTTGTTTATCTCTACGGAAGTCCGAATTATGGGTACGATGTTTGTATGGATCCTATCAATTTTGTAAGTAATATTTCAGAGCAGCTGTAATCCCGGAGACCGGTGGAGGGCTAAGCCTCATTTGTGTAGCTATGCATACCTATAACTAAATGTAGTTTGCACCTACCTAGCTTAAAATTACATTAGTCATTTACATATTGTATTTTAAAATCTAGTAGAATTTGAGCACAATGGCCTGATCGCTAGAAACTAATTTATTATTGGAAAATTATACTTCTATTTCTATCTTTAACAATAACTTCAGCTAATAGAAAGGTTTCTTGCTAGGATCAATAAAGTATAAAAGAATTATGAGTAACAGGGACTTAATGATCAATAAAGCATTTTTTTTATAGACTCACGCCTATTTTGGCCATGAACTTTTAGGTCCCACGTTATAGGGGACGAGCCTATTGCCGTACCGGGCACACTACCAGACTCCGTGCTGCTACTGAGAATTTCCTAACGGAAAACCCAATAACACTTTGCCCGACCCGGGAATCGAACTCAAGACGTCCCAATCCCACGTGCACATTTATGCTGCGAGACCAACGAGGCAGGCATTTAATTGACATCTATATAAGATACAACTGACAACAACACAACTACATAGGTACATATCATACTTTTGGATGGCATAAAACTTTACTTCATAGGGGGATAGTACCAAAATAACATTCAAACTTCATATTGGCAGCGCAAACTTATCAATAAAATACTGTCATCAGTACACTCAAATAAATCAAACTCACACCGCACTTGCTTACATTTACATCGTTACATTTATTACATTGTATTCATACAAACAATACATCAAACAAATTCGGAGAAGCCATACATTCAGATGTAGGTTTCGTCGTACCTAGAGTTACCACATCCAGGTGTATCGATTCCGGGATATTTCGAGGGTAGGGGGTAAGGGGGTTGGATTGGCTTGTAAATAAAGTGCAACTTAAATAAAGTATCTAGGTTTCAATTTTCTTCTCTAGATACATTCTTCAAGTTCGAGTGCAGGCAATGGCAGTTGCTTGGAAAATGTATGGCCCTGCCTAGTACATCTAGGTGTCCGGAATCCGGGACAGTAAAGTCTAATTACTGAACACGGGATAAGATGCAAAATTCGGACACAATCCCAGATTTCCCAGCCATCTGGCAACCCTTCTCGAACCATGTGTATAACGGGAGTCAATAATTTCATTTCCGATAAGTTCCAGCACAAGATATGATATCTTCAGGCTAATTCTAAATTGGATCAGTTCGTGCGTGCAACGTAAAGGCCGCAATTGTTATTCAACAAGAGAATGCCGGATGCCACCGGAAACTGCCAAGTAGGTACTTCCCGAACACGCCATTTGATTCTTTTAATTTAGAAGCTTAAACTGTTCGTGATTTAACACTGCTAGTTTCATTAATTCGGTTTTATTGGTTACAGCTTGATTCTACTGTATTGCTTATACCCATTGATATAGGTTGTACAGGAAAATAAGAGCCATGTCGAAGTTCGTGGAGAAATGGAGTTATATTTTAATACCGATGTCGATAGACCCAGTACAAGATTTTTAAAAACTAAACGAACTTTTACCAAATCATACCCTTAAATATATATAAGTAAATCTATGTACTACGCTTACTCCTAGCTCTATTAATATTTCATTATGAAATGACTAGGTAAAGTTTAGTATAATGACAATTTATCCTGACAATTTCTAACTTAATGCAATATAAATGCATATTTCAAACATAAGTTCTTATAAAAGTCCACTGAAAACATAGACTTGCGAGTTACTTAGAAATTCAAATCACACCCTTAAGCGTTCTATTCACACGTTTTACGATCTTACACCTCCACTTTAAAATATTCCACAAGACATCATCTAAGATATAAAACGACAAATTGGATTTTTTAACGAGTATAAATTCCTTTGTGTTTTAGACACCGACGGTATAAGTGTCCTGTGGAATACTAAGCGATTGCATCTAGAAGTAGGTTAAAAGCATGACTATAGCTTTGAACCAAATTGACTAAACCTCCGTGGACAGTACAGTGCTCTATTTATAGTCCGTTGTTAGATCGTTGACTTCTTGAGGTGGACAATGTGTATTACATTGGTTGAATGTATTCTGATCTACGAAAAGATTCGTTCTTGTTCTGTGTGGCATCATTTAAATAAGTCACATAATATATTGAGATATTGTTCAACTGATGGTTTGTTTTTTTAAAGTAAACAACTTTTTAAAAGTACCACAAAACAAACGTACGTGGTATTTATCCCAAAGTGTAAGTTAACAATATGTAAATTTAAATACATACTTTTATAAAAGTAATACATACATACAAACATACAGAGACTCACGCCTGTTTCACGGAGGGGTAGGCAGAGACTATGGAACGCCATTTGCAACGACCCTGATGTATCTCTCCTACTTCATTCACTACCATAACATTTCATTTAAATAAAGTATTATTTTCAATTTAACTTCCTGTTGCTTCAAAATCAAATAAACATCCATAGGAAAATGTCAACCATCAATCATTATAACTTTAGCAAATTAATAAAGAAAAATAAGACTTTTGAAATCTGTCAATATTAAAATGCAACGATTTCACCGAAATGGCCAAGGGGGTTAAAACCAGGGCCTTAGAAATCTTGGATCTTACACATGGTATGTATGCATAATCCCAGATTTGAACCTGTACTCTTACGGTCGAAGCCCGTCTTTTGTATTTATGTCTTTTTACAACCAGACAGCTCATAGACATTTTCGTATCATCTGCAGACGCTAGCATTTGTTATGCTAACGTCACTATTTATAACAGATATAAAATGCCACAAGTGCTATTAATTAAACCGAGTTATTTGCGTTGAGATATTTTAAATAGCGTTTTGATTATGAAATGTGTGATTTGTTGTGATAGCTTATATTGTATGTTGGTTGGTTGTAAAGCTGTCTGTGTATTTATCATGTGCTTTATATTGAAGTGTTTATTGTGTTCATGATAAATAGAGAGGGCCGTTTTAAATACTTGTACTCCTATTTATTACTCGGCCAAGCTGATTAGATACAAGAAGAGCAATCTATTTTTGATAGTTTCAACGTGAAAAATAATTAAGCCTTTCAATGATAACTTAATTTACGACATCGATTTTTATGACTACTAAAGGATATTGCTTTTATAGTCATATAAAATTAAATTCCAAAATTGCAAAATATATTTATATTTTCGAAATAATACATATCATCGATACGGAAATTAGCGCGATCATGCTTTTTGATATAAACATATTTGGAGCGTTTGATGTCAGTCAATTGGAATCATGATAACAGACATACAATACGCATGGAATTAAGGTGCGAAAAAATATCAGGCCATTTAGATTGATTTAAAAATATCCAACAACAACGCAGAAAAAACGACGCTACGCCTGTCTGCTTATGACACCCATGTTGTCGCCATGTTAGATGCTTTAATATTTTTTGGTGACATTATGGTTTCACCTCAATTGTAGTTATTCTTGTTATATTTTTATTAAATAAGCATTTAATTTTTATGATTTATAATATAGTACATTCGTGTACTTGTAAGATGTAGGTAGATTGAGAACTTTATGATGGCGCAACGTCACGCCACTCGCGCCATTCTAGTTTGGAATGCGGTGGGCGGGGCGATGCGACATTTGATGTTTTCGACTTGAATTTGCGAGCTCAGTTTATTTTGTTCTGCGGAGCGAGTAACATCTCAATAAATACGCTGTTACGTTGTCGGTTTAAAAAGTGGAATTATAATTAAGTTTTAAAAAGGCTCAAGTATATAAATAGTGTTTGTAGAAGTGAAGTCTAATTCTATGTATTGTGTTAAATAAACGGCTAAGTGCAACTAAATCAATGTGTGATTGTGCTAGTGCTTCTTTACCTTGTTAAATATACACAGTTATAACAAGTTACCTGTTTTATTCTAAAATACATTTTAACATCAGAAGTGGGATAGAATTAAGCGCCCAGTATGCCGCGAGGCCGTAAGCGAACCCGAGACAAGAAAACGAGGAATCGACGGTCGGTTTCAACCACGAGTTACAGCTCGTCTTCGAGCTCTAGCTCGACAGACTCGAGCAGCAGCAGATCTGATGGTCACCGGCACAGGAAAAAGAGACGCACCAGGCGTGCGTCTCCCGCAGTAAGCCAAAATGTTATTTTATCATCAGTGATTCCCGAGTTCGACCCTTTAGTGGACAATATTCAAATGTGGATAAATGTTGTTGAAGCCAATGCTCGTGCTTTCGGTTGGTCTGATCGTGTTTTGCGTTATCAAGCTTTGCAAAAATTACGCAATACGGCTAAGACATGGTATGACTCACTTCAAAAAAATGCAACACGATGGACAACTTGGAAGTGGAAGGATTGGCGAAATACCCTGTTAGACACATTTCAAGTTAAGCGAAATATGTATAATTTACTTAAAGATTTGTTTCAAACTAAACCTACAGAAGGTCAGTCGTTGTATGAATTTTATTTTTTACAAAAGGGTAAGATTGATAAAATGAGATTGTCATTTTCTGAGGCAGATATTATTTCTATAATTGTAGGGTCTATTGGTGACAAAAATATAATTACAGCGGCAGAGGCCGGTAATTTTAGATACTGCGATGACTTAGCTTCATTTTTACATGGAAAAAATTATTCAGAATCTGATTTAAAACAGAATCAAAAGCATAGCAACTTTCACAGTAAAAATTTAACTCGTTCATCCTCTAACAATTTAGATAAGAAATCCGAAAATAATTCTAATACTGGTTCATCAAATAGTTTTACCCCAACTAATACTAGTTTAAATATTACATGTTTTCGGTGTGGTGAACCGGGGCATAAGAAGACCCATTGTGTTCATAAAGATAATGTTAAATGTAATTCTTGTAATAGGTTGGGTCATTTGGAGCTGGCATGTAGATCTAAGCCTAAACCTAAGATTGAAAAGGATAATGAAGTTAAATTAATTGTTGAACCCTCCTCTAAAGATAAGTTTTATAAGGATATTGAAATCAATGGATGTAAACAACGCGCTTTTATTGATATGGGTAGCAGTTGTTCCCTTATAACAACATCTTTGGCGCGCGAGTTGATGCTTGTACCGTTTGAATTGAATACTCCGGTTGTATTGACGGGGTTTAAAGTTGATTCTTGCTCTCAAGTAACTCAAGGTGTTCAGGTAGACATTTGTGTTGATACAGCAAAACTTAACATTGTGCTATACATTCTTGATGAATTGGCCGGCTCCTCCATTTTAATTGGTAGGAATTTCACCGAGGATAAAAGTATTATGTATACTCGTGTAGGAAATAGCTTGTCATTTTGCCCTTTAAATAGAGATCAGGTAGCTGTAATAGAACAATCTATGTTTAACTCTGATTCTATTGACCACATTTCGTTATTGAATAAATTGTTTGAAAAATACCCCCGGGTTGTGTCTAAAGATTTACAGACTTTGGGTCACACTTCTTGCGTAGAATTAGACATTGAATTAATAACTAATAAACCTGTTTGCCATCGTCCGTACCGTATGTCCGAATCAGAAAAAGCAGTTACTAGAGAAATTATTGACGACTTATTAAAAAATGACATAATTCAGGAAAGTAACTCCGCTTATGCTAGTCCAGTATTATTAGTCGATAAACCTTCGGGTGAAAAACGAATGTGCGTTGACTATCGGTCTTTAAATAAAATTACAGTCAAGGAAAAATACCCGATGCCCCTTGTAGAAGATCTCATAGATAAACTGAGAGGTTGTACACTTTACACATCCTTAGATTTAAAAAGCAGCTACTATCAGGTTATAATAAATAAAAAGTCTATTCCTAAAACTGCCTTTGTTACTCCTGACGGCCATTTTGAATTCAAGAGAATGCCATTTGGGCTTTGCAATGCGCCGTCAGTATTTCAGAGGTTAATGAATACTGTGCTAGGTAAATTACGTTTTAATAAAGTGATCTGTTATATGGATGATTTGCTTATAGGCACCGATAGCTTGAACGAGAATATTAAGCAATTAGATGAAGTTTTAAAAGTATTGGAAAATAACGGTCTTACCATCAATTTAGATAAATGTTACTTCTTTCAGAGCTCTGTTAACTTTCTTGGTTATGACATTTCTAAAGAGGGTATTCGACCGGGCAAAAAGAAACTAAAGGCTGTTGAAGATTACCCTGAACCCAAGAATATACATCAAGTAAGACAATTTTTAGGGCTTATAAATTATTTCCGTAAATTCATCAAAAATTGTGCTATTATTGCAAAGCCACTGACTCAGCTCTTAAAGAAGGACATTTCATGGGAATGGGGTCAGGATCAGATTTCGGCAGTTAATAAATTAAAATACGAATTGTTACACAATGCTTTATTAGTTATTTTCGATCCTAAATTGCCAATCGTTCTTTACACTGACGCCAGTCGTGATGGTGTAGGTTGCATTCTAACTCAAGTAACTGATAATGGGGAGAAGCCAATCCATTTTTACAGTCGCCAAACATCCAATGAAGAAAAACGATATCATTCGTTTGAGTTAGAATTCTTGGCTATAGTTGTTGGTTTGCAAAAGTTCCGTCATTATTTGATAGGGTCAACTTTTAAAATTTATACAGATTGTAATGCTGTTAGATATGCCATGAATAAACAAGAAATCAATTCAAGAATAGGTCGGTGGGTGTTACTGACGCAAGAGTTTACTTTTGACATAATGCACAAACCAGGAACCCAAATGCAACATGTTGACGCATTAAGTAGGAATCCGATCACGGAATACTCTGCTCCCATGTGTAATGAAAGTGTGTTGGCGATTAGTGAAGGTGATTGGTTGCTGTCAGTACAGTTACAAGATCCTAGTATTTGTGCAATCAGAGAAATCTTAGAGTCAGGTCAGGCCGAGCTCAATAAAAAGATATTTAACGATTATGAGCTATTGGGCAATAAAGTATACCGTCGAACTGAATATGGCCGACGGTGGGTAGTTCCTAAACAGTGCATTTGGCAAATTATAAGAGCTAACCATGATGACATAGGCCATTTTGCCGTGGACAAGTCAATTGAAAGGATAAAGGCACATTATTGGTTTCCAAAAATCAAAAAGGTTGTTACAAAATATATTAATAATTGTCTTAACTGTATTTACTCAAAGAATTTCCACGGCAAAAAGGAAGGTAAATTGTTTCCAATACCTAAATATGCAAAGCCGTTTCATACGTTGCACATTGACCATTTGGGTCCTTTTGTAAAAACTACGCATAACAATACTTATCTTTTGGTAACAGTTGATTCCTTTACAAAATTTGTATTTATTTCGCCTGTTCGTAACACAAAGAGTCAAGTTGTTATAAATGAATTAGATAAAATATTTAAAGTTTTTGGCAACCCTAAACGCCTTATATGTGATGCAGGAAGCTCTTTTACGTCCAAGCTGTTTGTAAAGTATTGAAGGACAAAAATATACGTCAACATGTTATAGCTACAGCAGTTCCACGCTCAAATGGACAGGTGGAACGCTACAACCGCACCATCCTTGATGCCTTGAGAAGTAAGGGGGCTAACACTGACAATAACAAATGGGATACTCATATTGCCAGTATCCAGCAAGGCATTAACAGTACAATTAACAAAACTACGTTGGCAATCCCCAGCGAAGTATTTTTCGGTTACAGACTTCAAACCGACTCTGACAAATTGGTGGATAACAGTGAAGATCAACCTGTTGACGTTACACTATTAAGAAATACAGTCAATGACCGCATCCAAGCTAATGCTGACAAACAAAAGCAGTTGTTTGATTCAAAACGAAAAGCGGCTCGAATATACAATATCGGAGATTTGGTCGTTATAAAAATTCCTAGTCAATCTAATGATGGGCAAAGCACCAAGCTACTGCCGTTGTTTAAGGGTCCATTTCAGGTTACTGAAGTTATGGGACATGATCGCTATAAGGTACAGGATATGAGAGGCGCAGAAAGGACCAGTAAACGCTACGAGGGGACCACTTGCGCCGAAAATATGAAGCCTTGGATTAAGTTGGCGGAACTAGATACTAAGGATTTGGCCTAGGATGTTGTCAGGTATTTTATCTTGTTAACAGCCAATTTTCCACCGCGCTATTAAGGCCTCATTTCACTTTTCTTCATTAATGTTGTCTAGTGCACTTGCTTCGAACATATTTTGGTATTTTGACATTGTAAATGACAACAGTATTTACTCGTGTAAAGTGAATCTGTTAATTATGTTTTGGTTGGTAATTATATGCAACTAGGGTTGGCCAAAGGCATCGCCTAGGGTAAATTGCAAACCTTAACATGATCACTAACTGACCGTTGATGGAACAGTTATGTATAAGTTTGGATACCAGAATTATGTTCTGTAGGTACTTAGTCCTTTGATGTGAGATGTCCTTCATCTGCTGGCCGTTGATGGAATAGTAGGATGTCGACACTCATAGCAATGGATAAGACAAGTTAAAGCCTTTATCCATTACAAAGTACACCAAAAAATATGTGCTAATTATGCTTTGTTGTTCTCAGCAAACTGCACCAGACCAAGACGCTATCCGGGACGGATGCGTGCGCAGGACGGCCGGATGTTGTCGCCATGTTAGATGCTTTAATATTTTTTGGTGACATTATGGTTTCACCTCAATTGTAGTTATTCTTGTTATATTTTTATTAAATAAGCATTTAATTTTTATGATTTATAATATAGTACATTCGTGTACTTGTAAGATGTAGGTAGATTGAGAACTTTATGATGGCGCAACGTCACGCCACTCGCGCCATTCTAGTTTGAAATGCGGTGGGCGGGGCGATGCGACATTTGATGTTTTCGACTTGAATTTGCGAGCTCAGTTTATTTTGTTCTGCGGAGCGAGTAACATCTCAATAAATACGCTGTTACGTTGTCGGTTTAAAAAGTGGAATTATAATTAAGTTTTAAAAAGGCTCAAGTATATAAATAGTGTTTGTAGAAGTGAAGTCTAATTCTATGTATTGTGTTAAATAAACGGCTAAGTGCAACTAAATCAATGTGTGATTGTGCTAGTGCTTCTTTACCTTGTTAAATATACACAGTTATAACAAGTTACCTGTTTTATTCTAAAATACATTTTAACACCCACCAGAATAACCTGACCAAAACGTCAACCTGCCCAAGGTAGGTATGCTAATTCCAAAAGGCATGACTACACTAATATGTTGATTATTCGTATTTTTATAAGTATTGGATATTATGTTCAGGAGAGCCGGTCATGTTTTGAATGACGCAAAAGGCCTTCCGAAATTTGGACTGACAATCTGGTTATGATTGCGGGAAGCGGTTGGATGCAGGCGGAAAATCCGCGGGGAGACCTATGACCTAGTGGACGTCTCTCAGCTGGGATGATGATTATCATTTAACATAAGCAGGTAACAGCTATCAAGAATGTTCTAAAATACGTATAGTAAAAAAATGTTCGTTCGATACGTTTTACGTATTTGTCCTCAGTTTCAAAATAAAAACCCCTATATTGTGTGTACCTTACATGTTTGTGTTAAAAGAAAAAAACAGGAATATAATTTTGCCAAAGACACTCCTAAAATTGAATTTTCTTTCTTGATTGAGTGCCACTAAGGCTCACTTTTGTATGAAACTAAATGTAATTTACGTTGTATGGACTACTGTGTCGATCTTTTAGATTTTTCTTTCTGTTGCCATGAGAATAGTAAGCTCGTGCAGAACTGAAAACGGGGTTGGGCGAAACAAGAATTTAGATCAAATGTTAAAATAGTAGGTATTTTCTATGTCTATTGTCTATGTATAAACGCTCAAAGGAAATTCTCTTATTTAATAACATTATATATTTTTGTTTCTTATTAATTTGAAAACATCAATGTAAGATGAAGGTAAGATTGACTTCGTTTGAAAAGATTTAATTTAAAAGCAAGGCTGATTACGAAAATGATGTTTTCTTTGACATAATATAAAGTGAGTTTTAGGAACATTAAAATAACGGAATAACAAGCTGGGTATTTTATTATCTTATCGTACAGCCTATCGCAGTCCACTGTTGTACAGTCGAACAACTTCCCACTCGGCCACCATAAGGGCGAGAATCGCTCAGCAAGACATCGTCGCTTTCAGTGATACTTTACATGCACATTGACACTCGTATACAAAACCAGTTTCTAGTGTGCCTCGACTCTATGAGCGAGCCAAGGGATCTTGTTTCAAACTGGTCCAGCGCCGACTTGTTTGATTGTACATAGGCCTCTCCCAATTTATTGTGAGTGAAGTCAAAGTCAAAATCATTTATTCATCTCGGTCACAAGGTGACGCTTATGAACGTCATTTTTTTAAGTAAATTACTTAATGCTTCTACATTAACAGTTACTGCCTCATTCGCAAGGCAAAGCAATAGGTAGCACCACGAGAAAGAACGGGCAATAAAACTTGTGGCCATTCTTTTTCATCGCCAATATTATGGTACATATTTAATTTTTGTAAGAAGCTGCAACTGTTTCGCATCGTACTTTATTAATTGTAAATAGTAAATAGCAACAGGCATAATAGTTAAACAATAAATGCAGTTACTAAATTAAGTGTGTTCCAATTTGAATATTGTGTAACAGGAGCATCCACTTACGTCTTATAATGTAGCCAACTCGCTGCGAAAACTGATACCAGTGATTCAGTACATTATACTGAGACCATTGGCGGTCGAATTTTCTGAAAAAAATCTAAGGACTTAACAATTTTTCAAAAAATTGCGATGTAAATAGTTTTTTTTCTACTATGTGCAAAATAGTGGGAGATTATTAATAATCTGGCAACTTTACACGAACATAGATGCGCATGTCCGTACAGTGGAGTCGCCAAATGTCACGCAACTGTCAACTCAGTTTGATGAACTTCATCATTTAGTTTGATGAATGCGCTCCATCTTTGTTCTAATGATGTGAGGAAGCAGGTATGTTTTCTTCAGTCCAAAAATAAAATCAATTTCTCTTTTTACATCTAGTTTTAAATTAATACTTCAACATTACATACAAAAGTATTTTTGACAGATTTGTTTTGTCATAAAAACATGTAGGTATGTATGTAATTAATGTATTTTTCTGACAATAATAACTGCAGATCCCAGAGTCGGTAATCCACTGGTTTAAAAAATACAAAAGTAAACGAAAATTTGCAAGATTTTAGTGAACTGCAACTTAAATGCACGTCATGATTATGGGTACATTACCTACATATTTGCGAGGTTAGTATAAATCATTAAAGGGTTACATTATCTAGTTATGTATTAAATTCGAGCAACGAATGCAAAGCAGCACAGCATAGAATTATCTATAAATAATCAATACCTATCTGTATTCTGGTTCCCTCTCCATGTGAATAGTTTTAAAATTCGAGGCATAAATTTAAAAAACGAACATTCTCGACTAAAAGCCACTGCAGGCTAAGCAGTCAGTTGGAAGAAAGATTACTAAGTATGCGAACATGCTTCGCTACGACACAATTTATAACTTAGCTACTCTTACCAACTTGAATTTCATAGCTGCCTTTTCGCTCTAGAAAGTTGGAAATTCCAAATTGTGCGAGGAAAGTTATTTAAAAACTTAAACTAGAAACATGCTGTTTTAGTTTCATTGTACTTGAGTTATTTGTTCTAATGGGATTCATACATACATACATAGTCTCACGCCTGTTTCCCCGAAGGGGTAGGCAGAGGCATATTAAACGCCCACTTTTCGCCAGTGTTTTGATCCCACGTAATAGGTGGCGAGCCTATTGCCGCTTATCGGGATATTTTGTTTGCCAGAGCCTCGTCCGTTGATCGGCAGGTGCACCACTTGCAGGTGAGGTTGGCTTGGGACCCCAAGTTCTTGGTGGGAACCCTATGCACCTTTCTTATAATTCCTTTCTAATAATCCCATTAAAAAAAAAAAATCTAATGGGATTCGTTTTTTTTTTAATGCACTTAGAAACAAATGTGATAAAGTTCGATTGGAAGATTACTTAAATACATCAGTAACCTATATAAATATCTAATTATTGGTCTTTAGCCAGTCTCATCCTTTTTTTTATTTTGTCTCTGTGGAAATGCATTTACGCATACCATACCCCGCAGGATGACAAGCGGGGGTTATGTGGGACTCGACGGCTGTAGTGCAAGGAGTAATACCCACCCCCCGTGGGATCTCCACCTTGTCGTGGTGGGGGGGGCTCAGTAACCGCAGATTGGTCACCCGCGGTGAAGCTAAGAGGGATCCAGGAGGGGACGCTCCGCGTGGGCTTGGAGGGGCCTGCGCAGAATGCGTCCAACGGTGCGAGTGCGGGGGACAGTTCTGTCTGTCCCTCGCAGTCGGGTGCGGTCGCGGGAAGAGAGGCGTGTCGGTGTTGCGTTGCCGCGCGCCCTATCTCCCGCGACCAAATGTAGGCGCACCATTCGATGCGTCGCGGTGGGGTCGCAGAGGAAGAGGAGTTGCGGTATTGCGTTGCCGTCCTCCCTATCCTCTGCAGCCGCTGGGTGTTTTGGTGGCGGAGCCCAACACCTTAATCCGCCGCCAAGGGGGTTTTGTTCGGGGCCCGCCTAACCATCTGGTGGGCCA
Organism: Euclidia mi; assembly: GCA_944739405.2. Lineage (NCBI taxonomy): Eukaryota > Metazoa > Arthropoda > Insecta > Lepidoptera > Erebidae > Euclidia > Euclidia mi. The sequence continues at coordinate 3,509,370 of OX123188.2, read as the reverse complement.
ATGCCTGTCGGAGGTTGGCGACGAATGCTTCGGCGATGCCCTACCCTCCGACACACGGGTACATGAGAAAGTCGAGGTGGTTTTTAGTGGAAATACCACATACTTCGGCTCTCATTTCCCTCAAGAGTTGGAGATCCGAAGGGATATTCCACCACGTAAAACAAAAAAAAACAAAAAAGGATGTAAGACCCACTAAAACCACAGCGCATACTTCGACGCCATTTTGGGGCGCCAGGAGGTTGCTTTAGCATTCTACCCTGGCACTCCAGTGGATAGCCCGAAGGCCACAACCTCCTTGGCAGTGGATGAAGTTGGGCTCCGCCGCCAACACACCCAGCGGCGGCATAGGATAGGGAGGACGGCAACCTGACAACACCGCAACTCCTCTTCCTCTGCGGCCCCACCGCAACGCATCAAATTGTGCGCCGCTATTTGGTCGCGGGAGAGAGGGCGCGCGGCAACGCAACACCGACACGCCTCTCTTCCCGCGACCGCACCCGACTACGACGAACAGGCAGAACCGTCCCCCACACCCGCACCTTTGGACGCATCCTGCGCAGGCCCCCTCCAAGCCCATGTGGAGCGTCTACTCCCGGGATCTCTCTTAACTTCACCGCGGGTGTCCAAGCCACGGTTACTGAGCCCCCCACCACGACAAGGTGGAGATCCCACAGGGAGGTAGCCAGTCTCATCCTGCTTATTTTCTTTATTTTATTTTTACCTTTTCGAACTTATTTTATAGTTCAATAAAACCTACCTCTCATAACCAACGCCCTTTTTTAGGAAAAGTAATATTGCAAATTAGTAGATTCATAAAAGCCGTTGCCTCTACAGAACAATGATATTGTGAAAATTTAGACATCATGAGAAGTTCCTAATCAATTAAGGCGGCATTCGTAAAGTACATTCGAGGATCAATTAAAACAATTTTGAATCAAAATTTGGATTTTAAAAATCCATTTCTACCTGGCGTTCCAATTAGAGTGTATCTGTAGCACTTCATCGATACGATCGAATTGGACTATGTCAGGTGAAAATTGATTGTGAACTGTAAACTGTGGGAGCAATAAAGTGGATACATTGGACAGGTCTTTCGGAGTGTGAACGCGTTCTGACAAATACGTGTGAAGCTTACGTGGTAGGCGTGGTGGTAGCTATGCGTGGTAGGTAAACGTTGCGGGTCGTTCAATTTGCTTAGCGATACTTTTTAAATTTTACTGCATAAATAGTGCAGTGTTATTGATTGATGGTAATGTGATGGATTTTAAAACGAACGGGCGCCTGATGTGAAAACGCTTCAAAGTGATGAGGCTATTAATATATGTATAATAATATAGAACCTGAACACTATTTTGAATACGGCACTCGCTATATTGATATGATGAGTATGCTGATCATTATCTATCAAAAGTAACTTCTAAGTTTAAATCCAAAAAATCATAATAATCGTAGTGGTTTAAATTCGTTGGTTGATTGTTTGTAATGACCCCCATGATACAGGAATTATTCCTATTTCAGCCTTTAACAGTCCCCTGCTGGACTAGGCCTCTCTTTTGAAAAAAGGAATTGGCCAACTATACCACGCTGGCCAAACGGGTTGATATAGGGTTTGTTTCAAGTTTTCTTTCTCTAACAGTGCTGTTCTTTGCATAATATGCTCCCATTGTCGGCTCTTACGACACCCATGGGATGATATGGGCTGGTGACATTCCGTATTTTTAATCCGTCACCACACGGATAAGCATTTTATTAAAAAAATAAATTAAAAATGACTTCTCTCTCTTTCTCATTTATAGAAATCCTTTGTCTCTGCCTACCCGACGGGAAAAGGCATGAGTATATGTATAATATCAACTCAATCTGCCGTGACCATGAACTCTGTAAAGAATTCGAAACTTCGGCTAGTAATAAATAAAAAATATAGTTTCTAGATCATTTGGTTTAAATGTAATAACTTAGTGAAACGAATATATCGCGATAAAAGCCGTAAATTGTAGTTTAATTTCAATGTATGTATGTTCTCATTTATGAATCAAGACACAAAATTATATAAATAATTAAGTTATCATTCCCTGTTGGTTATTATAAAACCTTCATTTTCAGTTTAATTGATATTCAAATTGGATTCACTAAAACACTCGCAGACATTGATGACAGGAGCAGGCGCGAGCGTGATCGGGGATGAGTGAGATCCTATTTTTTCGGCGCAACACCCGTCTGTTTTGAGGGCCCTTAGGAAAGAGTTACTGCATAGATTAATCATTCTACTTTGAAGTAAAATAGCTGACTTGTTTGGGTATATATCTTTGTTTTTCTCATGCACGTAAAAGTCTATTTTGTTTCCTGTTTTTTGAATTAATATGCTAGTATCGAATGTCGCCTTTTCTTCATACATATATTGAATTAAAATGATTTGATTGCGGAGTTTCGTTGATGATGCTCTATATGAAATATTCCTTTTTTATTATACGTTGACGCATTAAAGTTAACCGAAATATCAGCAGTTTTCGACATGATATTGTGTTTGTACGAATATAAGTACTATAAACGCTTTAGTGTAGTTTATAGTTGCTCCGCTGATAGGAACATAAATAGTTAGTAGTATTGTAGTGTTGATGACGATTGAGACGCATACGCTTTGGTAGAATTCTGCTTCTTTTTTTAATTGCATAATCTTTATTCTTATATATCCTCCTCTATCCGTTTATAGATACCTAATCTTAGTTAGTACAACTTCTTTCTTGTCATATTGTCTGCTTACATTCGGATGTAATAGTCAACCAGGCATAATTTATTCTCTTGCCAAACTATCTTTAGATATTATCCTTAGATCAATTATGACATATTCATCACCTCTTTTCCACCAGTAAATTTTTTTGGTCCTGGTTCACGATATTTCTAATAGTTTTGCGGGTAAAGCTTATTAATACCTACTTCTGCTCAGAATTCTGCCTGTTATCGGATTTAAATGTTTTAAGGAACTTTTGGCGTAAATGCTTCCAATATTTTCTTGGTATATGCATCTATCGCTTGTTTGGCTCTTTAATAACTCTAATAATTGTTGTCATGACGATAGAATTTATGAGTTCGCTAATTGTATGGCAACAACATTTTTTATGTCATTGGTTCAATGTGTCTCTTCCTTGTTTCAAATAATATTAAACTTATTTTATGTGGCGACCATGCACCACATCAGCATAACTCTACCATACTGCCGCATAATTAAAAAACGTTTATGGTTGTTTTAGATATTTGAGATTCTGACAATACGATCTAAAACAATCAAAAACACGTTTTTTTCTATCGCTATTAGAAGGACTGTTTTATTAATATTTACGTAACTAATTGTAGGCAACCTCTAGCGAAATTTCAACTTTGACCGTGCTTTTCTCGAAATCGTTCACATGTTCTTTACACCATGTAACCGTTATATAGAAAGCAGACCTCGAAATATATTTGTTTCTTTCAATATATTCTCTTATAAATTTTATTACTTACTTGAAAAATCTCCGTGAAACATAATTGACCGCATTTCTCCTCCAATTAGTGTCCGATATCTTTGATAAAATATCTGACGTTGAAATAACAAGTTGAAAAACATAACCTTTGCGACTAATTCATAGAGGATTTTTTTACGCTTTATTTGTTACTAAACTTTTCTTATATTTTGTGGGAAATTGCTGTAATTGTTTCATATTTTTTCCTTTCGCAAAAAGTAAAGTAATATTTATTTTTACCTTTGTCAGCAATCAAGCATTTACTTCTAGTACCGATCATTAACTATGGCTCAGTTTACTCGAATAATATAATTTTTTTTATTTTTCTTTTGTGTAGTGCCCGCATGCCTGTATCTCGGGGACCTTAAAAACTCTACTCTCTACTGTTAGTTAACAGACACAAGAATACGAAGACTTGGAACACTCATTAGTGAATTGCCCATGTAAAGACCGAATCCAGACTTTAAACAAAGCAACTACTTAACCGAATATGCAACCTGCGCAGTTAATGGTAAAATTCTGACATGTTTATATTATTATGTAAATGCTGTATATATAGGTCAGGGGGTGCTTCTGTCTATTGGTCTGTCCGACCATTAGACAGGGCTTCGGGTACGCGCCCCCGGCTCTCCGAGCTACTGTAGTCACTACCCTATATCCTTCCAGTGACTACTGTACCCCCACCTACAAACCCTTTATTCCTCATCATACATCCTATCCATTTACCCCGTTTCTCCTATCCCCCCTCCTTTATAACGAGAACATTCCCAAGGAGGGTTGGCGTCAGGCAGGCGGCCGGCTAGTAAAAGCCATGCCAAAACATATTTGCAGTATGGCCACATATGTTCAGGAGTGCGATAGGGTTAGTGCGTTCCCCGCAGGCGACGCGCAGGGGCAGCACCCGGCACCTGCGAGAAGTATGCAAGGGTTGTTGCACTACTCCGGGCGAGTGCAACGTAAGAAGCGAGCCTGTGACGTAAGGGTGAGGTATGCAAGTTTGAATGTAGGTACGATGACTGGAAGGGCTAGAGAGTTAGCTGATGTTTTGAAAAGAAGAAGAATAAATGTAGCATGTCTGCAGGAAACAAGATGGAAAGGTACGAAAGCTAGGGAGATCGGAGAAGGATACAAGTTTTATTATTGTGGAAGTGATGGGCAAAGAAATGGTGTGGGAATTGTGTTAGACGAAAATCTGAAAGATGGTGTGACATGTGTAAATAGAATTAATGACAGATTGATTGCTGTGAAAGTGATATTGCAAGATATTATTCTGAATGTGATAAGTGTGTATGCTCCTCAGGTAGGATGTGATGATTGTGACAAAGAGAAGTTTTGGATGGATTTCGATAGCATGGTGACGGATATTCCGGAGAATGAAGAGATATTTGTGGGAGATTTTAATGGTCATGTGGGACGAACAAGTATGGAAGAGTACATGGAGGCTGGGGTTTCGGCCCGAAATAGCGAGGGAGAAGCAATTCTCCAAGCTGCTGCCGCTTTTGATCTAATAGTGGCTAACACTTGGTTCCAAAAAAAAAGAGCAACACCTGGTAACCTACAACAGTGGCCACCATATGACCCAGATTGATTATTTTCTGCTAAGGCGTAAACGTATCAACTGGGTCAAAGACTGTAAGGTGGTACCGGGAGAAGACTTAGTCTCACAGCACAGACTCCTGGTGATCGAATTAAAAATTCGGCTGAGCTCGAAAAAAACCAAGGAGCAGCTACCCCCAAAAGTAAAATGGCATATGTTAGAGAAGAATAAATGTGCAGTAGAATTCAGAAATAGAGTGGTAGATAAAATGATTGAGATGGGCGATATGAAGGATTGCAGCGTGAATGAGAGTTGGGAGGAAATGAGTAAATGTATGAAGTGCGTGGCAAAAGATGTTTTAGGAGAATCGAAAGGAAAACGTATGAAAGATAAGGATACCTGGTGGTGGACAGAGGAAGTACAGAGTGTGCTCAAGGAAAAGAAAGCAAGGTTTAAGGAATGGCAGCTGATGAAAGAAGGTAATGACTCGTTGAAAGAGAGTAAGAAAAAGAAGTATGATGAATGTAAGAAAAGAGCCAAAACAGCCGTTGCCTTAGCTAGAGCAAAAGCCCTTGACAATATATACGGATTAATTGAGAAGCCGGAGGGCCAAAAGTATTTATACCGACTGGCTAAGGCTAGAGAGAGAAAGGCGAGGGATGTATCCTATATCAAGTGTATGAATGATGAAACAGGATTGGTTCTTACGGATGATGATAGGATTAAAGAAAGATGGAGAACATATTTTGAAAAATTAATGATTGAAGAGAATGATTGGTGCAAAATGCTTGAGAACAAGGCGAAGAATATTGGACTAGTGAATGTAATAAGTAAGGATGAGGTAAGACGGGCTGTGAGTGGAATGAAAAATGGGAAAGGATTAGGACCAGATGGAATACCAGTAGAAGCATGGAAGGTGTTAGAGGAGGATGGATGGGCGTGGCTGACTTTATTCTTCAATAAGATGTTGCATGAGGAGACAGTACCCAAGGAATGGTGCAGGAGTTACCTAGTGCCCATTTTTTAAAATAAGGGAGATGTCCAAGAATGCAACAATTATCGGGGACTAAAGTTAATGCCTCATAGTATGAAAGTATGGGAGAGAGTAATTGAGCGACGTTTGCGAGCAGAGAGTGAGATTTCACGTAACCAATTCGGTTTTATGCCTGGTCGAGGTACGGTGGATGCCATTTTTGCACTTCGCCAAATTTGTGAAAAATACAGGGAGGCGCATAAAATCTGCATATGGTATTCGTTGACCTCGAAAAGGCATATGACCGGGTACCGCGTGAAGTCTTGTGGTGGGCCCTCAAGAAGAAAGGAGTGCCTGAAAAGTACCTGAAGTTGATCCAAGCTATGTATGCTGAATGCCACACGCAAGTCCGGTCCGCAGCTGGAATCACAGCCAGATTCGATGTGGCTGTAGGCTTGCACCAAGGGTCGGCTCTTAGTCCTTACCTCTTCTTGTTGATTATGGATGCCATATCATCGGACATACAGGAAGAGGCACCCTGGTGCATGCTGTTTGCCGACGACATCGTTCTGGTAGCAGAAAGTGGACAGGAGGTGCAGAGCAAGCTGGAGGAGTGGCGGCAGAGACTGGAGAACGTAGGCTAAGGCCTACTAGTTTTGGTTCTGCTTATCCTAAGGGATAAGCAGAACCAAAACTGAATACATGTTCTGTGACTTTGGCGGCCTCTCTAGTCCAAGCCCGGTTACACTCGACGGTATACCCCTACCAGTATGCTCCGACTTTCGCTACCTCGGTTCACTCCTGCAACACGACGGCGAAATTGACCGAGATGTTCGGCAAAGGATCAACTCAGGATGGATGAAATGGCGACAGGTCTCGGGCACAATATGCGATCCTAAAATGCCTTTGAAATTCAAGGGACGCATATATAAGGCGGTTATAAGGCCTGTCGTATTGTATGGAGCTGAGTGTTGGGCTACTAAGAAGATGGATGAAAAACGATTACATGTGGCAGAGATGAGAATGTAGCGATGGATGTGTGGAGTTACGAGAATGGATAAGATTAGGAATGAATACGTGAGAGGTAGTCTGAAAGTGGCGCCTATAGACGAGAAAGTGAAAGGAAGTCGTTTGGCTTGGTATGGACATATTATGCGAAGAGATGATATGTATGTAGGTAAGCAAGTGATGAATATGAAGGTAGAGGGATGGAAAGGGAGAGGGAGGCCAAGGAAAAGATGGATGGACTGTGTGAGGATGGATATGAAAGAGAAAGGGGTAAATGATCAGATGACGGGCGACAGAAAAGAATGGAAGCGAAGGACGTACTGCGCCGACCCCAAATAGATTGGGACCAGGGCAAGAAGATGATGATGAAATGCTGTATATAATTTTACCATATACGACAGCGAGTACATGGTAGAAAAGCATGTCTCAGAAGCGAGTTTGGCGCCACTGTGCCACTATTTACATCGCGTCCACGTTAATTTGAGTGTTAAAAATAGTAAAAGTCATTAAAAGTATTGTTACTGTCCTGAATATTGTGTATAAAACTGAACTACATATGAACAAGGTGAAGTACAAAATGATTAGTGCGTAAAATTTTAAATATTCCAAAAAACAAAAAATAACGACAACAATTCATATAAGTGATATTAAAAATTGTGCCTTAAAATAAAGAAAAATACAAAGTGCGTGGTAAATCTAGAACACCTTAAGCTATATAACGAACGTCACGGCTTAAAAACAGTGAAATAAGCTATAACTTTTCTGATATTATAGATCAATAATGTCAAATCATCCTATTCAGTTTAGTGAATACAGCACCATCTATTAGAACATGTGTTAACTACCTACAACATCTCTGAATAACACAACTGTGCTAGATATTACTATTACATCTCTGAATAACACAACTAATGACATCTAGCGAATGAAGTTAAAAGTACAGGACGCTTAAAGGACTTCATAATTTGACATCTCTTATCAACGTGATCGTAGCCGAGTGGTGGACACCTCCGATTCAGAATCATTAGTGCGCCGGTTCGAATCCAGTACAGGCGAACACTTTTTGGGAATATAAACATTTCATTTAACATTTATTTAAACATGGATGACTACGAGAACATCAATACACAACAGCGACGAAGACTTAATTTCAATGTCAGCGAAATTGACATGGACGTATCATACCTAAGTCCGACAGATATGTCACAACTATCTCCAAACCAACAACTGTCCAAGAGTATAGACGGTACTTTAGTCGACATTACAAGGTACTCCGAAATGCAAGACAGATTATCAACATTAACTCAAGAGCTCGCCACTACACAGGGCGAATTAGAAAACATAATATTAAAAAATAACGATTTGCGAACGCAAAATAAAAATCTGATGACACAAATCTCCGCTCTAAAGACGCTATGCCACTCCACGACGACGCCTAATAAGCCAAACAGTACGACAAAGATATCAAGACGTCTTGTGTTACCCCAAAACAGCGAAAAGCAAAATTTATCCCTTACCCGTTCATCACCAACCTCGACACCTAATACTCAAAATTATCACAAGTATACATTTGCAAATTTACATAAAAATATAAACAAATTGGAGAAACAGTTATATGAAACACGCAAGGAAATAACGAGCCTAACAAAACAAATTGAAATACTACAAGTGAAACTGACAACGCCAAAGAAAATAAGTACTACACTTACCCAGAAATTGCAGATAACACCTACGTATGAAATTAAAAAGAAAGAAAAACCTGCAGATTACAGAAAAATAGTTATCCTCGGAGCTCAACAATGCGTAGACCTTGCTTCAGCTCTCCTATACTCAAGACAACGAACGCAATATGAGAAGTATACGATTATAAGCGAAACAAAGCCGAATGCGTTGAGCAGAGATATAGCAAAAAACTTTCGAAGTATAAATCTAGCAACCAATGACAAGCTTGTAATATCTCTTGGTGAAAATGACTACAACCAAAAATCAGTGTTTGCACAAATTCAAAATATTGTAAAGTATTTCAGCAGCAACAAAATTATTGTACTAAACGTAACTAAAAACATTTATCTAGATGTAAACAAGCTAAATAATTCCATAATGAAAATATGTAAAGAATACAAAAATTGTTCCCATATAAATTGTAATAATCTTAAACTTAATGACATTTGTAAAACTATTATTTATGTTATTGACTGTAATGACTACGATAGCAAGTTTTAAACTTTTCCGAAACTAAGAGGAGTAGAAAAAATCTAAGCCAACAAAAAAATACCTTAAATTTGAATTGCACCTGTATACCTAAAAAGGGTACAATACCTTATTATTTTAAATCTCAGATTGTAGAAATGTCAGCGAATACTAAAAATAAAACAGTAATAAAGCCCTTACTGCAAAAAATAGGTACTATACCATACTATTTCCCTGTAATAAAAAAATGTCAAAGTAGCCAAACTTCTCAGGACAACAATCTTTTTCGTGTATAGTAACTTACGCATTCTACATCAAAACATAAATGGATTGCTGGCTAAAAGTGATATAATAACGGAATTTATAGACACTCTTTTGAACAGTAGCATGTATGTACATATCCTATGTTTTACAGAACACAATATGACGATGAGTGACGTTGATCTTCTGAACATTCCAAACTACACTTTAGCTACCTCCTTCACTAGACAAAAACGGAACGGTGGGTCCTGTATATTAATACACAATCAGATTAGGTATAAAGAGATAGATTTAGTGAAAGTCGTAAATGTGTGCAATGTCTTTGAATGCTGTGCAGCTGAGCTAACCGATCATAAAATAACAATAGTATGCATATATAGAGTTCCAGGACCATATAAAATGGAAATATTCTTTGACAATTTAAACTATATATTAGGACAAATTTGTTATAAAAATAAACATAAAATCATAATTTGCGGTGACTTTAACATTGATATGTTACAAAAAAACAAATATTCCTCCTTATTTAAATGTCGCTTAAAAGAGTTTAACCTTACGATCGAAATAGATAAACCCACTAGGCCGAGTAGCGGTACTTGCCTAGATAATATATTTCACAATATACGGGGCTGTAATAGTGAGATACTTGAATTGGGGGTATCCGATCATCTAGCGCAATTGATGCAATTTCCTGTTCAACAAACGTGTGCGTTAAAATACTATTACGTTAAAAAACGCGATTATAACAAGGAGAACATGAATTTGTTTAAGCAATGCATAGGCAGTTTAAGCTTTTCAGACGTTTTTGGAACAAATAACCCTAATGAAAAGTTTAATGCGTTCTTTGATTCATTTAAACTGTTTTATGATCTATGTTTCCCCATAGTAAGATGCAAAATATCGACAACTCATAAACAAATGGATCACACCAGGCATTAAAGTTTGCAGCAAAAAGAGACGATCTCTGCTATGGCAGTATAGGTTAAATCCAAACAAAGACACAAAAGCAGCTTTATCAAAATTTAGCGCCAGGTACCGCCGTGTTATTAAACAGACACAAAAAGCGCAAAACAGCTGCTTTATAGAATCCAGCAACAACAAGTCTAAAGCGACTTGGAAAGTTATAAACAATCTGAAAAGTAACGTTCCAAAAACGCATATTAACGGTATTGAGGTAAATAACAAATGCATCACAAACCCTCAAAGTATTGCGCAAAACTTTAATGATTATTTCATAGACTTAGTTCAACCTAACGCAAATTGTCAGGCTTATAATAATACAAATGTTTTAGAATCACACAAATCGATGTTCATGGAACCAATTGTCCCAAAAGAAATGGTAACTATAATAAATAACCTCAAAAATACAAACAGTACAGGGTATGATGATATTAAAACAAGCGTGATCAAATCAGTGGGTCCTATAGTCGCACCAGTAGTAAGTGACATAGTAAATAGTTGTATAGAAAATGGGGCTTTTCCAGAGGCTCTGAAAATATCAATAATTAAGCCATTACACAAAAAAGGAGATAAAACAAAAATGTGTAATTATAGACCGGTGGCATTAATTCCAATATTTTCAAAAATTCTCGAGAAGGTAATTTATAATAGACTTAACAATTATTTTGAAAAAAACAACATATTTTGTAACGAACAAATGGGGTTCAGACAAAATAAAACAATTAATATGGCAGTGTACCATTTTCTTAGAAAAATCCACCATAACATGGACAACAAAAAACCAGTTGCTGCAAGGTACATGGACATGACTCGAGCTTTCGATTACGTCGACCATAAAATATTAGTAAAAAAACTCTAAAGTTATGGCATTAGAGGTAATGTTCTCGAGCTTATACGATCGTATTTGGAAGGCAGAAAACAGTTTACTCAAATCAGCCAAGTAAATATCATGTTAAAAACTGAAACTGTATACTCCTCAAGTACGAGAGAAATTTCGTATGGTGTGCCACAAGGGTCGGTGCTAGGTCCATTACTTTTTATCTGCTACATTAACGATTTCCCTAAAGTAACCAGTCATCAGATGTGCTTATTTGCAGATGATAGCACAATTGTTTTCGACGAGGGTAATTTTAAAGAAATACAAGACGACATAAATACAAACCTAGTTTCACTTATAGAATGGTTAAATGGCAATAACCTTAAAATTAATTTAACTAAAACTAAGATAATGGACTTCAAACTCCGACAAAAAATAAAACAAACACAGTACCAAATCCAATACAAAGGAGATGCAGTACTGGAAACGAATACGACAAAGTTTTTAGGACTGCACATCGATAGTGATATAACATGGAAAACCCAAATTGACAGTGTTTGTTTAAGGCTTCACCGATTTTCTTACGCTCTATACATGCTAGGTAAAATTGCAAATAAAAATGCTCTCCTTACAGCATACCACGGATATGTAGCCTCCACGTTAAGGTATGGACTAATATTCTGGGGCAATGCTACTAATATATCCACCGTATTATTGGCACAAAAAAGATGCGTCCGAGCCATCTGCAAACTAAAACAAACGGATACCTGTAAACCACACTTCAGGGACTTAAAGATTTTGACAGTACCGTCGCTGTATGTCTATAAGGTTTTGATATTCGTAAGAACCAATATTCACTTGTTTAGACATGTAGAAAGTCAACGTCGCTCAGATAACTTAAAAACATTATTCACCAGAACTACTTTCGCATACAAAAGTATCTATGCTATGGCACCAAAGCTGTATAATAAACTACCTTGTCATATTAAAAACAGTAAAAATATTAATGAATACAAAAACAAACTATTTAAGCTACTAAATGACAAAGTAAATTATTCAGTTAAGGAGTATCTGGATGACCAATTTTTATAATTTTTATTATTTTCACATTGTTATTATTACTACTAGGGTGCATAGGGTTCCCACCAAGAACTTAGGGTCCCAAGCCAACCTCACCTGCAAGTGGTGCACCTGCCGATCAACGGACGAGGCTCTGGCAAACAAAATGTCCCAATAAGCGGCAATAGGCTCGCCACCTATTACGTGGGATCAAAATACTGGCGAAAAGTGGGCGTTTAATATGCCTCTGCCTACCCCTTCGGGGAAACAGGCGTGAGTCTATGTATGTATGTATGTGTATTATTACTTAATTTGTTATGAAATCGATTGACATTCTGTATTTTTATTTTATTCTGTTGTGACATTTTCTCGATTTTATTAACATTTTTTTTCATTACTTTTTCAATTTATTTGACCTAATTTTGTATGCCTATCGGCGGAACATGGACTGTACACATATATATATTGAAAACACCTGTAATGACCTGTGTTCATAAAATAAATAATTTGAATTTTGAATTTGAATTTGAATTAGAAATTTAGTTCGGCTAATTGACTCATTTGCATTACATAATTGAATCAGTTTGATAGCTTTTATAAATTTGTAACTTATCAGAAAAGGAATAAATTGTAACAGAGAAAGATATCAGTACAGCATGTGATTTCATAAATTACTTTAATTGTCATTGAATAAAAATTTGATTTTATTTTGAAGGCTACGCTGAAGGTCGCGGGTTCGATTCCCGCTCAAGACAACCATTTGTGTGCGTGAACATGGATGTTTGTCTTGGTCTGGGTGTTTCTATGTATAATATGTATGTATTTACAAAATAAGTATATATGTATGATTATCCATTATCTAGTACCCATAGTACAAGCTCTGCTTAGTTTGGGACTAGATGGTGATGAGTGTATGTGGTAGAATATTATTACTATTATTTTTTTCTCTTTCTCGGGTATTATTCTAATTTGTTAGAACAATACCCGGCCCTTTGGCAAGCGTACACGGAGACATAGGTCCAACGCGCAGAGGCCCTTTGAGAGTTTTAATCTAGAATGTAATGGAACACCTACTGAGGCACCTCCATCACCGCACTATTAAGTACAGTCACGGGTTAGCCGCAGCAGGTGAGGGCCTATTGCTACTTATATGGAAACTAATTACTCTGGGCTATTGGGATGGTTGTTTAATGGATAGGTTTAGATGAAAACTATGGATGAATGCCGGCGTCTGCCCTAAGTACTCTTATAGTGCGTCGCAAAGGGGCAGACGGTGACTCGCCAGCTCACTAGATGGACCCTCTCTAAATAGCCGCCAAGGCAAACAAACTCTACCATAAAGGCAACAAGAGGGCAACACCGGTGTGAGCGGCTAGGGGTGTAGAGCGGTGCGGCACCGGTTTCGCCATCGCGGGTTGTGACCCGAAGCGGGTTTCCCCGTAATTACGCCCTTGACAATGACACTTCCACCCCCGAGCAAACAGCTCTTGCGACTTCCCTCTGGCCGGCCGACTAAGGCAAGCCAGAGTCGAGAGTCCTGCGGGCGCTCGTGGAAATCCACTCCGACCAGCCACTAAAGGCAAGCCGGAGACGAGGCCCTGACCGACTCCCGGAAGTATTCGGTACCGCAGTGTCGCCACACACATTCAGCTCGCCACAAAGCTGCCCTGCGGTTTGTCAGCTTTCTTTCTATCCTGTATATATATCACAAGACAAAGGTGATGTTTGAAAGCTGTTACTCTGCCTTCTGAGATTGCGTTAGTCTCATGATGAGATAACGACTATTATTATTATTAATTAAGGTGTTTGAGTTTTAAAAGATCAATTATAATTATTGTTTCTACAGAGCGACTGCCTTCTAAAATTCACAACCTGAAAGTTATATTTGTTCGATATAAGGTTTAATCCACGTCTAAAATTACGGGGTACTAAATCTGCCTTACGACTGTCTAACAATACGCGAGGGTTTAAATTGACAGGGGCAAGCCGCACTTTTTAATACAAGACAATCATTTAAATACTTACTATTGCTAATCTATCACTTTCTTATAAAAACCATTAATAAATTTGGGGTAGACATCCGTATTCTACGCCGCCATTTCAATGACAGTAAATCTTTTAGCCCTCGCGTTTTCTTCCAGTTCATTAGCTCTACGCTTCGGACGTCGGACGTGCCACAAAAATAAAAACTCGATGAAATAACTCACCGCATTTTCTTGCAGCCAATATCAGTCCGCGTAATCAAACCAAATCCTCCATTTACCTCAAATAACCCTGTCTAATGGTAATGGTGAAATAAAATACCATCTAACCCCTCATAAGGGAGGCGAGGAATAAATTAAGATAGAACATAATCCTGTCGTTTGAATCGAGTCAATATGTTGCCAAATAAAGTGTGCAGTGTTCCAAGATAGTTTGATGTGTTTTAGATGAGGCAGCACTATTCCTTTATGCTATGTCAATTTATTTGGCGATTCAAATAATGTTGCATACTGCAATGGCTCCATGTTTCTTATTTTCGGATTTAGTATCAATAATAGATTTAGGTAGTTCTTTTTTTTCTTTTTTGTAACTTATTACTCTGTACTCGTGTAATCATTAGTATAACCAATAGATAGGCGAATTACAAATATATACCAATTTATTTATATAGCAACCAGAGTTTTAAAGAAGTATAAGTACATTGCCCCTGATTTCTGTGGAGATAAGAATTATAATTAAATTGGTTGAGTGAGGCAAGGAATTAACTAATTTTTTACACCAGCTAATCAAATCATTCTTATAAAACAAATTATATTATTAACTTTTATTACTAAGGTTGAACAGTATAATTTCCTCTTGTTAATCCCTTTAATACGCTTAGTGGCACGTTTAAGAAAAGCCCAGAATATAAATAAAATTCCTTAAATAACAATTTTATCCCTCAGGCGGATTAGAAGCTGGGCTTGAATTCAAGATTTGCTGTAAATATCATTTATTTACCGTAATTTTGTTATGATATATGAAACACTTTTGAAATCAAATAAGAAATATGTAATAAAAAATAAAGTATAAAGCAGCACAATGTGATTACTTTTTTCATTCGCTAGAATAAAAATAAATACGCCGACTTTGGATGACACACCAAAAATGTAATCAGAAACTACCGACCCTAACATAGCTGGCGAATATCCCGCCGAAATTCAAGGGCCGCAATGAAGATCAACTTATCACGACTCTCCACCCCAATGTGGTTTATCTTCAATACTGTCCTGTATTTTTCCTCCGAAAAGTATTGTCTTTATTCATCGCACTTGGCCGCGATTTCTTCCAACAAATACAATTTGTGTAAGCTCTTTTACGGGACGCAGTAAGAAGTCCTGAGATCCTTTGAGTTGGGCAATTGTTTAATTAAGATATACGTTACGTTGTTGGGTAGGGCCGGTTAAAGTGTGATACCGTAAAACGACACTTCCAATGTGTTTAGGGTGGAGAAAGTGAAAGCAGAAACGTTTGTTCAAATTCGTCCACTACTCCGATAAACATTTACTCAATGTTGACTTTTATTAGTACCTAATGTCCACTTAGGGCATAAAATATTTTGGATAGTGTAAGTATTATAGAACTTCTGTAATAAAAAAGATATATTAAGTTTGTAATTATAGTCTGTGTGTGAAATTTTTCCATTCGAGAGTCTTATCGGAATGATAATGGCCAAGCAAGAATTCTTAAAGCGTATTTAAAGGGACAAATTGGCAAGTATAAGACACATTCTGCTTAAAAGACATATACACATATAAGGTCTACTGAATGGCAAACGTGTGGTTTTATTAGGGCTACAGTATAAATATTATGGGCTTACAGTGCAGGGTTTAGAGAAACTTGTAAACACTGCTGATAATAGAGTACTAGTATTTAATTTTATTATATAAGTGACATTGTACTGTCTTGGTAAAATTAAAATGGATCTCGCTTATCTTTTTCGAATGAAGGGCTAGATCACTATAACTAATACATAGCGCAATAAAAGCGCAATGGTAGGGATACCGTTTATTTATATCAATATTTTTTTGCTAAATCAAATTCACACTGAAACCAACGTAACCATTACCTAGCTGCTCAATGTACTGTGCATAATTATCCAGACAACTATTACAACAGAGTTTAATAGGATTAAACCATACATAATGTGACATGAAATTACATACGTACATAAGCAGGTCATCCAAATATACAATTACTATCGCATTACCATAATCGTATGTACACCCCTAAACAAAGTTGCAGTAATCGCCGACTGCACTTGTTACTGAGCAATGAGGCCGTAGGTATAAAGCTGTCTAGATTTCCAACCTAGGTTAAGTAGTTCTTACACGTGAATAGAGTTATATCAAGCTAGAGAAAGCTGACGTCAGGGTCCCTTACGTACGATAGTTAGTGCCTACTTGTTGTTTATTGTACCTGAGGGAATGGTTTGAAGTTCTTGAACAATTGTCTGATATCAAATTGGTATATTTTGTTAGCGTTTGAAGATCAGATTTATTCCGCCAAATCCGGTAAGACTAGAAAGCGGACCCCGGGTTGAGACTGGAATAACGCTAGGAGGAGGACTTACATTAATTAACAGGCTTTGAAACGCAAAAATTAAATTGTACTGCGCGCTTCTGAGATTGATGCGTTTTAACAAATGTTCTTCGCTAGCTGTCAATATTTAATCGGGGAACTTAATTTTAGAATTTTATTATTTGACTCTTTATTCAGAAGATACTGCTAAGATATAAATTTTTATAAACTAACCTATCGGAATAGTGAAATAATTAAAATCTAAAGTTACTTTTTTAACTTTTAAACAAGCTAAAGTTCAAAGATATTTTTAAAAGTTGACTTAAAACAAAAATGATTTAATCTATTATCAAATATTAGCCTTATGCGTGTGTTGAAAGATGGCAAAGAACTATCCAACATTTAAAGAATGTCATGTACAGAGAAAACCATTTAGAAAGCCGACGTAGCACAACACGTTTTAGGAAATATAGCAAAACAAAATACACATTTTCTAAAAACGGCCCAGTAAACATTCTTCACTTTGCCTCGGAAAGAATATCCATCAATGACACAACCGACTCCTTTTTAGTGTAGCTGTAGGTTGAAAAAGTGTTTCTGGGGCGTATTCGTTGCCCTAGCTTTACATTTTTGTCTGAGCTTAACAAAGTTTTTTTGAGCCGCTTGGCAATGAATTATTTGCAAAGAATATACAGTCAAACTTAGTACATGCAAAGACATACTTAAAAACATGACAAAATTTAAGTTTAAAAAAAAATGATTTTAAATAACAAATTTTTTTTTATACTCATTTAAATAAACATCTCATAGACAAATTGCAAGATGAGTTCAAACGTTTCTCAGAAGTTGAGCGATGACTTTATTGTAAATTGGTGTGTAAAATAAATTAGTGATGGAAAGAAAAGGGAATCATATATATAATGTTACCAGAAGCTTACGGACCCAAAAAGAGTCCCAAAACAAGGCTAATCATATTCAGTTACTTAAAAAGCTAACTGCAAATGAGGGTTAACATCTCATTCTTTATACAAAACATCGCCTTGGGGAAGCAGGTCAAAAAAAGTTTATGATCTTTGAGACGTGAGGGAAGATAGGGTTTATTTATAACAACAATACTTTAAGGCTATTATCATTAATTAGACCTCGGTCCTCTCCTTTTTAATATTTTCATCAACGAAATCGTACGCTGCTTTAGTTATTCCAAGGCATTACTGTACGCCGATGACACTAAAATATTTACTTTTATTAAGACCGTTGAAGATTGTTATCTATTTCAAAAGGAATTGAATAGTTTCTGTGAATTTTGCTCAGCTAATTATCTTAAATTAAACATCAATAAATGTCACATTATAACTTTTACACGTAAAAAAACTCCAATACATTTTGATTATAAACTTAATGATACTCTGATTGACAGAGAGACCGAGGTGAGGGATCTGGGAGTGTACCTTGATAGTAGGCTAGACTTTGCTTCTCATATTGACAAAATCTCAGCCAAAGCATATAAAATGTTGGGTTTCATTTTTCGACAGTGTAAGGATTTTAAAGATAAAACTACGTATATTATGCTATATAACTCATTAGTTAGAAGTCACTTGGAATATGCATCCACTGTATGGAATCCACAGTATGTTACGTATATAGAACAAATTGAAAAAATTCAACATCGATTTTTGAAAAGGCTACAGTATAGATTTAATAACGTTAACATACCAACACAAACACTAAGGTTGAGGCGTGAGCACAAAGATCAAGTATTATTGTTTAAAATTATAAATAACTTAATCGATTCTCCTTTCCTTCTAAGTCGCATATTATTTAAATGTCCTAGGTCCAGTAGTCGCTCCAAAGCTGTATTTACCGTGCCTTCTTGCAGAACAAATTATTCAAGAAATAGATTTTTGGTAAGGGCTTGCAACACGCATAACGCTCGATATGCTCATATTGATATATTCAACTGTAAGCTTACCGGTTTTAATACTTCCATAAAACAAGATGTTAGTTCTGATTGATTGTTTTTTGAAATTCGTAATATTGTTTGCTTTTTTGATGTCTGCGATGGCTGAGATAAATTTATTATTATCTCAGCCATCGAAGCCATTGCTTTAGATAGATAAGTACCTAGTTTTTAAAACTCAGTATGCACAAATGTAGTGTGTACTAGAATAATTTACTGCGTCTATACCTAACATTGTACAAATTGTTCCTTTTCTATAGTCTTCGCTATGTAATTTTTATCGTTGGAGACTGTTTTGGCTAAAGTAATATGTAAACATTCTTGTATATGTGTATTATAAAAGCTGTTTGTTTCCTTGAAATAAATAAATAAAAATAAATAAAATAAATTATTTACTGTGTGATTCTCTTCTTCCCCATAGCATAATTTGAACTCGCTCTGAAAATCTTACTTATTTGTAAAGTTTCAAGCGTTTTAGTCTCGGAATTTTCACTTATTCATATGGATTATGACCAATGGAATTAGTGAAAGTCATTTTATGTCATTTCACGATTATGACAACTGAAGCGTTACGAGTATTTCTAATGAAATTATGGCAAATACCGGTATGGCATATGAAATTATGGCATTTTAAATTATGGCAAACATTAGTAAACCCCTAGAAACAAAGTGATAAAGTTCGATTAGAAGATTACTTAAATACATCAATAACCTATATAAATATCTAATTATTGGCCTTTAGCCAGACTCATCCTTTTTTTTTGTCTCGGTGGAAATGCATTTACGCATACCCCCGCAGGATGACAAGCGGGGGGTTTGTGGGACTCGACGGCGGTAGTGTAAGGCCGTAATACCCACTAAAACCACAGCGCATACTTGCACGCCATTTTGGGGCGTCAGGAGGTTGCGTTAGCATTCTAACCTGGCACCCCAATGGATAGCCCGAAGGCCACAACCTCCTTGGCAGCGGATGAAGTTCTTGGGCTAAGCCACCAACACACCCAGCGGCGGCATAGGATAGGGAGGACGGCAACCTGACAACACCGCATCTCCTCTTCCTCTGCGGCCCCACCGCAACTTATACGCGCCCATATTTGGTCGCGGGAGATAGGGCGCGCGGCAACGCAACACCGACACGCCTCTCCTCCCGCGACCGCACCCGACTGCGAGGGACAGGCAGAACCGTCCCCCGCACCCGCACCTGTGGACGTATCCTGCGCAGGCCCCCTCCAAGCCCACGCGGAGCGTCTACTCCCGGGATCTCTCTTAGCTTCACCGCGGGTGTCCAAGTCACAGTTACTGAGCCCCCCCACCACGACAAGGTGGAGATCCCACAGGGGTGTAGCCAGTTTCATCCTGCTTATTTTCTTTATTTTATTTTTACCTTTTCGAACTTATTTTATAGTTCAATAAAACCTACCTCTCATAACCAATGCCCTGTTTTTAAGAAAAGTAATAATGCAAATTAGTAGATACATGTAAGCCGTTGCCTCTACAGAACAATGGTATTGTGAAAATGTAGACATCATGAGAAGTTCCTGTTCAATTAAGGGGAATCGGCATTCGTAAAGTACATTCGAGGATCAATTAAAACAGCTTTTGAATCAACATTTGGATTTTAAAAATCCATTTCTACCTGCGTTACAATTAGAGTGAATCTTTAGCACTTCATTGATACGAACGAATTGGACTATGTCAGGTGAAAATTGATTGTGAACTGTAAACTGTGGGAGCAATAAAGTAGATACATTGGACAGGTCTTTCGGAGTGTGAACGCGTTCTGACAAATACGTGTGAAGCTTACTCTGCGTGGTAGGTAAACGTTGCGGGTCGTTCAATTTGCTTAGCGATACTTTTTAAATTTTACTGCATAAATAGTGCTGTGTTATTGATTGATGGTAATGTACTGGATTTTAAAACGATCGGGCACCTGATGTGAGAACACTTCAAAGTGATGAGGCTATTAATATATGTATCATAATATAGGACCTGAACACTATTTTGAATACGGCACTCGCTATATTGATATGATGAGTATGCTGATCATTACCTATCAAAAGTAACTTCTAAGTTTAAGTCCAAAAAATCATGACAATCGTAGTGGTTTAAATTCAGTGGTTGATTGTTTTAATGACCCCCATGATACAGGAATTATTCCTATTTCAAGCATTTTATTAACCAATAAAAATTTATAATGACTTCTCTTTCTCATTTATAGAAATCCGTTGTCTCTGCCTACCCGACGAGAAAAAGGCGTGAGTATATGTATGTATAATATAACCTCAGTCTGCCGTGACTATGAACTCTCTAAAGAATTCGAAACTTCGGCTAGTAATAAATTAAAAATGTAGTTTCTAGATCATTTGGTTTAAATGTAATAACTTAGTGAAACAAATATGTCGCGATAAAATCCGTAAACTGTAGTTTAATTTCAGTGTATGTATGTTCTCATTTATGAATCTAGACACAAAATTATATAAATAATTAAGTCTTCATTCCCTGTTGGTTATTATAAAACCTTCATTTTCACTTTAATTGATATTCAAATTGGATTCACAACAACACTCGCAGATATTGATGACAGCAGCAGGCGCGAGCGTGATCGTGGATGAGTGTGATCCTATCCTATTTTGTCGGGCGCAACACCCGTCTGTTTTGAGGGCCCTTAGGAAAGAGTTACTGCATAGATTAATCATTCTACTTTGAAGTAAATTAGCTGACTGGTTTTGGTATATATCTTTGTTTTTCTCTTGCACGTAAACGTCTATTTTTTTCCTGTTTTTTTAATTAATATGCTAGTATTGAATGTCGCCTGTGAATGATTTGATAGCGGTAAATTTCCTTGATGACGCTCTACATGTAATATTCCTTTTTTTATTATTTAAGATAAATTGGTTGTCAGACGTTCAAGAATTAAAGTTAAGTTAATGTTTCAGTTTTGAACTTCAACATCATGTTGTATTGATTGCCTAACACGAATATTAGCTATACGCACGCCTTTTTCCCGTCGGGGAAGGCAGAAACAACGGATTTCTATAAATGAGAAAGATTAAGTTATTTTGTGCTGTTATTAGTAAACAAAAAGCTCGAAATAGGAATCATTCCTGTATCACGGTTGTCACCATTACAAACATTCAACCAACGAACTTAAACCACTACCATTGCCATGATTTTTGGGCTTAAATTTGGAATTTATTTTTGATAGGTCATCATCATCCTCTTAGCGTTATCCCAGTTTCAATCTGGGGTCCGCTTACTAGTCTAAACGGATTTGGCTGAATATTAGCTTTTCCACGGAGCGACTGCCTGTCTGACCTCCGCAACCCGAAGGGATAGCGATATTCCATGGTTTAGACTAGTGTCAGTTTATTAGATGGTACTGACGCCCAGTAACGATTGTCAAAGATCTTCATGACAACCGGGACTGACGGCTTAACGTGCTCTCCGGCACGGGACAAGCGATAATTAACAATCCAATACGCACATAACTCCGAAAAGTCATTGGTGCACGCCGTGGATTCGAACCTGATACCCTCTGCATGGCAGTCTGTTGGTATATCCACTCGGCTATCGCTGCCTATTACATAATCAATTGACAAGTGCATTTTCCATAATACAGGGAAAACGGCGTCGACGTAAAGTTGCAACACTCACACATTTTTTTGCAGAAATACGAATTTTATCGAAATTAAATTATGAAACAGACAAATAATCCATAGATAACTGTGAAAACATATTCTATCTTTCTGTTTTTGCTTTTGGAAACAACTTTTTCAATGTTTAAAAACGCATGACGGCATTTTATGAATTCAAAAGTTGAGTTGATCGGGGCGCGTGAAGTGTACGATGTTTCGTATCGCACTGAGACGGATTTGTATTCGCTTTTCAATTTGTATTTGCTTTAGTGGCCTCACGCAACTGTTCCGCGCGCTCCATCTGATTCTTGTTCTATAATCTGAGCCTGCTACTTTCAAAATCAGTGACAGATCATCGATTGCATCGTGTTTAATTGCCTATCAACATTGACCGTTGCACAAAAATACAAAGTGTCACTACTCCATATAGTTCTGTGGGTTTCGTAAGAGGCGACTAAGGAGTCTTTGGTAAGAGAAAGAAAACTCGACAACAAAATATACGGGGTGTAAGGGACGGTGTACGGAAAATCGATACCAGTGATTCAGTACATGATACTGAGGACATTGGCGGTCGAATTTTCCGGAAAATTTTCATGAATTTGGCGATTTTTCTTTTGCATTTTTTGCCATATAATGTAATGAAGTAGTAACTATAGTCGACCCGCATTAATATTTTTGTAAAATTCTAAGTATTAAACATGTACATGCGTTTACTCTAACGTGACTTCGGCCGCGGCGCGCGGCCGCAGCTCAGTAAGCGCACCAGTACCTACATCGTAATCACTGCCGCTACCACCCGCCGCTGTTGATAGTGTGAGTTTGCGTGTTCCTATTTACATCGCAATTTTTTGGAAAAAATTTCGAGTTCTTAAATTTTTTTCGGAAAATTCAACCGCCAAGGGTCTCAGAATAATGTACTGAATCACTGGTATCAGTTTTCGGTACACCGTCCCTTAAACCCAGTATACCAGCTCGTCTGGCCATCGTGGTAAGTAGGCTAAAATTCCTCCTATTCACTATGATCGCGAGTTGGCTACATTATAAGACGTAAGTGAATGCTCCTGTTACACAATATTCAAATTGGAAGGCTAACTAAAGGCCGATTCACACATATCAGTGAAATCTCAGTTCCGGCAACGCGTCCGCAATAGTCAGTATCAGTGCTACAGTGATGCGGCAGTGCTTCAATTCACACATGTATCACAGTGCGCGGATCGGACGCACTGAAAACGGTGCGACGATAGTTGGTGATGATTTTTGGTATGGCTCTATTCAACGATACGGAACTAGCAATGATAGCCATTGCTTTAGACGTAGAAAAAGAAGAGCAGTATCAAGGAAAAAAAGAAATTGGTGCATGAAGCATGGCAGTTAAAAGAAAAAGAAGGAGAGTTCATGACATTATACAAAGAATTGATTAAAGGAAATATTTTGAATATTTTAGAATGCCAGATTCTATCAGTCGCTCGTCCTCCATTTTGGTTTTACGTACAGCGGCGTTCGTGATCCGACAAAAATTATCGTCGCCACCGATTACGTCCGTGATCGCCGGCGCCGGCACTGTCACTGAGAGTCAGAGAGGTTGGACTACGTTTAGATTAGAGAGAACATGCTCGCTATTTTTCCTTATACCGAACGTGCAACTTGTAATGTCAGTTGGTCTTAGTTGGCTAATCATAACGTCAAATTACGCGTCTCATTTAAAGAGGCATAGATTCCTTACAGACTCATATCTTTGTCTGCATTCTCTAAATAGCCGTGCTGTCAAATCCCATCATTAAGGAGTGATGGGATTTGACAGTGAAAGGAGATATCGATGTTTTTTGAATGAGGGATAAATACGAAAACAAACTATCGGACATGAATGTAAAACTGTAGCTGGAAGCGGCAACGCGCCGCGGTTATAAACAAAGACTACCAGCGGTCTAATTTTCTATAACGTGTTTGATAGTATGCGCAGTTTAATTACATAATTTACTTAGATACCTACCTTAAAAGTAGCGTCTATTAACCTAAAGCCTTGTACGGACCAAGCGTTCCAGTGTACGCGTAATCTATGTATGTTGACTACGCGTACAGGATTATGATCGAATACTACGCTTTGCTGCAGTTACAGACTATAAAAGCATGCACCAGTAGCGTCTGATAATTTGGTTCCACTTTAAATATTTAGAATACTGATACACTGGTTGTAGCGTTTTGCAGACATTCAATTTCGGACATTTAGAGAACTCATGTTCTCAATGTTGAGCCTTCTGCGTAAGCAGATTAATGAGTGCTGCCGTTCGATTGACGTCATGGAGACCAGGCACAGGCGCAAGGCATTATTGTTTCTGGGACTAGCTGAAGACGACAAGGAGGACTGCAGGGACTCAGTGCTTAAAGTAGTCAAAAGTTTTGCACAGACGTTGTTTTGGTCGCATGGATGTGAGCAAACTCCGCGAAGATGCGGCTATTATCAACTGGGAACCCATGGAGTCTGCTACCACAATTGATGACAAGGTACTTTTCTTTAATAATGCAATAGGTAAATTATATGATGTCCATGCCCCCGTAAGGAAAGTGAAATTAAAGCATTTACCAGCACCCTGGATTACGAGAGGTGTGCGTATGGCGATGAGGTGTAGGGACCGGGCTTTTCGAAACTATAAAAAGGACCGCTGCGACGAGACCTGGAGTCGTTTCAAATCTGCAAGAAATCGGTGTAATCAGATGGTACGCAACGCAAAACGCCAACACATACTTCATAATATTTCATCCTCATCCCCTGCCGATATCTGGAGGTTCCTTGGAACTTTAGGTATCGGCAAACAGCGACGTGTTGACTGCCTTGGGGCGCTTAGCTTGGATGATATCAATATACATTTCACAACTACCTCGTCACTGGATCACCAGGCTGGGCGTCTCACGGTGAACTACTTAGCTGGTTTAACCCAACCCGATGTCGAATCCTTTCATTTTTCTCCACTTGCATCGAATGAGATCAAAAAGAGAATCCTTTCCATCAAATCCAATGCTGTTGGAAGTGACAACATCAGTCGACGAATGATCACCAATATACTGGATCAAGTCCTTCCAGCCGTCACTCATATTATAAATTTTTCCCTAGTTTCTGGTACCTTCCCATCCATGTGGCGTAAAGCCTACGTTATTCTTTTGCCAAAACTCCAAAATCCTTCTCTCCCAACGCATTTTCGTCCCATATCCATCCTTCCTTTCCTATCCAAAGTTCTCGAGTCCTGTGTGCAACAGCAATTGTCCAGGTTTGTTTACATCAACAACCTTTTAAGTCCTCTCCAGTCTGGCTTTAGGCCTGGACATAGCACTACTACTGCACTCCTTAAAGTGACTGGCGATATTAGGGAGGGCGTGGAAAATGCCAAGGTCACAGTGTTGACTTTGGTTGATTTTTCAAATGCCTTTAATACCGTCAGTCACGATATCCTATTATCCCTCCTCTCCCATCTCAAGGTCTCATCCGATGCTCTGGATTGGTTCTTAAGTTATCTTCGGGGTTGTCAGCAGTCTGTCCGCCTTGATGAGTCATCATCGAACTGGTGCGACTACAACTCTGGCGTTCCTCACGGCGGTATCATTTCTCCTTTGCTATTTTCTATGTTTATTAATCTCTTAACTCAAAATCTTCAATGCGATTATCACTTGTATGCCGATGACTTGCAGATTTACTCTCAGGCAACTGTTGAAGATGTTTCACTAGCAATCCATAGGGTTAACAAGGATTTACTTGCCATAAAAAATTGGTCAGACAAGTTTGGCTTGTCTGTAAATCCTAGTAAATGCCAAGCCATTATCATTGGCAGCCAGCGATCAATACAAAAACTAGATTTTACAACTCTGCCAACACTAGTCTACGATGGTACTACTATAGACTTCTTTCCAATGGTCAAGAACCTTGGCCTGCATATAGATTGTACCTTGAGTTGGCGTAACCAAGTTACTCAAGTCGGTCAGAAAATTACAGGTACCCTACGTGCTCTAAACCGCTTAAGAAACTTCCTCCCACCCAAGACCAAGACTATGCTTGTGCAAACTTTGGTTTTCCCGTTGATCGACTATGGTGATGTATGCTACTATGACCTGAATGCAGAACTTCTCAACAAACTGGATCGTCTTCTCAATAACTGCATTCGATTTATCTTTAACCTTCGCAAGTATGATCATGTATCTACTTATCGTTCTCAATTGAAGTGGCTTCCTGTTCGTCAAAGACGCAGTATGCGTGCCCTCACTACTCTTTATTCTATCCTTATGTCTCCCGATACCCCAAAATACCTTAATTCTTATTTACAATACTTGAGTTCCAACCACGATCGAGATCTTCGTTCTTCCAATAATCTTCTCCTACTTTGTCCTTCACATAGTTCTGCTTTAATTCACTCGTCCTTTCCCTTTCAAGCAATCCTTCTTTGGAATGACCTTCCTCTAGAAACCAGGATGGCTACTACAAAGGATCGTTTTAAATCCAGAGTGAAACAGCTGTTGTTGGATAAATTGGCAGAAGTATCCTAATAATTTGTTTATGTATATTGGTATTTAGTGTATGTATATATTTAATATTTTTATAATTTTTTATGTATTCTTAGTTTATAATTACTATATATTTTATATTTTGTATACCTACTTATTTATTAATATGTACTTGTACTATCGAATGTATGTATTTTAAACTATGTATTTAAAATGTATTATGTTTATGCTACAAAAGTTCTTCTTCACTCACTTCTTCAATACACCTACTTTAATCTCTGCACCACTCTAAGGTAGACTGGGAGAGAATGCCCAAGGCATTAAGTCCGCCTTTATACGCTTCAGTGTATATAAAGTTATTAAATATATAAATAAATTAATTAATTATGGAAATTACAGTTTCACTTATCCGGCTTTGAATCGCTATGGCCTGCATCATTAAATCGCATTCATCACGCAGCAAAGGAGATAATACAAAAATTTACTCTAATGTTTATATTTACTGTCTTAATAGTTATCTTGTTTCTAATGAATGTATATTATGTAACTAAATAAAAACAAAAGGAGTGTTATTTTAGTTTGAAGAAAGGTATTAATAAAATATAATAATTGCAACGATTTTAATTATCTTATTTTAATTATCTTATTAATCTACCTACTTCTAGGTATGTTATTTATCATATTAGTGACATCCTGACTGATCAATGACGTCTTGCCTTGTAGTCTGCTATATAATATTATACCATAGAATATAATATTCTTCCATATTCACACAACACCATCTGGTCCCAAACTAAGCATATCTTGTACTACGGGTACTAAACAATCGATAAACATACATAGGTTTATACTTTTTGTAAATATATCACATATTATACATAGTACCACCCAGACCAAAACAAACATCCATATTCACGCACACAAATGTTTGACTTGAGCGGGAATCGAACCCGCAAGCTTCGGCGTAGCGAATCATTTATGCTGGCGCATCACAAATCGGATTACCTACAACTCTTAAAAAATCGAGCAGTGTCCAACGTAAGCGAATGCGACGCAAACAAACTGCCAGAGCCTGCCGCATTAGCCAATCTGGTATAATAAAATTCTAACAATACATGATCTAAGTGACAGTTTCTTAGCATCGCTTCGCAACGCATCGCTCATTAGTTTATGGATACTTTTTGTCAATAGATTTTATGGCTAAAACGTGATGAAAACAATTAAACACGTGTATTTTTTTAGTACTGTCTGTCTGGCAAGTCTTTGCAAAGCACTGTCAGGCGTCGACAGCAAAAACTACAATTTCAATATTTTAGTTGTTTACTTCTACGGCTTAAATATATCGACACATACTAAAGTTAGACATTTGACCAAAAATATTTATCGATAAATCATCACTGTTACGAACAACACTCGGTTTCCTAACTCTATTTTTTGTCTACTGTCTAGCTACCACAAGACTGCTATAAGATCGTGCTGCTATACCTATCGATAGCTCTTTCTATCATACTGCATGTGTCATTAGAAAGAAGATATCAATCATAGCAACCGCTGTTGTTATTTTAGTGTTACTTCTATGACTTAATAAGGTTATATTTTTTTGCTGAGAGTACTGTGTCGTCACTGACACTGACAGTTGTGGATGTGTTCATAGAAAATGTATGAAAGAATAATTATCACGGTGCCGGTACTGTGCTGAAACTGTGACTGCACGGATATGTGTGAATCGGCCTTAAATAATTTAGCACTTAATTTAGTAACTGGATTAATTGTTTAACTATTATGTCTGTTGCTATTTACTATTTACAATTAATAAAGTACAATGCGAAACAGTTGCAGCTCCTTTTCTCCATTTACCATAATATTGGCGATGAAAAAGAGTGGCCACGAGTTTTATTGCCCGTTCTTTCTCGTGGTTCTACCTATTGCTTTGCCTTGCGAACGAGGCAGTAACTGTAAATATAGAAGCATTAAGTAATTAACTTTAAAAGATTGAATTTCATAAGCTGACGCTTGTGATCTAGGTGAATAAATGATTTTGACTTTGACTTCACTCACAATAAATTAGGAGAGGCCTATGTACAACCAAACAAGTCGGCGCTGGACCAGATTGACAAAAGATTCCTTGGCTCGCTCATAGAGTCGAGGCACACTAGAAACTGGTTTTGTATACGAGTGTCAATGTGCGTGTAAAGTATCACTGAAAGCGACGATGTCTTACTAAACGATTCTCGCCCTTATGGTGGTCGAGTGGGGAGTTGTTCAACTGTACAACAGTGGACTGCGATAGGCTGTACGATAAGATAATAAAATACCCAGCTTGTTATTCCGTTATTTTAATGTTCCTAAAACTCACTTTATATTACCTTAAAGAAAACATCATTTTCGTAATCAGCCTTGCTTTTAAATTAAATCTTTTCAAACGAAGTCAATCTTACCTTCATCTTACATTGATGTTATGAAATGTACGTATAAGAAACAAAAAGAGATAATAATATTAAATAAGAGAATTTCCTTTGAGCGTTTATGTATAGATGGATAAAAAAATAATTTTGGCTAATTAATGGATATTCTCTTTTAAATGGAGTTCGTTTTAACAAAATATATTAACTTCATTTGTTGAAAAGCATATTAGAAAATTGAAGAAAATCAAGATAAGTTGCGTTGTTTTGTGACATTTAATGATATATTTTTGCTATTTACTTTAGAAATATGGTTTATTGTAATAAACATTTTTTTATTGACTCACGCCTGTATTCCCGAAGGGGTAGCCAGAGGTGTAATATTACACCCACATTTCGCCATGAATTTTTAGCGAATTTTTAGATTACGTTTCTTTTTTGGTCCACTTGAATGCGTTAGTTCTACAACTCATTATTGGATACATGTGCTGGCTACAGAAGCTACAATATATAATATGTATATACGAGGTGCACGTCGTTCCCGTATTTATACACTTTATACATGTATTATCTGGTACCAGAGATATATATTTCATATTTTGTGATCTTTTTTTATCGCAAACACGTCGTCTTAGTTTGACCTCTACGCGTGTTTCTTCAAGGTAGCAATGAACTGCAATCGGCACACAACAATATTTACGACTTCTCCGATGCATAATAAACTAGTGCAAAAAAATTCTACTTACTTCCATTTGTTGAACATAATTTCATCTGTTATAATGTCACTTAAAGTCAGTTTTTATAGATGCTCACTCATAATTTCTTCGTTTATAAGGGTTTTGCAACGATCCATATAAGACTCATTTTCACTCGAAAAAGTAAATAAATAGATAATTCCTAACTCTATTACAACGGCGTAGAGCCTCATAAATAAGGAACCAATCAAGTAGTATTGTTGGTATTTTGTGCAGATTTCTAGTCTCAGCTTTTTTGCCCCAAAATACTAAACTAATATGAGCATTTGAGTAAGTGCCGAAGCTATAGTAAAGTCTAGGCAATATCCGCTATAAAAATAAATATGTTGCATTATTAACTAACGCTTCTCTCATCCAAGCGCGCGTCCTAATTCTACCAAACTACTTTTAACTTTCATCAAATACTTTTGTTTTGTCATTTTGTTTGTGCAACGGCAGGTATTCGGGTCATTTGGGACATCCACACACTCTGTATGAGGATTTACTTGCATCCTCACGTTGGATTAGGATTCACTTGGTCCCTCGTGTGTATCTTGATAATGTAAGTTCGGAGATGTAGGTTAATCAGTGAATTGTAAGTTTACCTCCGTTTCTTTATATTTACTTGAATCTACGGTATCTTTGGATAACTCATTTCAGTCTGGGAGTTGTAGAAACCACATCGCTTTAAATGATTATTTAATAATAATATAATATTCTACCACATACACCCCCCACCATCTAGTCCCAAACTAAGCAGAGCTTGTACTATGGATACTAGATAATGGATAAACATACATATATACTTTTTATTTTCTAAATACATACATATTAGGTATACATAGAAACACCTAGACCAAGACAAACATTCATGTTCATGCACACAAATTTTTGACTCGAGCAGAAATCGAACCCGCGACCTTCGACGTAGCAGTCGCTTACAGTCCCGCTGCGCCAACCGGTCGTCAAATTTTCGATTCGGTCGATTTCTACCACTACTTTATTCATCTCGAAATATTCACCGTTATAAGTATGATGGCTGGGCAATTCTAAGAAATTCTAGTTAAAAAATTTAAAATGTAAACATCACAAACATCATCAGCCTTTAACAGTCCACTGCTGGACTAGGCCTCTCCTTTGAAAGAAGGAATTGGCCTACTATACCGCGCTGGCCAAACGGGTTGGTATAGGGTTTGTATCAAGTTTTCCTTCTCTTACAGTGGTGTTCTCTACATAATATGCTCCCTCTGTCGGCTCTTACGACACCCATGGGATGATATGGGGTGGTGACATTCCGTATTCTTAATCCGTCACCACACGGATCACACATCACACATCGGTTAAAATGTAATATAATTCAATTTGTTTAGTAAAAATCATCTATAAGATAAAGAAGACGTTCTAAAGTAGTTCAATTTCCATAAATTCATAACAAGCTGCCTTGTGTGAAGCAATGTCTTTGGTATACATTTCTAGAATAATGGACACAAATATATAGCATTTTTTTTCATTTATAACTGTCTTTTATAACTTCAAGGTTTTAACATGTTCATTACAATTTACATTGTTTGAAAAGAGCAGCTGAGAGGAATGCTTAAGCAATTGGACAAATCAACAATGGAACAATAGTATCAATAACAATCAATTATTCAACAATTCTTATAAGACAAACAAACTCTAAAACCAGAACAAACTTCAAATCCAATCAGGAACAACACCAAAAAGTTTTCTACTCAAAGAAAAGCCGTTTGCAAATCACTAATCTATAAACAATACGGTGATATTTCCGAATTTGGGACGTTAAATCGCACCTGCACTACCGCAAGGCGCATTAATTTAAACCTCAGCGGATAAATTTTGATAAATTAGATCACTTTCTCAAATACCAATTGAATCACTGTCCAATTGATGGATTGCTTACCAACATTACTTCTATCAATAAGGATTTTGCACCTTATTTTTATGTGATAAAGCAGGGTTTTAAACGGATGGGTTAGCGGGGATAAAGATAGATAAGTGCGAACACCTGTGTCTTGATGAAGGAGCGATTTTATAAGTTGTTCCACAGTCAGTTTCGAATGAAGTTGATACGTTTGTTTTTGGAGACACTGTTTTTAACTTTGTTAGGACGTTGAGTTTAGCAGCGAATTTGTTATGGTTTTCTGAGACACTACTGATATCTTACTATGATAATTTAAAACACACTTTTTCTTTAATACAATATTTTTAAATATAGCATAATAGATGCATGAAACGTTTGCTGGAAATGTATTATTTGTTCCAGTTCCCAGGGTGTAACTTCCCTTGCATCAAATAAAGTAAAAATATATGATTCGCTATTACATTTTTGCCGTGAATTGTTCTTTTGTCTATGTCCTCTTGTTTTCTATTTTAAAGCATGCATTGTTTGTAGAAAAAATCAGTTGATCTTTGTTTACTATTAAACAAGTACAAAAATATCCATGTAATTTAAGTAAAGCGATACATATTCATGTCCTACCGCGTTGGTTTATACATGACTTTCTTGCCTATTTGACATTAGTATTCTTTTTCGCGACAGAGACGAGACAAATGGGTATTATGTGCGAACGATTTACGAAAAATCTTTGCTTTTCAGCCTAGATTTTCTTGGGAAAACGGTTGCGCTGTAAATGTGACGATTTTGGTATACATTTTATGAAATAACCGAGATTTCACTCGTGACTGAATGTTATACCTATGGCATTTTGTTCGTCTTGTTAGCCTCAAAATTGTTTTACGACGTGATATGACCGTGTTGAGGTCATAATAATATATTTAATAAGATTTCTCAAACACAAAATAATATCATATTTTTAACAAGAAATCTTACAATATGTAGCATACTGTTCAATATGTAATAGAGTTTTCTTGCAACATATTTAGTGCACGAGATTTTTAATGAGAAACAATTCACATCTAAACATGATTACCAAAGTACACAAAAAATATACCTAACTATACAAGAATAAAGAAAACTAATAGAATACTATAAACTCCTGCTCGCCGGCATACATGGTGACCTATACCGATGGTTCTCCTCATATATTGAGAATCGAACTCAGGCTGTAGTATTGTATGGTTACACATCATGTTGGTATTCTATCCCTTCTGGAGTCCCTCAGGGTTCGCTTTTGGGTCCTCTTTTGTTCATTCTGTTTATTGCTGACGTCAAAAGTTGTTTTCAAAACTCAAATATCTTACTATATGCAGATGATATGAAGGATTGATTACGTTAGAGGTAGTATGAAAGTGGCACCCATTGATGAAAAGATAAAAGGGAGTCGATTGGCCTGGTATGGATATGTTATGCGGAGAGATGAGATGTATGTAGGTAAAAAAGTGATGAATATGCATGTAGAAGGACGAAAAGGGAGAGGACGGCCAAGGAAAAGATGCATGGACTGTGTGAGGATGGATATGAAAGAGAAAAGGGTAAATGATCGGATGACTGGTGACAGAGAAGTATGGAAGAGAAGGACATACTGCGCCGACCCTAAATAAATTGGGACCAGGGCAAGACAATGATGATGGAGATGATATGAAAATCTTAAAACTTATACGTAATCATGACGACACAAAGCAACTTTAAGAAGATCTTGATAGATTTGTAAGCTACTGCTTTCGTAACAAGCTACAATTGAATATAGCTAAATGCTGTTACATAAGCTTTACACGTCAACACAAACATATAGGCTTCGGATATACACTAGATTCACAAACTATCAGTCGAGTAGATCACATTAGGGACCTAGGAGTGATCCAAGATAGCAAACTCTTATATGACAAACATATAGACTACATAGTTAATAAAGCATCTAAATCTCTAGGCTTTGTTATTAGATCATCAGCTTGCTTTCAATCTCTGAAAACCGTAAAAGTGCTATATTGTTCCTATGAGCACAGTCACCTAGAATACGCATCTCAGGTATGGAACCCGCAGTACCAAATACATAAAGATCGTATAGAAAGTATCCAAAAGAAATTTATGCACTACTTAGATTATAAGGCACACCAATATTTACCCGATTACATATCTCGATGCAAACATTACCACTTCCTTCCTCTAGAATACAGGCGTAACGTTAGCGACATATGCTACTTAGCTAACATAGCAAACGGCTCCGTGAACTGTCCGGAGCTTCTTTCTAATATAGGGCTACAAACCAACCATCTCGGTCTTAGGCAACGACCCATTCTTGACACACCTTTTGCTTCTACTAATTACAAACAAAACACGTTTCCCATTCGTAGTGCAAGAAATTTTAATAAGGTGGCATCGCAATTAGATCTCGACCTATTCTGTACAAGCAAAACTGTGATCAAGAAGCTTATGGGTGAGGTATTCTTCAGTGACAGCGCTGACTAGTATCGCTGGAGAGCACAACATCTGTACGCCTGATAGCGTAGTATCTAAGTGTTCAAGCTGCAAGCACTTTTCGTTTCGTGTCGTTTGGTTTGTTTTTTATTTTGTGTAAATTATTTATTTTCTACACCTACCTATGTCCTTCTGTCATAGTGTATTGTTATATATCTTTTCTTTTTAATTATTGTTTTGCATTTTTCCTATTGTTTATGTACTGTGTCTAAAAATAAAACCCTATATGTGAGGGCTTGTAATTAGCAAATTAGACACCTATTGATGTAATTTATAAGAACATTTGTCTGTAAGCCTTCCTAAGATTACTAAATAAATAAATACTTTAGTTTAGTTTATGGTTGCTTATCTGATAGGAACATATAGTTAGTAGTCTTGTAGTGTTGATGACGACTGTTATCCATCCTGAAACAGGTTGTGGATCAGCGTTTTGATAACAATCCTTATCCTATACCACCATAATCCATCGTGAGATGCATGCGCTTTGGTAGAATTCTTCTTCTTTTTTAATTTCATAATCTTTATTCTTTTCTATCCTCCTCTATCACCATATAGATCTGTCACTATCATACATTTTAGCACTACGGTGA
The DNA here is from genome assembly GCA_944739405.2 of Euclidia mi. Lineage (NCBI taxonomy): Eukaryota > Metazoa > Arthropoda > Insecta > Lepidoptera > Erebidae > Euclidia > Euclidia mi. The sequence goes on along the minus strand of OX123188.2, from coordinate 3,474,324 downwards.
TGTTAGCATTCGGATGGTATAGTCAACCAGGTATAATTTGTTCTATTGCCAAACGATCTTAGGACCAGCACCCTTAGATCATCTATCACATATCTTTCACCTCTTTTCAATCAGTTGACCTGCTCTGGTCCTGCCACACCATATTTTAGTAGTTGTGCATATAAAGCTAATTAAAACTTGTGCTAAGATGTCTGAATGTTATCGGATGTACATGTTTTTAGGATCCTATGGTGTAAATATTATTAAATTTTTTACGATATATGTATCACTTGTTTGGCTCGCTAATAACTATAATAATTGTTGTAACGACGATAGAATTTATGAGTGCGCTAATTGTATGGCGCCAACATTTTTTATGTCATGGGTTCATACATTGAACCAGTCCCGTCCTTGTTTCGAATAATATGAAACTTATTATATATGGTGACCTCTACATCAGCATAAATAGATAGATAGATAATTCTTTATTGTACACCACAATCATACTTAAGCAAAGCTCTACCATACCTAACCATAATAATATAACCATTATACAGAAAGCAGACCTCGAAACGTATTTGTTTCTTACGATATTATATTCTCTTATAAATTTGATTACTTGAGAAATCTCTGTGTAGAAATAATTGACCGTATTACTCCCCCAATTAGTGCCTGATATCTTTGATTAAAAATCTGACTTTGAAATAACAAGGTTTGGAAAACATTACTTTTGCGACTAATTATTAAGAGAATTATGCTTGATTTTTTACTAAACTCTTCATATATTTTATGGGAAATTGGTAGAGGTAATTGCTTCATATTTTTTCCTTTGCAAAAGTAAAGTAATTTTTCTGTCTACCTTTGTAAGCAATCAAGTATTTACTTCTAGTATCGATCATTAACTATGGCTCGGGGCCAATTCTGCTATTTTTATATGACATTGATATTATATTTTGAATGGATTTAAAAGCAGTAGTCTGATAACCTAATGTCATTATCGTATAATTTAAAATAAAAAATTCGTCGTTGACACATACGATCTCGTTACAATTTCATTCAAATATCATATAATTTAGAACAATACGCTTTTTGTGACGTAACACTGACATGATATCGCGACTATTATCGCGACTATATTTACCTATTTAGCGGAATTGGGCCCCGAATAAATATAATTACTTTTATTTTTCTTTTGTGTGGCGCCTGCATATCTGTATCTCGAAAACTGTTAGTTAACGGACACAAGAATAATAAGACTTGGAACACTCATTAGTGAATTGCCCGTGTAAAGACCGAATCCAGAACTTTAACAAAGCAGCTACTTAACCAAATACGCAATCTGCGCAATTTATGGCAAAATTCTGACATGTTTATATTATTATGTAAATGCTGTATATAATTTTACCAAATACGACAGCGAGTAAATTGTAGAAAAGCATGTCTCAGAAATTTAGTTCGGCTAATGGACTCATTCGTTTTCGTTTCATTAAGAAAATGAATAAATTGTAACAGAGAAAGATATCAGTACAGTGTGTGATTTCATAAATTAATTTGATTTCATACATTAATTGCCGCTGGATAAAAATTAGATTTTGTTTAAGGTCTGTGAGTTTTAACAGATCAATTATTATTAAGGTTTCTACAGAGCGACTGCCTTCTAAAATTTACAACCCGAAGATTTATATTTGTTCGTTATAAGGTTTAATCAACGTCTAAAATTCGTGATCCGTGTGGTGACGGATTAAGAATACGAATGTTACCATCCCATATCATCCCATGGGTGTCGAAAGAGCCGACAGAGGTAGCATATTATGCAGAGAACAACACTGTAAGAGATGGAAAACTTGATAACAACCCTATACCAACCCGTTTGGCCAGCGTGATATAGTAGGCCAATTCCTCCTTTCAAAGAAGAGGTCTAGTCCGGCAGTGGACTGTTATGATGATGACAACGTCTAAAATTACGGGGTACTAAATCTGCCTAACGACTGTCAAACAATACGCGAGGGTTTAAAGGGACACAGATAAGCCGCACTTTTTATAATACAAGACAATCATTTAAATACTTACTACTGCTAATCTATCACTTTCTTATAAAAACCATTAATAAATTTGGAGTAGACAACCGTATTCTACGCCGCCATTTCAATAACAGTAAATCTTTTAACCCTCGCGTTTTCTTCCAGTTCATTAGCTCTACGCCTTAGACGTCGAAGGTGCCACAAAATAAAAACTCAATGAAATAACTCACCGCATTTCCTTGCCGCCAATATCAGTCCGCGTAATCAAACCAAATCCTCCATTTACCTCAAATAACCCTGTCTAATGGTAATCGTGAAATAAAATACCATCTAATCCCCTATAAAAGAGGCGAGGAATAAATTAAGATAGGACATCCTGTCGTTTGAATCGAGTCAATATGTAGCCAAACAAAGAGTGCAGTGTTCAAAGATAGTTTGATGTGTTTTAGATGAGGCTGCACTATTCCTTTATGCTATGTCAATTTATTTGGCGATTTAAATAATGTTACATGCTACTGCAATGGCTCCATGTTTTTATTTTCGGATTTAGTATCAATTGTTCTTTTTCCTCTTTTATTGTAACTTATTACTCTGTACTCGTTTAATCATTAGTATAAATAAGAGATAGGCGAATCACAAATATATACTAATTTATTTATATAGCAACCAGAGTTTTAAAGAAGTGTAAGTACATTGCCTCTGATTTCTTCGTAGATAAGATTTATAATTAAATTGATTGATTGAGGCAAGCAAGTAACCAATTATTGATACCAGCTAATCAAATCATTCTTATAAAACAAATTATATTATTAACTTTTATTACTAAGATTGAACAGTATAATTTCCTGTTGTCAATCCCTTTAATAAGCTTACTGGAACGTTTAAGAAAAGCTCAGAATATAAATAAAATTCCTTAAGTAACAATTTTATCCCTCAGGCGGATTAGTAGCTGGGCTTGAATTCAAAATTTGTGGTAAATACCATTTATTTACCGTAATTTTATTACATGCCGTGTGGTTGACGGCATAGAATACAAGTGTCACCACCCCCTATCTTCCCGTGGGTGTCATAAGAGGCGACTAAGGGATAACACGATGCAAATACCATCTTTGCGTAGAGACGGAAAACTCGACATCAAACCCTATACAACTGCCTCGTTGGTCTCGCGGCATTAATGTGCACGTGGGATCGGGAGGTCCCGGGTTCGATTCCTGGGTCGGGCAGTGTTATTGGGTTTTTCTGTCACGAAATTCTCAGTAGCAGCACGGAGTCTGGAAATGTGCCCGGTACGGCAATAAGCTCGCCCCTTATTACGTGGGATTTAAGTATATCTGGCGAAAAGTGGGTGTAGAAATACACCTCTGCCTACCCCTTCGGGGATAGAAGGTGTGACGATATGTATGTATGTACGTAATTTTATTACGATATATGAAACATTTTTGAAATTAAATAAGAAATATGTTATAAAAAATATAGTATAAGGCAGCACAATGTGATTACTTTTTTCATTCGCTAGAATAAAAATAAATACGCCGACCGTGGATGGCACACCAAAATTATAATCAGAAACTACCGACCCTAACATAGCTGGCAAATATCCCGCCGAAATTCAAGGGCCGCAATGAAAGTCAACTTATCACGACTCTCCACCCCAATGTGGTTTATCTTCAATACTGTCCCGTATTTTTCCTCCGAAAAGTATTGTCTTTATTCATCGCACTTGGCCGGGATTTCTTCCAACAAATTCAATTTGTGCAAGCTCTTTTACGGGACGCAGTAAGAAGTATTGAGATCCTTTGAGTTGGGCATTTGTTTAATTAAGATATACGTTACCTTGTTTGGTAGGGCCGGTTAAAGTGTGATAGCGTAAAATAACACTTCCAATGTGTTTAGGGTGGACAAAGTGAAAACAGAAACGTTTGTTCTAATTCGTCCACTACTTACAAAAATTTACTCAATGTTGACTTTTATTAGTGCCTAACATCCACTTAGGGCATAAAATATTTTGGATAGTGTAAGTACTATAGAACTTCTGTAATAAAAAAGATTAAACAAGTTTGTAATTATAGTCTGTGTGAAGTTTTTCTATTCGATAGGGTTATCGGAATAATAATGGCCAAGCAAGAATTCTTAAAGCGTATTTAAAGGGACAAAGTGGCAAGTATAAAACAACTTCTGCTTAAAAGACATATTACAGTCAACTGAATGGCAAACGTGTGGTTTTATTATGGCTAAAGTATAAATATTATGGGCTTACAGTGCAGGGTTTAGAGAAGCTAGTAAACAGTGCTGATCGCTCGAATACTAGTATTTAATTTCAGTATATAAGTGACAATGTACTGCCTTGGTAAAATAAAATGGATCTCCCTTATCTTTTTCGAATGCGAGGCTAGATGACTATAACTACTATAGCGAAATAAAGGCACAATGTTAGGGATACCGTTTATTTATATTTATATTTTTTGCGAAAACAAATTCACACTGAAACCAACGTAACTATTACCTAGCTGCTCAATATACTGCGCATAATTATCCAGACAACTATTACAACAGAGTTTAATAGGATTAAACCATACATAATGTGACATGAAATTACATACGTACATAAGCAGGTCATCCAAATATACAATTACTATCGCATTACCATAATCTTATGTACGCCTCTAAACAAAGGTGCAGTAATCGCTGACTGCACTTGTTACTGAGGAATGAGGCCGTAGGTATAAAGCTGTCTAGATTTCCAACCTAGGTTAAGTAGTTCTTACACGTGAATAGACTTATATAGAGCTGGTAAAAACTGACGTCAGGGTCCGTTACGTACGGTAGTTAGTGCCTACTTGTTGTTTATTATACCTGAGGGAATCGTTTGAAGTTCTTGAACAATTGTCTGATATCAAATTGGTATATTTTGTTAGCGTTTGAAGATTAGACGAATGTTTGAAGATTACTCATTAGATCACGTTTACGTTTTTGCTTTTTGTTCCATTTATTAATAGGTAAGATCGTATACAATTCGTATGAAATTTGCCAGATTCACACATATTTGATAGCTTTTGCGCAGGTACTTACATTAGTCGACAGGCTTTGAAACGCAAAAAATAAATTATTCTGCACGCTTCTGAGATTGATACGTTTTAACAAACGTCCTTCGCTAGCTGTGAATATTTAATGGGGATACTTAATTTCAGAATTTTATTATTTAACATTTTATTGCAAAGAGACTGCTACGATATTATTTTTTATAAACTAACCGATCGGAATAGCGAAATGATTCAAATCTAAAAATACTTTTTACTTCTAAACAAGCTAAAGTTTACAGATATGTAGCGGCTCGACTTAGGTAAAAACGGCTTAAATCTATATTCAAATATTATCCTTATGCGTGTGTTGAAAGATGGCAAAGAACTATCCAACATTTAAAGAATGTAATGTGCGGCGATAGCCCAGTGGTGTAGTGCGGCGATAGCCCAGTGGTGTAGTGCGGCGATAGCCCAGTGGTGTAGTGCGGCGATAGCCCAGTGGTGTAGTGCGGCGATAGCCCAGTGGTGTACGTAACGGACTGCCGAGACGATGGTCTCGGGTTCGATCCCCAGTTACCCCGGGCACACACCTATGACTTTTCGAAGTTATGTGTGTATTAAAATAAAAATATTAATTATCGCTCGCTTAAAAATGTGCCCGGTAGATGGCAATAGGCTCGCCCCCTATTACATTGGGACCGAAACATATCTGGCGAAGTGTGGGTGTGTAATTCACCTCTGCCTACCCCTTCGGGGATAAAAGGCGTGAAGATATGTAATGTACAGAGAACCATTTAGAAAGCCGACGTAGCACAGAATGTTTTCGGAAATAAACAAAATATACATTTTCTAAAACGGCCCAGTCAACATTCTTTACTTGCCCCGGCAAGAATATCCATCAATGACACAACCGACTCCTTTTTAGTGTAGCTGTAGGATGAAAGAAAGAGACGCAATCGTTTTTGGGGCGTATTCGTTGCCCTTGTTTTACATTTTCGTCTAAGCTTGAGAAAGTTTTTATGAGCCGCTTGGCAATAAATTATTTAAAAGAGGATATACGGTTAAACTAAGTACAAGTAACAATTTTACAGAGAGACTTAAAGACAAGGCGGACTAAATTAAAGATACTATTTTAATTTTATTAAGTCCATAGACGAAATGTAAGATGAATTGAAATATATCTGAGAAGTTGAGAGTCGCTGCCTTAGTGTAAGTTGCCATGTAAATTACTTTAAGAGCCATTATTGTATCATAAGCCTACAAAATCAAGAAGAGTCACAAAACAAGGCTAATCATATTCAGTTACATAAAAATCTAACTGCAAATGAGGCTTAACATCAGTATTCTTTATACAAAACATCGCCTTGTGGAAGCAGGTACAAAAAAGTTTATGATCTTTGAGACGTGAGGGAAGATAGGCTTTATTTATAACAACAATACTTTAACGCTATTATCATTATTAACTTTATGATTCTTTTCTTCCCCACAGCATAATTTGAACTCGCTCTGCGAATCTAAATTACTTGTAAAGTTTCAAGCGTTTTAGTCTCGGAATTTTCACTGTTAATCAGAAGCAGGTTGCTTTCTAAGACTTCATTAACATAAGATATTTATTATTGATAAGCAAGTATTAGAGATGATTAAATTTTAAATCCAAAGCAGCTGAGATTGTACGTGAGTTGAACGGTAAATGGATTTGAATCTTGGTTTAAAATAGCTTTAGTTCTAAATAAGGGGCAAATAATAATAAGCACACATAATTTTCTCATATTGCATATTAATTAGGTATATTATAATCTGCCTGATACAGTACTTAAATAATTCAAACGTCTGCAAAGTACATAACGATACAAACGGAAAAGTCATAAAAAAGACGCGATAAAATCCACAGAAGCTCTTGTCTCAAGCGTCAGTTAGGTTTAGGGTCAGATAGATTGATGGCTAGTCAATTTCCGTCCATTAGTCGTTGTTTTAGATCTGTGTTGGTACAAGAATTTTCTTATAGAAAAGTCCGTGTATTACTTGACCTAACAGTGCAGTCGACGTAAGTGCAAGATTACACTGCTTAAGTAATGGGCAGTGAAAGTCCGTAGAAGTTTAATTTAAAAGTCATGATGTTTTCCATGTCGTGCTGGAATAAAGGACTCGGTGTTAGCATTTTTTCTTTATTTATATGGTTTGGTGTATAAAGTGACTGTTTAATATAATTTTAGTCAGTGATGTGTATCATTCAATTAGTTTAAGGATTGCACAAAAAATTTCGATTTATGATTTGGCTACCAATAGTGAAGTCGAAGTTAAAATTATTTATTAACTTAAAACATCATATAACCTACGCGCCGTTATGAAAGTCAAATATAAATAATATATTATATTAATTGCGTAATAATTCTACACTTACATTTGGAGCTTTGCAAGCTGTAATTTAATAATAAATAAATACGCTTCGTAGAGGTTACTTTAGATTTTCACCTTTAATTTAAATATTATTGAAATATATTTTACGGCTATATTATACTTAATTTGAGATAAATTGGTGCCGATTACCGTAATTAACTAAGAAAATGTAAACAATATTATAAAGTTACCATGATTTTATTACTTAGTATTCTTTACGTTTAAATATCACTAATAAACTTTGAAGACTTGCTTATCTTTACGGAAGCCCGAATTATGGGGACGATGTTTAGCTATGTTGGTATGAATCCTACCAATTTTGTAAGTAATATTTCAGAGCAGCTGTAATCCCGGGGTACGGTGGAGGGCTAAGCCTCGTTTGTGTAGCTATGCATACCTATAACTAAATGTAGTTGGCGCCTACCTAGCATATTATAATTACATGAATCTAAGATAAAAACTTGTAAATAATGTCATTTACATATTGTATTTTAAAATCTAGTAGAATTTAAACACAATGGCCTAATCGCTAAAATGTACTTTATTATTGGAAAATTAATACTTCTATTTCTATCTTTAACAATACCTTCAGCTAGTTGAAAGGTTTCTTTCTTGAAAGGCTACGATAAATACAGTACAAAACAATTTTGAATAACAGGGACCAAATGATCAATAAAGCATTTAATTAACATCTATATAAGAAACAACTGACAACAACACAACTACATACATATCAAACTTTTGGATGAATCAAAACTTTACTTTATGCGGGGATAGTACCAAAATAACACTCAACCATCATATTGGCAGCGCAAACTTATCAATAAAATACTTTTATCAGTAACTCAAATAAATCACACTCGCACCGCACTTGCGTGACATTTACATCGTTACATTTATTACATTGTATTCATATTAACAATGACATGAAACAAATTCGGAGAAGCCATACATTCAGATGTGGGTTACCCGTTCCAGGTGTATCTATTCCGATATATTTCGAGGTGAGTTCATTGGCTTGTAAATAAAATGCAACTTACTGAAGCAAAGTAAGTTTCATTTTTATTTTCTAGTCAAAGTAACACAATTTACAAGTTTGAGTGCCGGCCGGGACAGTATGGTCTAATTACTGGTCACGAGATAAGATGCAAAATTCGAACACAATCCCAGGTTTCCCAGCCATCTGGCAACCTTACTCGTACCATGTGAATAGCGGGAGTCAATAATTTCCTATAAGTTCAAGCACAAGATATGATATATTATTATATTATTATTATATATTCTAAATTGGATCAGTTCGTGCGTGCAACGTAAAGGCCGCAGTTGTTATTCAACAAGAGAATGCCGGTTGCTACCGAAAACTGCCGAGTACTCCCGAACACGCCATTTGATTCTTTTAATTTAGAAGCTTTAACTGTTCGTGATTTAACAGTGCTAGTTTCATTAATTCGGTTTTATTGGTTACAGCTTGATTCTACTGTATTGCTTAATGTCCATTGATATAGTTTGTACAGAAAAATAAGAGCTATGTGGAAGTTCGTGGAGAAATTAAGTTATATTTTAATACCGATGTCGATAGACCCACTCCAAGATTTCTAAAAACAAAACGAACTGCTATTGTTGTGCTATTCCAAATAACACTAAATCATACCCTTAAATGTATATAAGTAAAACTATGTACTACGCTTACTCCTAGCTCTATTCATATTTCTTTATGAAATGACTAGGTAAACTTCAGTATAATGACAATTTATCCGAATAATTTCTCACTTACTGCAATATAAATGCATATTTCAAACATTAATTCTTATAAAAGTCCACTTGAAAACATAGACTTGCGAGTTACTTAGAAATTCAAAACACACCCTTAAGCGTTATATTCACACGTTTTACGAGCTTACCTCCACTTTAAAATATTCCACAAGACACCATCAAAGATATGAAACGACAAATTGGATTTTTCAACGAGTATAAATTCCTTTGTGTTTTAGACACCGACGGTATAAGTGTCCTGTGAAATACTAAGCGATTGCATCTAGAAATGGGTTAAAAGCATGACTATAGCTTTGAACCAAATTGATTAAACCTCCGTGGACAGTACAGTGCTCTATTTATAGTCCGTTGTTAGAACGTTGACTTCTTGAGTTGGACAATGTGTGTTACATTGGTTGAATGTATTCTAATCTAGGATAAGATTCGTTCTTGTTCTGTGTGGCATCATTTAAATAAATCACATAATATATTGAGGTATTGTTCAACTGATGGTTTGATTTTTTAAAGTAAACAACATTTTAAAAGTACCACAAAACAAACGTACGCGGTATTTATCCCAAAGTGTAAGTTAACATGTAAATTTTAATACATACTTTTATAAAAGTAATACATACATTACAAACAAACATAGACTCACGCCTGTTTCACGGAGGGGTAGGCAGAGTCTACGGAATGCCATTTGCAACGATCCTGACATATGTCTCTTGCTTCATTCACTCCTATCAAATTTCATTTAAATAAAGTATTATTTTCAATTTAACTACCTGTTGCTTCAAAATCATATTAACATCCATAGGGAAATGTCAACCATCAATCATTATAACTTCAACAAATAAATAAAGAAAAATAAGACTTCTAAAATCTGTCAATATTAGATGCAACGATTTCACCGAAAGGGTTAAAACCAGGGCCTTAGAAATCTCGGATCTTACACATGCTATGTATGCATATTGCCAGATTTGAACCTGAACTCTTACGGTCTGTTACGATGCGACTTGAGAAAGCGTTTTTAAAAAAACAGTTTCTAGATTTGAAGATGATTTATTTTGTCCTTGACAATTTAATACAATAATTACAATGGTGAGAATGATTTGGGACTACCGCGCACCGTGGAGGATAGGAACGGACTGATGGGGATTATGGTAGCGTCTATTACGATAACTAACAGGCATGCTGAGTAAGGGATTTAACTGTTAGGGATAGCAGGTTCAGTGGTTAGAGTGGCCTGTAACAGCCCCCCGTTTAAGACTAAACTTACACCCTAAGGTGAAGTTTATGTTAAGATGCGGAGCCGAGGGAGTTCTTCAGGAGTGGTAAGTTCAATTTCGGCAGGAGAATTAGGATTGGTGATATTGAGTGATTGAGAGGGAGGAGTGCAACGGTTTACATAGTAGCATTTATACAACTTATAGCATAAAATAGAAATACAAGCTAAAACAAAATAGGATATGAATGGGACATAGTAATGTCCATAAGTTTGGACGCTTGGTTGTTCAATGATCTTCTCAAATTTTTGTTTTAGTAAATCAAAATTTTCTTTATAATTAATTAAAGGTTGGAAACTTGTGTGTTTAATGTTTACTTCAGAAAACTTAAGGTCTAGCAATTTTGGTATACTTATATTATTTAGTTTAATCGTATTGTAATCTAAATCTATATGTGTTAAATTTATTTTAATATTTTGTTTGGATGGCAACTGTGTGTTTTTACAGTAGCCAATACAGCCATCTGGAATATTAATTATACCTGTGCCATTTATATTTGTTTCGTAAACATGATCATTTGAACAATCAAGTGTGAATTTTGTAATTTTTGACATAACAAATATATAATTACTATCGTACAGTTCTTGCCAGATTTCGATGTTACCTTTCACATATTTCGTTTCACATTCTTTGGGATACATAAACAGAGTTTTAGATACTATTTCGCTCTCACAAATAGGCTGAGCTACACTGGATAGAATATTTATCTTATCACAAATATAGAATTGGTTCATAGATTGACATTCTTTAGGGTTATTTACAAGACAATATTGATTCTTATCTCTAGAGAACCCTATGTGTGACGTAGTGGGAATAATAGTTATATAAGTATCATTATACTGTGGTATAGGTAAGGGTAATGTATTATACAAGTTAAATTCTAAAGGGTTAACTAATGGGATCTTAATTACAAAAATGATCTTATTCTCGGAATAGTATGAACTTATTCTAGACATTTGCATAAGTACATGGATGTTACTTATACTTAGGACAATAGGCAATTCCTTAGAGCTAGGCAATAAACGAAAGTTAGTAACTAAATCGTTATACAGTTCTTCAGGAGAACATATAGCGGGATATAGTACATTATTTTTACTAAACATTAACCCATTACATATATCTTCTAACTTAAAAGATAAGGTAAGTATACTATTCTCTAACATGGTTATAATCTCCATTATTTTAACCTTAATAGTTAAATTTTCAGATATATTAGTCAAATTTACAAGATTATCCGATAAGAAGTTGATAGCGTTATTCAAGGACTTTTCATTTTCAACGAGTTGATTAATTGTTTCATTAAATGCAGTAAGCGTTGAAGTTGTTAATAATATATTTTCTTTCATATAAGTAGCTAATTGTTTTTGATTAGTGTTAAGTTCTTGAATAGCGTTATTATATTGAATAGCGTCGTCCTCGTCCATTGTGCCAAAGAGATGTTTCATAACGGTACCGACGCCGCCAAACCATGAGGATCGTTTTACTCTCTGAGTGAGCAGGTGAGAAATGGCATTAAAGTCTCTAGTCATATCAGTATATCTGACTCGGAGTGGTTGAATAATTTGATTACATACTGAAGTATCGAATACATTACTTTGAATACATATATTGTCAATTGAATGTAAAATATCATTTATATTATTGAGGTGAGGGCTAATAAAAGATACATCTATGGGTACCACTACACTTAAATGTCCATTAATTATTTTCACGGAACCAATCGGGTCGAAATAGATTCCGGGACCATTCTCTACTGGACGTATTATATCCGGAAAGCTCTTAGCAATGGTACTGTAAAAGATTACAACTATTATATTATACAATACTTAAGTTTCTATAATTAAGACTAAACTGATCTAGGACCTATATGAGCTAATTTTAGCTCGTCAAAGTGGTGTTTTACATGTTTCTTATTTATTAATAGGGATGCATTATTGTTGCCATGCAATTTAACTATCTTGAACGGGCCTTTCCAAACGGGAGATAATGCTTTGCCCATTCTCAAGTGGTTTTTTAAATAAACATAGTCACCTATTCTGTAGTTGACGGGACGTGTCTGACTATCATAGTAGTTCTTAGATCTTTCTTTTGATCTCTGGATGTTCTCAATAGCCTTTTGCTGTGAATACTGTAATCGCTGTTGAAGTATTCTCACATACTCAGGGTAAGTTGCGTCAACATTATTCTCATAAATTGAATTAGGTATATATGGCTTTTTTCCAAAAACAAGCTCGTGGGGTGTAAAGTTTGTTGTGCAATGAATATTGGTATTGTAGGCTAACATAGCGGTATATACATATTTTGACCAGGATTCTGGGCTTTGATCAATGTATGACTTAAGATACTCCTTCAAAGTGGAGTGGCTTCTCTCTAAGGCACCTTGTGTCTGAGGATGGTAAGGGGTCGACCAAATTTGTTTTATTCTGAGGAAAGAGCATGTTTGTTTAAAGAGTTCGGCAGTAAAGTTGGTTCCTTGGTCTGATACTATATATTTAGGGATACCGAATACGGATATGAAATGTATAAGACATTCGCTGGTTTCTTCTGCTGTAGTGCTCCTAATGGGATACGCTGCTGAGTATTTCGTAAGGTCATCTTGTAATGTAAGGATGTATTTTAGCTTAGCACTACCAGACTCTGGTAATGGACCTACTATGTCAAGAAATACCTTTTCGAAGGCTGTGTTTGCGGTACTAGTGATCTGCATGGGAGCTCTATTCGTTTGACGAAGCGCTTTATTAGTTTGGCATAGTTGACACGATTTTACATAGTCCTGTATGTCTGATCGCATGCCCTTCCAGTAGTAGCGTTCGGCTATTCTACTATACATTCTAGTCGATCCTACATGACCAGCAACAGGTAAGTCGTGATTGTCTCTAAGAATTTGTTTGATTTCGCTTAGTGACGGGTATTGAATGTTATTATGGTAAATATGTATTTCTATGCCAGTGTTATTAAATAAATACAGAATAATATTATAGATTTTGGTGAAATAGTGCTTATCGAATGGATTTTTGAAATCAGTAATTGCTATAGATTTGACTTCGTCGCTATGGCAAACTATTAGTTCATTTCTAAGGTTTTTAAGGCTTTCAAATATATCTGAATAAGAGGTTGTATCGAAATGATTAATCTTTGTAAATAGGAAGTAATATTTTTTATTATGATCTTGGTGAATTAAGGACGAATAAAGGTTTCTATCGCGTGCAAGAAAGGTATCCTTGTCGGCAAGATTGGATATTATGTTTTCTACATAAGGGATGGACTCATCCATATCGACTGAGGTAGGTACAATGATATTCTGGCATGTAGTTTTGAGTAAGCTTTCGTTATGTTCTATGATCGCTACATTAGATTGAAAATTTTTGCTACTAATGACTTTAAGAAATTCAGTGTATGTTTCAGATCTAGCGTTTGGGCTGTCTATTGGATCGGCGAGAGGAGGAGGTTGCGGCTGAGGCTGATTCACTAAAGGTAAGTCATCATTTGAATTATTATTACTATTTGGACGCTCTGAGATTTCTAGGTCGTCGAGATTTATGTCTCTAAGGTCATCGGGTAATTCCACTAAGTCTTCAGGAGTAGGGGATAATGCTGGAATAGCATTTTGATCTAGGAGGTCGTCAAGGTCACGCACATCATCATCCGAATCAGGAAATATAGGATTGTTATCATCAGCCCATGAAGGGCCTGGAACTGGTTGTGGAGCAATTGGATTTATAAGCTTAGTGTCTTCATAAGGGTATCTAGAGAGAGCGTCAGCAGCATTGAATTTGCCCTTTCGGTACACTATCTCATACTCGTACTCTTCGAGTTTCAACCGCCATCTTTGTAGTTTGCTACCAGGGTCTTTATGATTGAAGAGCCATTTTAGGGGTCGATGGTCAGTGACAATTTGGAAGGTCCTGCCGTACAGGTACGGACGGAATGTTTTGCATCCAAACAATATAGCAAGCAATTCCTTTTCGGTGGTGTTATAGTTACACTCGCTTTTATTTAAAGTGCGGGATGCATAGGCGATAGGTCTATCTTTACCCAATTCTCCCTGGGATAGTATCGCGCCTATGGCGTAATTGGAGGCATCAGTAGTTAATATGAATGGTTTAGAGAAATCGGGGTAAATCAATAATGGTGCTGACGTCAGTCTGTGTTTTATTGTATCGAATGCAAGTTGATGTTCGTGTTCCCATTTAAATGGAATATCTTTCTTGAGGAGATTAGTCAAAGGTTTGGCTATTTTAGAAAAATCATGCATGAATCTACGATAATACGAAACGAAGCCCAAAAATGATTTTATATCTTTCGAGGATTTTGGAGTAGGGAATTGGTGGACTGCCTTTATTTTATCTGGGTTTGGTTTGACTCCTTCGTCTGTGATGATATGTCCTAGGTAGGAGACTTCTTTGCGCAAGAATTCGCATTTGTCTGGTTGCAACTTCAAATTAAAACTACGGAGACGTTTAAAAACGTTAGAAAGGTTTTTGATGTTAGAATCAAGGTCAAATCCATGGATCACAATGTCATCTAAGTAAACAAAGCATTGCATGCCTTGTAAGCCGGAGAGAGCCGAATTCATTAAACGTTGAAACGTAGAAGGGGCATTTTTTAAACCAAATGGCATACGAGTGAATTCATAATGGCCTTGAGGTACGGAGAATGCTGTTTTAGCGGCGTCTTCCGGTTTCATTTTAATTTGGTGAAAACCGGAAGCAAGATCTAAAGTACTAAAGTATTTGCTTCTGCCAAGTTGATCTAGGATTTCGGATATGTTCGGGATGGGATATGAGTCGCCGATAGTTACATCGTTTAGCTTTCGGTAATCTATCACTACACGCCACTTTCTTTCACCGGAAGCGTCTAATTTTTTAGGCACCACCCAGATGGGTGATGACCAGGGCGATACGGATGGTTTAATAATACCTTGGTTAAGCATTTTTTCAATTTGAGAGTTAACCTCTTTTTTATGACATTCTGGGAAACGGTATGATTTAACATGGATTGGGACTGAAGTAGAAGTTTTAATTTCATGTTGGATGGCATTCGTGTAAGTCAATTGGTCACCTGGGAGGTGGAAAATGTCTGAGAATTCGCTACAAAGATTTAGGAGTGCAGAACTCTCTTCGGTATTTAAATGAGATACGCGAATTTGATCAAGTACCTTTTTCGTGCGGGAATAGGAATCATCGCGGCCACACTGCATATTGTCAGTCTGAAAATTGCAGATTCGTCGAACTTCTGTGGGGTCGTAAGGTGTTATTTCTAATTTTAGGTCAGGGTTGAAAGATAAGGGATGTTCTGAAACATTTACTACGTAAATATTAATACGAGAATTGTTTTTTACTTTCACTACACAATTAGCTATAAGCAGGTTTTTTATTGGATTCTGGTCTAATATAAAGCCTTCATCGACTTCCGGATTCGAGACACTGCATTCTATTACAGTTTCGCATCTAGCAGGTATTACACAAACAGGTTCGTTGAAATGAAGTTTGAATGCTGAGTTATTCAGTAATAAGCATTGTTTGGGATAGTCAATATTACCGTTCATGGAATCAAAAATATCGCTGCCGATTATACCGTCATAGGGTAGATCAACGCCTTCGACGACGTGAAAATTATGTTTTAATGAACCGAATTCTATAGGGATGTGACCTAGTGTAGACTTAGTACCCGAGGAGTCAATGCCTTTAAATTTAATAATGGATTTAGTAATTTCAGGCATCTTTTCATTACAGGACTTTGATATAAGGCTGAATGATGCACCTGTGTCAACTAGTAAAGATAACGGCTTCGAGGATACAGAGGTAAGTATTTTTATATAAGGTAAGAACTTACGGGAAATATTTGTTGTGTAGTTATAGATTTTAGGATCTTGAATTGATTCCGAATTTATTTTATTTTCTACAATACTTTTATTTGAATGATTAATTTATTTTTTTCAGGAAGGGGGCTCGAACGCGTAACTGATTGTTGACCCGAAAGGTTATTCTTCATGGTTAACGAAGATTTATTTCTATTCAAAGGATATAGTAAGGATTTAGCATTAAAATTGTCATGGCGTGTCCTTGTTGCGGATGCCGTTGACCTTGGATTTGGTAAGTATTTATTAGAGTAATTATTTATTTTATCAACATTTCTAGGATATAGCAAGGATTTAGTACTAGAATAGTCATGGCATAGCCTTGTTACGGTTGCCATTGACCTTGGATTTGGTAAGTATTTATTATTTAAGGAATTAGAATTATTATTTTGGATATAGCAAGCAATGTCGGATTTTGGGATGCGGTGGCCCGACCGACACCAACGCGGGCCTCGATTTAGTTTAAAGAATCAGTATTAGTGTCAACAACGTCTTTTCCTTGATCCACGAAATTGGTTCGATTTTGAGTTTGATTGCTCTGTAAATTACCGAACCTTTTATTATTGTATTCCCGTTTACGGCAGTTTTCAATGACGTGACCAGGAAACTTGCAGTATCGGCAATAAAGTGGGTAAGCTCGCGGCTTGTTTTGGAAAGCGTTATTAGGTCTAAACTCCTGTGACTTACTTTCAGGTTTTGGAAATGACCTTGGTCGTGAAGGTCCTGAGTCGGCGTTAGGGTGTGATTTCCTGTTGACAAATTGCAGAATTTTTTCCTCTGAAACGGCTGCGTTAATCGCCTCATTCAGTGTTTTCGGGGATCGAACCCGAACATTGTTTGATATTCTTGGGTGTAGACCAAGGACAAAGGTGTGAAGGGCTACTTCCTCCATTGCACTAGTTTTGCCAGGAAGCTCTGATTTCTTGGAATTGCTTAGATTAATTTCAGTTAACAACTGGGATTAACATGTCTCTAAACGCAGGGAATATTGTGTAAACGTTTCTGTGTTCATTTGCCGACTCTCTTGAAGGTCGGTTAGTAAATGTGAATAGCATTTTCGCTCGCCAAATTGAGTATTTAAAAGTCTTTAAGTTGATCCCAATTATTAAAATCTTTAATGGAACATGCAGTTTCCGCTCGTCCTTGGAGTTGGCTTAAAATATACCTGAACAATATGGGTTTTTGGTTCGTAGAAGCAAGGTTGTATGCATTTGAACAGTTAGTTACAAAAGGTGTGAGTTTGTCCCTGGAACCGTCATAAGGTTTTATGAACTTAATTAAAACATTTAAATCAACAGAGTCAGATTGCACTGCAATAGGCTTCTTGAGTTCTTCCTGTGACATTGTAGTTTAATAATCAAAACAGGCTAAATAAAATCAAGGTTATAAGTATTGGCAGTATTCGTTACAATAGAATGGTAAGTAACAAAGAATAGTCAGACACGAATTCTACGAACTTAAACGAGCCTTATCGCTTTGTTATGACTGCGAGTGGACGGCGCTATTCTTATCTTGAATAAGTCGTCTAAATTACATCCGACGAATGAGTCGAAATTATAGTATCGGATATTAAGTTAGTTAGTCTAGTTTATTATAAAACGTATGTTTTGGATCACTGTAACACTGGAAATTGCACTGCACTGGATATGGTTTGCACTGGTAAGTATAAATGGTGAACAGTTACTCACATTGAAGTCAGGAACACACCCAGCAGGAACATATTATACAGCATCTTCTAGCAGTACTTCTCTCGTCTAGCAGGACGAGATATATAGGATAGCACTCTGGATACGAAGTTGGTTTGTATGTAAGAAGAACGCGAGTCACGTTCCGCGGTATA
The DNA here is from genome assembly GCA_944739405.2 of Euclidia mi. NCBI lineage: Eukaryota > Metazoa > Arthropoda > Insecta > Lepidoptera > Erebidae > Euclidia > Euclidia mi. Next base: position 3,456,169 of record OX123188.2, on the reverse strand, counting down.
GTACTATTGTTTCCTTACTCGACTTTAACTCTCACAATCAGCTCGAATACACTTTACGAGTATGTCGCGGTTTTGATTTGGAAATGGTAAGTATGGATTTAGAATTATTATCACTTTTCTCACTGCACTGGAAAGTAGCTTGTTTAACGGTACGGTTTTATGCACTCGGAGGATACCTGGGATTTTGTTATCCCTTTACGCTGCCACCAATGTTACGATGCGACTTGAGAAAGCGTTTTTAAAAAAACAGTTTCTAGATTTGAAGATGATTTATTTTGTCCTTGACAATTTAATACAATAATTACAATGGTGAGAATGATTTGGGACTACCGCGCACCGTGGAGGATAGGAACGGACTGATGGGGATTATGGTAGCGTCTATTACGATAACTAACAGGCATGCTGAGTAAGGGATTTAACTGTTAGGGATAGCAGGTTCAGTGGTTAGAGTGGCCTGTAACAGGTCGAAGCCCGACCTTCATGTTTAAGTCTTTTTACAACCAGACAGCTCATAGACATTTTCGAATCATCTGCAGACGCTGGCATTTGTTAGATAAAATGCCACAAGTGCTATTATTTAAACTGAGTTATCTGCATTGAGATATTTTAAATAGCGTTTTGATTATGAAATTTGTGATTTATTGTGATGGCTTATATTGTATGTTGGTGGGTTGTAAAGCTGTCTGTGTATTTATCATGTGCTTTATATTGAAGTGTTTATTGTGTTCATGATAAATAAAGAGGGGCGTTTTAAATACTTGAACTTCTATTTATTTATTACTCGGCCAAGCTAATTAGATACAAGAAAGCGAAAGAAAGAGCAATTTATTTTTGATACTTTCAACGTGAAAAAAATAAATGATAATTTCATTTACGACATCGATTTTTATGACTATTAAAGGATATTGCTTTTATAGTCATATAACATAAAATTCCAAAATTGCAAAATATATATATTGTTTTGAAATAATACATATAATCAATACGGAAATTAGCGCTATCATGCTTTTTCATATAAACATATTTGGAGGGCTTGATGCCAGTCAAGTGGAATCGTGATAACAGACATACAATACGCATGGAATTGGGGTGCGCAAAAATATCAGGCCATTTACATCCAACCACAACGAAGAAAAAACGACGCTACTCTTGTCTGCTTATGACACCCACCAGAATAACCTGACCGAAACGTCAACCTGCCCAAGGTAGGTATGATAATTCCAAAAGGCATGACTACGCTAATTTGTAGATTATTCGTATTTTTATAAGTATTGGATATTATGTTCAGGAGAGCCGGTCATGTTTTGGATGACGCAAAAGGCCTTCCGAAATTTGGATTGACAATCTGGTTTGGATTGCGGGAAGCGGTTGGATGTAGGCGGAAAATCCGCGGGGAGACCTATGTCCAGCAGTTTACGTCTTTCAACTGGGATGATGATTATCAGCTATCAAGATTGTTCTAAAATACGTATATTAAAAAAAATGTTCGATCGATACGTTTTAAGTGTTTGTCCTCAGTTTCAAAATAAAAAACCGTTATATTGTGTGTACCTTACATGTTTGTGTTAAAAGAAAAAAAAATTTGCTTAAGACACTCCTAAGATTGAATTTTCTTTCTTGATTGAGTGCCACTATGGCTCACTTTTGTATGAAACTAAATGTAATTTACGTTGTATGGACTACTGTGTCAAAACTTTTAGATATTTTTTCTGTTGCCATGAGAATAGTAAGCTCGTGCAGAACTGAAAACGAGGTTGGGCAAAACAAGAATTTAGATCAAATGTTAAAATAGTAGGTATTTTCTATGTCTATTGTCTATGTATAAACCCTCAAAGGAAAAAAAGTCTTATTTAATAACATTATATATTTTTGTTTCTTATTAATTTCAAAACATCAATGTAAGATAAAGGTAAGATTGACTTCGTTTGAAAAGATTTAATTTAAAAGCAAGGCTCAGTATCATGTACTGAATCACTGGTATCAGTTTTCGGTACACCGTCCCTTACACCCCGTATATTTTGTTGTCGTGTTTTCTTTCTCTTACCAAAGACTCCTTAGTCGCCTCTTACAACACCTATAGAATTATATATGGGATACGAGATATTGTATCTGATTACGCGATTCTTTAGCAGACCCCAAGGCGGGACCTGTGAAGCTGGGTAGGTGACCATGCTTGAGAACCGTACGTTGGAATGGTCAGGATAAACAATCATATCCATGAGTTTGCGCTTCTATTATTTGTATTTTTTAATAGTAAAATTATTTTTGTCTATAAATCATAATATTTATACTATATTGTGTGCTTGACAAAATTTCGCCTGTTTATGAATATCTTTACATGGGTGAGAGAATTGGTTTATATTCACTTGTATAGTGTACGTCGCTTTCATTAATGTTCACTGTCTCCGGTGTACGAATATTAAACGTAATGAAATCTATTACAGTTATACAGTAAATTATTCAAGACCGCAAACTAATGTCAGTATATCTAGTTCCATAAAAAACATTACAAAACTATGTGCAAAATAGTGGCAGATTATTCATAATATGGCAACTTTACACGAACATAGACGCGCGTGTCTGTACAGTGCAGTCGCCAAATGTCACGCACACATAGCTGTCAACGTGCCTCACTTAGTATGATGAATCTAAGGTAGCAGGTATGTTTTCTTCAGTCCAAAAATAAAAATCAATTTCTCTTTTTACATCTAGTTTTGAATTAATACTTCAGCATTACATACAAAAGTAATTTTTTGACAGATTTGTTTTTTACAAAAACATGTAGGTATGTATGTAATTAATGTATTTTACTGACAATAATAACTGCAGATCCCAGTGTTTGTAATCCACTGGTGTAGATAATGTGTAATGCCACGAAAATTAGCAAGATTTTAGTGAACTGCAAATTAAATACACGTCATAATTATGGGTACATTACCTACATATTTGCGAGGTTAGTATAAATCATTAAAGGGTTACATTACCTAGTTATGTATTCAATTTGAGCAACGAATGCAAAGCAGCACAGCATAGAATTATCTATAAATAATCAATACCTATCTGTATTCTGGTTCCTTCTCCATGTGAATAGTTTTAAAGTTCGAGGCATAAATGCAAAAAACGAACATTCTCGACTAAAAGCCACTGCAGGCTAAGCAGTCGGTTGGAAGAAAGATTACTAACGAAAGTATGCGAACATGCTTCGCTACGACACAACTTATAACTAAGCTACTCTCGCCAACATGAATTTCATAGCTGCCTTTCCGCTCAAGAAAGTAGGAAATTCCAAATTGTGCGAGGAAAATTATTTAATAACTTAAACTAGAAACATGCTGTTTTAGTTTTATTGGACTCGAATTCTTTTTGCTAACGGTATTCGTTTCTCTTAATGCGCTTAGAAAGGAATGTGTTAAAGTTATACTGGAAAATTAGTACATCAATGTCCAAATTATTTATCTTAAGCCGGGCTCATCCTGTCTATTTTCTTTATTTTATTTTTTACCTTTTCGAACTTATTTTATTGTTAAATAAAATGTACATCTCATACCCAATGCACTGTTTTTAGTAAAAGTAATAATGCAAAATAGTAAGTACATTTAAGCCGTTGCCTCTAAAGAACAATAATATCGTGAAAATGTGGACATCATGAGAAGTTGCTATTCAATTACGGTAAATCAGAATTCCTAAAGTACATTCGAGGATCAATGAAAACAGCTTTTGAATCAACATTGGGATTTTAAAACTCCATTTCTGCCTTGAGTTCCAATTAGAGTGATACGAACGAATTGGACTATGTCAGTCAGGTGAAAATTGATTGTGAACTGCAAACTGTGGGAGCAATAAAGTGGAGACATTGGACAGATTTATCGGAGTGTAAATGCGTTCTGTCAAATATGTGTGAAGCTTACTATGCGTGGTATGTAAACGTTGCGGTTTGTTCAATTTGGTAAGCGATAGTATTTAGATTTTACTGCATAAATAGTGCAGTGTTTTAAGTTGACGGCAATGTGCTGGATTTTAAAACGAACGGCCAACTGATGTATAAATACTTCAATATGATCAAGCTATTAAAAATAATAATATAAACCTAAACACAGTTTTGAATACGGCACTCGCTACATTGAAAATATGCTGATTAAAAATAATTGACCTATAAAAATAATTTCCAAGTTTAAGCCCAAAAATCATGACCATGGTTGTGGTTTAAGTTCGTTGGTTGAAAGTTTGTAATGATGACCTCCGTTATACAGGAATGATTCCTATTTCGAGCATTTTGTTTACTTATAATAGCACAAAATAACTTAACTTAATCTTTCTCATTTATAGAAATCCGTTGTCTCTGCCTACCCCGACGGGAAAAAGGCGTGCGTATATGTATGTTCTTTAAGGAATCAAGACACAAAATTAAATTCATAGGTAAAGAGACAAGAAAGTCTTCAAATCCCATGTTATTCATCATATAGCTTTCATTTTCAGTTTAATTGATTTTCAAATTGGATTACAAAAACACTCGCAGATATTAATGACAGGAGCAGGCGCGAGCGTGATCGGGGATGAGTGTGATCCTATTTTTTCGGGCGCTACACCCGTCTGTTTTGGGGGCCCTTAGGAAAGAGTTACTGCATAGATTAATCATTCTACTTTGAAGTAAAATAGCTGACTTGTTTGGGTATATGTCTATTTTTTTCTCATGCACGTAAACGTCAATTTTGTTTCCTGTTTATTGAATGTATAGGCTAGTATCGAATGTCGCCTTTTCTTCATTTACTGAATTAAAATGATTTGATTGCGGAGAGTTTCGTTGATATGCTCTACATGAAATATTATTTCTTTAATTATTTAAGATGAATCAGTTGTCATACGTTGACGTATTAAAGTTAACTGAAATATCAACAGTTTTCAACATGATGTTGTGTTTACTGTACGAATATAAGTGCTAAACGCTTTAGTTTAGTTTATAGTTGCTCAGCTGATAGGAACACTGTTGATGTTGACTGAAACGCATGCGCTTTGGTAGAATTCTGCTTATTTTTTAATTTAATAATAATTATTCTTTTCTATCCTCCTCTATCATTAGATTCCTAATCTGTCACTACCATACATTTTAGCACTACGGTGATGTTAGTACAACTATTTTCTCGTCATATTTTCTGCTTGCATTCGGATGGTATAGTCAACCAGGTATAATTTGTTCTCTCGCCAAACGATCATAGGACCAGCACCCTTAGATGATCTATCTCATATCTATCACCTCTTTTCAATTAGTTGACCTGCTCCGGTCCTGCCAAACAATATTTTTAGTAGTTGTGCATACAAAGCTAATTAAAACTTGTGCTAAGAAGTCTGAATGTTATCGGATGTAGCTGTTTTTAGGATTAGAAAATTTTCACGAGATACCTATGAATCACTTATTTGGCTCGCTAATAACTATAATAATGGTTGTCACGATGATAGAATTTATGACTTCGCTAATTGTATGGCGCCAACATTTTTTTATGCCATAGGTTCATACATTGAACCCGTCCCGGCCTTGTTTCAAATAATATGAAACTTATTATAAATGGTGACCTCTACTTCAGCGTAAATAGCTAGATGGATAATTATTTATTGTACACCACAATCATACTTAAGCAAAGGTCTACTATTCCTAACCATGTAACCATTATACAGAAAGCAGACCTCGAAAGGCAGCGATAGCCCAGTGGAGAGACCGACAGACTGCTACGCAGAGCGTCCGGGTTCGAATCCACGGCACGCACCAATGACTTTTCAGAGTTATGTGCGTATTAAATTGTTAATTATCGCTTGCTAAACGGTGAAGGAAAACATCGTGAGGAAACCTGCATGTCTGAGAGTTCTCCATAATGTTCTTGAAAGACATGTGAAGTCTGTCAACCCGCACTAGGCCAGCGTGGTGGACTATGGCCTTACCCTTCTCATAGTGAGAAGAGGCCCGTGCCCAGCAGTGGGACAGTATAAAGGGCTGTTGATGATGACCTCGAAACGTTTTAGTTTCTTACGATATTATATTCTCTTATAAATTTTATTGCTTGAGAAAAACTCTGTGTAAAAATAATTAACCGTATTACTCCCCCAATGAGTGTTCGATACCTTTGATATAAAATCTGACTTTGAAATAACAAGCTTTGAAAAACATTACCTTTGCGACTAATTCATAGAGGAATTACTTACGCTAGATTTGTTACTACTACTACTACTTTGTTTTCTTATATTTTATGGAAAATTGGTAAAGGTAATGCTTCATATTTTTCCCTTTGCAAAAGTAAAGTAATTTTTCTTTTTACTTTTGTAAACAATCAAGCATTTACTTTTAGCACCGATCTTATTTATTATACATAATTACTTTTATTTTTCTTTTGTGTAGTGCCCGCTATCCGTGTGGTGACGGAATAAGAATACGGAATGTCACCACCCCATATCATCCTATGGGTGTGGTAAAAGCCGACAGAGGGAGCATATTATACAGAGAACACCACTGCAAGAGAAGGAAAACTTAATACAAACCCTATACCAACCCGTTTGGCCAGCGTGGTATAGTCGGCCAATTCCTCTTTTCAAAGGACAGGCCTAGTCTAGCAGTGGACTGTGTAAGGCTGATGATGTTGATGGTGATTAAGAAAAGGAATATATTGTAACAGAGAAAGATATCATTACAGTATGTAATTTCAAAAACAATAGATTTCCTTTAAGGTCTGTGAGTTTTAACAGACCTTAAATAAAATAAAAATATAATTACATATTGTAATCCTATAGAGCGACTATAACGGGGTACTAAATCTGCCTAACGACTGTCAAACAACGCGCGAGGGTTTAAAGTGACAGGGACAAGCCACACTTTTTATAATACTAGGCATAATCATTTTAAACACATATTATTGCTACTCTATCACTTTCTGATAGAAACTATTAATAAAGGACAATGGCAGATCTCCATACATCAAAATGTCTGAAATTAAATTGAAGCGAACAGTAATAAAAAATATATCAAAAAAATTGGCGTAAGTAACAGAGTCTATAAATGATTATATTTTCACTCAGGAAAGGTGGAAAAAGAAGATATCGGTGTATGAATTTTTAGTTAAGAATGAACAATGTAGGTAAAAGGAAAGTTAAAGTATGAAAGTTAAACAATGTGGGTAGGTACGTTTGAATTATCAAATGGCATATGTCAAATTGACATCAAAACGCGGAAGTATTCTGTAGCATCTAACTGTCACAGCCAAAGGCAAAAGCATATATATATAACTTTAAAACGATGCTGTGACGTTTTTATTTGATTTAAACGTTGTTTTGCTTCAAAAATATTAGCTTATTGATATAATTTTAATTAAATATTAAATAACTGCATTTTAAACCAACCCAACTCTATAAAGGTCGATCGTATCGATTACTTATTTAATAATCGATACGGATATAGCACTCACGTCTATTCCTGTCACACCATTGTCTATGGCAACAATCAAATAATAAAGTATTCGTAATCAATTGGAATGCTTTTTATCATCATAAAATACTCCAGCTTTAAGGAGACAAAGTGAAAATATTAAAAATCGTAGAAAAATAAATAATTTGTTTTGTTCATACGAAGTTTAAGGTCGCCACAACAAACCCAGACCAAATTCTGCCATTGTTCTTTGGTGTAGACATCCGTATTCTACGCCGCTATTTTAATAACAGTAAATCTTTTAACCCTCGCGTTTTCTTCCAGTTCATTAGTTCTACGCCTCGGATGTCGGACGTGCCACAAAAATAAAAACTCAATGAAATAACTGACCGTATTTCCTTGCAGCCAATATCAGTCCGCGTAATCAAACCAAATCCTCCATTTACCTCAAATAACCCTGTCAAATGGTAATGGTGAAATAAAATACCATCTAATCTGTAAAAATAAGAGAGGCGAGGAATAAATTAAGATGGGACATCCTGTCGTTTGAATCGAGTCTATATATTGCCAAATAAGGAGTGCAGTGTTCAAAGATAGTTTGATGTGTTTTAGATGAGGCTGCATTATTCCTTTATGCTATGTCAATTTATTTGGCGACCTAAATAATGTTACATGCTACTGCAATGGCTCCATGTTTTTATTTTCGGATTTAGTAATAATTGTCCTCTTTTCTTCTTTTTTGTGACTTATTACTCTGTACTCGTGTAGTCATTAGTATAACTTATAGATAGCCGAATTACAAATATATACCAATTTATTTACATAGCAACCAGAGTTTCAAAGAAGTATAAGTACATTGCCCCTGATTTCTTTGGAGATAAGATTTATAATTAAATTGGTTGAGTGAGGCAAGCAAGTAACCAATTTTTTATACCAGCTAATCAAATCATTCTTATAAAACAAATTATATTATTAACTTTTATTACTAAGATTTGCCAGAATAATTTCCTCTTGTCAATCCCTTTAATACGCTTACTGGCACGTTTAAGAAAAGCCCAGAATATAAATAAAATTCCTTAAATAACAATTTTATTCCTCAGGCGGATTAGTAGCTGGGCTTGAATTCAAGATTTGTGGTAAGTACCATTTATTTACCGTAATTTTATTACGATGTATGAAACACTTTTGAAATCAAATAAGAAATATGTAATAAAATATATAGTATAAAGCAGCACAATGTGATTACTTTTTTCATTCGCTAGAATGAAAATAAATACGCCGACTGTGGATGACACTCCAAAAATGTAATCAGAAACTACCGACCCTAACATAGCTGGCGAATATCCCGCCGAAATTCAAGGGCCGCAATGAAGGTCAACTTATCACGACTCTCCACCCCAATGTGGTTTATCTTCAATACTGTCCTGTATTTTTCCTTCGAAAAGTATTGTCTTTATTCATCGCACTTGGCCGGGATTTCTTCCAATAAATTCAATTTGTTGGAAGAAATCGTGTAAGCTCTTTTACGAGACGTAGTAAGAAGTCCTGAGATCCTTTGAGTTGGGCATTTGTTGAATTAAGAGATACCTACATTACGTTGTTGGATGGGGCCGGTTAAAGTGTGATACCGTAAAACGACACTTTCAATGTGTTTAGGGTGGAGAAAGTGAAAACAGAAACGTTTGTTCTAATTCGTCCACTACTCCTATAAAAATTTACTCAATGTTGACTTTTATTAGTACCTAATCACTAACATAAAAACACTATCCAAAATATTTTATGCCCTAAGTGGACACACTTAGGGCATAAAATATTTTGGATAGTGTAAGTACTATAGAACTTCTGTAATAAAAAAGATATTACAAGTTTGTAATTATAGTCTGTGTATGAAGTTTTTCCATTCGAGAGGCTTATCGGAATAATAATGGCCAAGCAAGAATTCTTAAAACGTATTTAAAGGGACAAAGTGGCCAGCATTAAACACATTCTGCTTAAAAGACATATTACAGGTCAGCCGAATGGCAAACGTGTGGTTTTATTATGGCTACAGTATAAATATTATGGGCTTATAGTGCAGGGTTTAGAGAAGCTTGTAAACACTGCTGATATAGCTATCTTGACCCCACGGAGGAGCAGCTTCAAAACTTCTGTATACGATTTATATTTGGATTACGCAAATATGATCATGTCTCAGAATTTCGCCACAGACTCAAGTGGCTCCCAATTCGTCTTCGCAGGAATACTCACATTCTTACATTACTTTATAATGTTTTATTTAATCCCAGTACTCCCTTTTATCTCAAAGAACGTTTGAAGTTTCTTCATGACACATATATAAGGTCCTTTAGGCCGTCTGAGAATCTGACCCCGGCGATGCCAATCCATTCTAGCAATTACTACGGAAAATCCTTTACAGTTCAAGCTGCACGCCTGTGGAATGGATTGCCACTAGAAATCCGTAAAGCCAAATCGCTTAACATATTTAATTGTATGTTAAAAAAACACCTGTCAATCTAACGCCAATCATTGTAAGTATTGTTAATTTATTATATATTGTATAGCTGTCGTTCTATAAGTGTTCTGTTCACTGCTTCCTTATATACCTATAATCATATTTTATTTATAATATGTATTTGTGGAGGAAGAAAGGTGTGGTGTTCCTCCAACTAGAGGAAGGATCCTCTAACCAGGCTGGGTGATCGTGCCTGGTGGACTGTCAGTCCGACGGACGTATTTGAGAAGTTGTATATATGCGTCGTAGCGCGCGAAAGTTGATAGCGCGGTCCAGGATTTTCGAATTTTGCGGGTCGTCTTCGATAGGTGCGGTCGTGTCGTAGTAGTTCCGTCGTCATTGGGTAGATGGCGCTGTGATATGTGCTATGTAGCTGATCGCTACATCACTCCCTGCCAAGACCGGAGGTCGATCATGAAGGTAATGGGTCAGTTGTCGATGCTTCTGAGGAGCGTGCCAGTGCCAGTGGAGAGTAGGTACCGCTAGTTCCAGTGAGTCGGAACTGTGTGCGGTGTGCGGTGAGCTATCCCAGTGAGTCGGGATAGTGGCTTCGCAATGGTCCCACGGTGAGTCGGGGAGAGGTTGCGAAGGAGCTGCGCAGTGAGTGTCCCACGGTGAGTCGAGGAGTTGCTGCGTGGCGGCTGCGTTGAGGCTGCATAGTGGCTTCGTAGTTGCTGCGAAGTGGTTGCGTAGTGGCACTGCTGCGTGGACGGGAGCGATGTGCGCTGCTTACGAGGACCGTGTGTGCAGTGTGGCGTGATTTTACAAGGCCCAATATAATGACTTTTGCGATGATCTGTATGGTAACGGATTCGGGTCGCTACATATTGTATCATATAGTACCTAAGGTACTTATTTATGAATAGTATAGGTTACTGACGCTACACCATCAATGAACATGACTGTTAACCTACATCATTTCTGTCCATCAGCGGTTGCCTGGAATAGATCGCTCTATTAGCGATAAGGCCGCCAATTGCACACTAGTTTTAAGTTATATACTTTTGTAAATACTTTGTTTGTTTTGGTGTTCAATAAAGTATAATCTATCTATTTATCTATAACCGCTTGACCGCTAGTGCCAATTCGCCGAATTCGCTCGACCGCTCACGTTCTAAACAAAAGGTCGCGCCGCCGCTCGCCAGATGGGCGCGCTAACATAAACATTTATTGTTGATAAGTCGGTAACATGAGTAAGTTGAAGTGATATTTTTCTTCAACCTTATGAATGACTTGTTCAAGTCGTATGAATTCTTTGTTGATATTTAGTTTCTAATTTATTATACTTAGCAGCAAACATTGACTATCGTTGAAAATAACACTTTGTGTATTTTAAACAGGATTATTTTAAAAAGTAAATCGATGATATACATATTTTATGAGTTTTCACTGTAGAGGGATTCTATCTACACCGAATTTAATAAAAAAATACATGTATCATAGTATAAAAATATTTAATTACACGCATACGATTAGCACGTAATCACAGAGCGCGCGAAACAAATAGTGGCATTTGACATTATTTTTTCGTTCCGGGTTAACTATTTTAAGACTCGCTTCGTATTTTTAGCATGAAAAAATGTTCAATGATTTGAATAGAACGGAGAAAAAGGATTTACGTAATAGAAAGAAAAAGTAAATTCAGACCGAGTATAGCGCTGTAACCAAAAATGGAAAATAGTCACTTGTGCGCGGTCTACGGCATTTCGAAAAAGGGAGAATAGTCACTTGTGCGCGGTCAAGCGGATAATCGAATACCAGTATTTAATTTCAGTATATAAGTGACATTTTACTGTCTTGGTAAAATAAAATGGATCTCCCTTATCTTCTTAGAATGAGGGGCTAGATCACTATAACTACTACATAGCGAAATAAAGATACCGTTTATTTATATCAATATTTTTTGCTCAAACAAATTCACACTGAAACCAACGTAACTATTACCTAGCTGCTCAATATACTGCGCATAATTATCCAGACAACTATTACAACAGAGTTTAATAGGATTAAACCATACATAATGTGACATGAAATTACATACGTACATAAGCAGGTCATCCGAATATACAATTACTATCGCATTATCATAATCGTATGTACGCCTCTAAACAAAGGTGCAGTAATCGCCGAGTGCACTTGATACGAAGGAATGAGGCCATATGTATAAAGCTGTCTTGATTTTCAACCTAGGTTAAGTAATTCTTACACGTGAATAGAGTTATATCAAGCTGATGAAAGCTGACGTCAGGGTCCGTTACGTAGGGTAGTTAGTGCCTACTTGTTGTTTATTGTACCTGAGGGAATCATTTGAAGTGCTTGAACAATTGTCTGATATCCAATTGGTATATTATATTAGCGTCTGAAGATTAGACGAATGTTTGAAGATTACTCATTAGATCACGTTTACGTTTTTGCTTTTTGTTCCATTTATTAATAGGTAAGATCGTATACAATTCGTATGAAATTTGCCAGATTCATACATATTTGATAGCTTTTGCGTAGGTACTTACATTAGTCGACAGGCTTTGAAACGCAAAAATTAAATTATTCTGCGCGCTTCTGAGATTGATACGTTTTAACAAACGTCCCTCGCTAGCTGTCAATATTTAATCGGGATACTTAATTTTAGAATTTTATTATTTAACTCTTTATTGCGAAGGGACTGCTATGATATTATTTTTTATAAACTAGCCGATCGGAATAGCGAAATGATTCAAATCTAAAAATACTTTTTACTTCTAAACAAGCTAAAGTTTAAAGATATGTAGCGACTCGACTTAGGTAAAAACGGCTTTAATCTATAATCAAATATTATCTTTATGCGTGTGTTGAAAGATGGCAAAGAACTATCCAACATTTAAAGAATGTCATGTACAGAGAACCATTTAGAAAGCCGACGTAGCACAGAATGTTTTCGGAAATAAACAAAATATACATTTTCTAAAAACGGCCCAGTCAACATTCTTTACTTGCCCCGGCAAGAATATCCATCAATGACACAACCGACTCCTTTTTAGTGTAGCTGTAGGATGAAAGAAAGAGACGCAATTGTTTTTGGGGCGTATTCGTTGCCCTTGTTTTACATTTTCGTCTAAGCTTGAGAAAGTTTTTATGAGCCGCTTGGCAATAAATTATTTAAAAGAGGATATACGGTTAAACTAAGTACAAGTAACAATTTTACAGACAGATTTAAAAACAAGGCGGACTAAATTAAAGATACTATTTTAATTTTATTAAGTCCATAGACGAAATGTAAGATGAATTGAAATATATCTGAGAAGTTGAGAGTCCCTACCTTAGTGTAAGTTGCCATGTAAATTAAGAGCCTTTAAGAGCCATTATCGTATCATAAGCCTACAAAATCAAGAAGAGTCACAAAACAAGGCTAATCATATTCAGTTACTACAACTGCAAGTGAGGCTTAACATCATTATTCTTTATACAAAACATCGCCTTGTGGAAGCAGGTCCAAAAAAGTTTATGATCTTTGAGACGTGAGGGAAGATAGGCTTTATTTATAACAACAATACGTTAAGGCTATTATCATTATTTACTTTGTGATTCTCTTCTTCCCCACAGCATAATTTGAACTCGCTCTGAGAATCTAAATTACTTGTAAAGTTTCAAGCGTTTTAGTTTCGGAATTTTCACTGTTAATCAGGAGCAGGTTGCTTTTTAAGACTACATTAACATAACATATTTATTATTGATAAGCAAGTATTAGAGATGATTAAATTTTAAATCCAAAACAGCTGAGATTGTACGTGAGTTGAACGGTGACTGGATTTGAATATTGGTTTAAAAAAGCTTTAGTTTTAATAAGGGGCAAATAATAATAAGCACACGTAATTTTCACATATTTCATATTAGGTAATTATATTATAATCTGCCTGCTACAGTACTAAAGTAATTGAAACGTCTGCAAAGTACATAATGATACAAACGAAATAGTCATAAAAAAGACGCGATAAAATCCATAGAAGCTCTTGTCTCAAGGGTCAGTTGGGTTTAGGCAGGCCGGGCGCACTTCGCATTTTAGGTATAAACTTACAAGTACCTCGGCCGACCATGTCGACATGGTTGGATTTAGTAGGTTGCCGCGCGCCGCTCACATTAGACGCCACGCAACGAGTGCGACCGCTCCGTATTCTCATGCGCCGTGTTTATACACTGTTCAAATTATATAAATAAACAACAAAAATATATCATCACTAGTCTAATGCAAAGTATTGCTCAATTAACTGTGTGTCGAAAGCGACTTGAAAATTTGATTTTATATATATTACGAGAGCAGCTTGAAAATTTGATTTTTTGTTTGTTAGCTGCCTATATACCTCCCCCCGCCGCGAATTAGTCGCGAGCGCTGCTCCGTGCCATGTGGTTGTGCCAGGAGGTCAGATCTGGGGTATATATTACCCCACGCGAGCTTTAGTGCAACTTTTTTTGGACCTGTGAGTATTTTTGTTTTATCTTTTTAATGTGCGGTACAGGTACTAAATGATTCGTTTTTTACTTATTTTTGCTTTTTTTTAGGTTAGAACGCCCAAAATGTCAAGTAAGCGTCTTTCTAACTACTATGAAAACTATCAGATTGCTGAGTGTTTATTAGAAGATGAAGAAGGAAGCATAGATAGTCCCGATGAAGGTGAGGGAGACACTGAAGTGATCCAAAGTGACCGAAAATTATTTTTTACTACAATCGCACGAAAGGTGGTGAAGATACCAACTACCAAATTTGTGCTAACTATAACGTCGAAAGACGTACAAAGAGATGGCCTATGGTTATACTTTATCATATTATGTCATTTATAAAAATAAAATTGACCACGGAATATGAAGAAGGGAGTTTTCGAAGCATCTTGCAGTTGATTTGGTAAAGGCTCACCAACAAACTCGATCAACTATACCTCAACTGCCTAGGGCCATACAAAAACGGCTAAAGCGAAATGTTGAAGTTCAGGATCCTGGCTCCATATCCAGGGGTGGTCCATCGACAACTTACAAAAGGTACCATATCTGCCCAAGGTCAAAGGATAAAAAAATAAGATTCACGTGTGCCAAATGCCACCAGCAAGTCTGTCACGACCATTCCACCATGATATATGATAAATGTGTTAATTAAAAAGTTACTCAATTTAAAGTTTCATGTCTATATAAGTTTATCATAATGTTGATTATGTATACTATTACAACTTAGAACAATATTGACTTTTTCAATTTTTTATAATAAAAGTAAGAGTATGTTATAAAAATATGTTTCATTATACCTTTAAAATTGGGGTTATATATTCCCCACGCGAGCGTTAGTGTAACTATATGAACGCGAGTAATTAAGGGTTAAAGATCTAATTAAAAAAACCATTTTATCTGTTTGAATCATGTAAATCGATCCACGCGTTTAGGAAATAACTAAGAATCAGTACCCTATAGTAAAAATGTAAACAACCAGAATTTTTGTGGTTTTTGTTCTACGAGCTCAAATAGTGGTATAGGATAATTATTTATTATTAGGTATGGGGTCAAGTAGGTAGATAGACGATGAATAAATATTATAGTTGTAGCGGCAAGTCAACAACCCTAGCACGCCACTCCGCGCCAGACAGCGACAGCGTTATGTGTTAGAAAAGAACGGGAACGGTTAGGTTAATATCGCATTAGGCACTGAGTACTTATGCGAGCTGAATTGCACTTTGTTGCTTAGTAGCAAGAGTCGCAATTTCAATAAATTGGTTTGACAAGTCAATCTTCTGTACGTTAGTACTCTTCTTTATTCTGTGGTTTAGGGTCAGATAGATTGATGGCTAGTCAATTTCCGTCCATTAGTTGTTATTTTAGATCTGTGTTGGTACAAGAATTTTCTTATAGAAAAGTCCGTGTATTACTTGACCTTACAGTGCAGTCGACGTAAGTGCAAGATTACACTGCTGAAGTAATGGGCAGTGAAAGCCCGTATAAGTTTTTGCACAAAATATTTCGAACAGTGAGGACGAAGTTAATATTATTTATTAACTTAAAACATCATATAACATACGCGTCGTTATGAAAGTTAAATATAAATAATATATGAATTACGTAATAATTCTACACTTACATTTGGAGCCTCGCAAGCTGCAATTTAATAATAAATAAATACGCTTTGTAGAGGTTACTTTAGATTTTCACCTTTAATTTTAATATTATTGAAATATATTAACGGCTATATTATACTTATTTGGAGATAAATCGGTGCCGACTTGCGCAATTAACTAAGAAACTGTAAATAATAACAATATTATAAAGTTACCATTATTTTATTACTGAGTATTCGTTACGTTTAAATATCACTAATAAATTTTGAAGACTTGTTTATTTCTACGGAAGCCCGAATTATGGGTACGATGTTTGTATGGATCCTACCAATTTTGTAAGTAATATTTCAGAGCAGCTGTAATCCCGGAGAACGTTGGAGGTCTAAGCCTCATTTGTGTAGCTATGCATACCTATAACTAAATGTAGTTTGCGCCTACCTAGCATAAAATTACATGAATCTAAGATAAGGACTTGTAAATAATGTCATGTACATATTGTATTTTAAAATCTAGTAGAATTTGAGCACAATGGCCCCATCGCTAAAATCTAGTTTATTATTATTGGAAAATTAATATTTCTATCTTTAAAAATACCTTCAGCTAATAGAAAGGTTCCTTGCTACGATAAATATAGTACAAAAGAATTTTGAATAACAGGGACTAAATGATCAATAAAGCATTTATTTAACATCTACATAAGAAACAACTGACAACAACACAACTAGATACATATCAAACTTTTGGATGGCCCAAAACTTTACTTAATAGAAGAATAGTACCAAAATAACACTCAAACATCATATTGGCAGTGCAAACCTATCAATAAAATACTGTCATCAGTACACTCAAATAAATCGAATCCACACCGCACTGGCGTGACATTTATATCGTTATATTTATAACATTATATTCATACAAACAATGACATCAAACACATTCGGAGAAGCCATACATTCAGATGTGGGTTACGTCGTACCAAGGGCTACCAGATCCAGGGCTATCAATTCCAGGATATTTCGAGGTGAGTTCATTGGCTTGTAAATAAAATGCAACTTTCTGTAGCAAAGTAAGTTTCATTTTTATTTTCAATGCAAAGTAACATTTTACAAGTTTGAGTGCCGACAGTAGGTATGATCTAATTAATGAACACGGGCTAAGATACAAAATTCGGACACAATTCCAGGTTTCCCAGCCATCTGGCAACCCTACTCGTACCATGGGAATAACGGGAGTCAATAATTTCCGATAAGTTCAAGCACAAGATATGATATCTTCGATGGAAGCTCATTCTAAATTGGATCAGTTCGTGCGTGCAACGTGGAGGCCGCAGTTGTTATTCAACAAGAGAATGCCGGTTGCTACCGAAAACTGCCGAGTACTCTCGAACACGCCATTTGATTCTTTTAATTTAGAAGCTTAAACTGTTCGTTATTTAACACTGCTAGTTTCATTAATTCGGTTTTATTGGTAACAGCTTGATTCTACTGTATTGCTTAATGTCCATTGATATAGTTTGTACAGAAAAATAAGAGCTATGTGGAAGTTCATGGAGAAATTAAGTCATATTTTAATACCGATGTCGATAGACCCATTCCAAGATTTTTAAAAACAAAACGAACTGCTATTGTTGTGCTATTCCAAATAACACTAAATCATACACTTAAATGTATATAAGTAAAACTATGTACTACGCTTACTTCTAGCTCTATTCATATTTATTATGAAATGACTAGGTAAACTTCAGTATAATGACAATTTATCCGAACTATTTTTCACTTACTGCAATATAAATGCATATTTCAGACATTAATTCTTATAAAAGTCCACTTGAAAACATAGACTTGCGAGTTACTTAGAAATTCAAAACACACCCTTAAGCGTTCTATTCACACGTTTTACGATCTTACCTCCACTTTAGAATATTCCACAAGACACCATCAAAGATATGAAACGACAAATTGGATTTTTCAACGAGTATAAATTCCTTTGTGTTTTAGACACCAACAGTATAAGTGTCCTGTGGAATACTAAGCGATTGCATCTAGAAGTAGGTTAAAAGCATGACTATAGCTTTGAACCAAATTGACTAAACCTTCGTGGAAGTACAGTGCTCTATTTATAGTCCGTTGTTAGAACGTTGACTTTTTGAGGTGGACAATGTGTGTTACATTGGTTTAATGTATTCTGATCTAGGAAGAGATTCGTTCTTGTTCTATATGGCATCATTTAAATAAGTAACATAATGTATTGAGGTATTGTTCAACTGATGGCTTGATTTTTTTAAGTAAAAACATCTTAGAAGTACCACAAAACTAAAATACGTGGCATATAATTATCACCTGCCTCCGTGGTCCAGTGGATAGCGTATGCGATTGCTGATCGGAGGTCCTGGGTTCGATTCCCGGTCGGGCAAAAGTCAGGGTTTTTCCGAATACTCAGTAGCAGCCCGGAGTCTGGTGATATGCCCGGTAGCGGCAATAGGCTCGCCCCCTATTACGTGCGACCTAAAAAATTCATGGCGAAATGTGGGTTTAATATTTACACTTCTGCCTACCCCTTCGGGGATACAGGCGTGAGACTATAAATAAATAAAAAATAAAAATAAATAATTATCACCAAGTGTAATTTTACATGTTAATTTAAATACATACTTTGTTTCAAAATCAAATAAACATCCATAGCAAAATGTCAACCATCAATCATTATACCTTTAACAAATTAATAAAGAAAAATAAGACTTCTAAAATCTGTCAATATTAGATGCAACAATTTCACCAAAAGAGAGTAAAAACCAGGGCCTTAGAAATCTCGGATTGTATATGTTATGAATGAATATTCCTAGATTTGAACCTGAACTCACGGTCGAGGCCCTGGTTCTTCGTGCTTATGTCATTTTACAACCAGACAGCTCATAGAAGTCAGCAGAGATTTTTGTATCATCTGCAGACGATGGCACTTGGTATGCTAACGTCACTATTTATAACAGATAAAATGCCACAAGTGCTATTAATTAAACTGAGTTATCTACGTTGAGATATTTTAAATAGCGTTTTGATTATGAAATTTGTGATTTGTTGTGATAGCTTATATTTTATGTTGTTTGGATGGAAAGCTAGCTGTATATTTACGACGTGCTTTATATTGAAGTGTTTATTGTGTTCATGATAGATAGAGGAAGGCGTTTCAAATAGATGTACTCTTATTTATTCATCACTTGGCCGAGCTGACTAGTTATTTATTTTTATAAACCCATGACTGTATCCCCGAAGGAGTGGGGAGAGGGTTAATATTACACCCACATTTTGCCATGTATATTTAAGTCCGACGTAATAGCCAGACACACATGACCAGACTCCGTTTTGCTACAGAGAATTCGGAAAAACTCAGTAACATTTTTGCCCGACCCGGGAATTGAACCCAAGACCTCCGATCAGCAGACGCATACGCTATCCACTGGAGCACAGAGACTGATGAGATACAAAAATAATAATCTTCATTTGTTACTTTTAACGTAAAAAGATTAAAGCCTTTTTAATGATACCATAAATCTTTGGTTATTATTTTATCTCGTACCTCATATGTACCACTTCCACAAAAAGCATCTAACAGAAGGCTCTTTCATCAAGCCGATTTTGATGCCATTCAATCCTCTTTAGCGACGGTTGACTGGCACTATGAACTTCCTAATACCGATAGTGGCGATACCATGGTTCAGAAATTTTATAGTGTTATCAATAACTTAATCTGTGAATATGTACCGACTAGAAAGTATGTAAGTTCTTGCCAGTATCCTGTATGGTATAGTAGAGCTCTAATTAAATTAGTCAGCGAGAAAAGAAAGTTTCACTCATCATGGAAACGTTACGGCAGTCCTCTTGATTATCAAAGTTTCACGACTCTTCGTAGGAGAGATTTAAAGCTACAGAGAACTGACTACAATAATTTCATCCCTTTTAGTGAGGAAAAAATATAAAAGTGCCCAAAACACTTCTGGTCTTTCGTTAAAACGAAGTTAACTAATGGTGAAATTCCCGAGATGGTTAAGCTTGGCAACCGTGTTTCTTCTTCCGGCGAAGACATCTGCAATATGTTTAACAATTATTTTCATTCAGTTTATATAAACTCTTCGCCCCGTTCTATGAATTATGATTCAAGTTGCCCTCCATTAGACTTGCCCGTCGGCATTGGGTCTGTAAATATGAGCAGAGACCGAATCTATAAAGAGCTCAAAGGAGTTGATACAAATAAAGGAGCTGGATATGACGGCATTCATCCCTTGTTTATTCGCAGATGTGCTGCTCAATTATCACTATCCCTGAGTACCGTAAACCTCTAAGTGACGGCATTTATCCCGCCTTATGGAAAAAGACAATAGTTACACTCATTCCGAAAAATGACAAAAGGGATCATATTACACAATACCGACCCATAAGTAAACTTAATATACTTGGCAAAAAACATGGAGAAAATAGTAACATGTGAACTCTCAGGCATTTTAAAAAATCACGTTTCCCCAAACCAGCACGGTTTCTGTAAAGGGCGGTCTGTTGAGACTAATCTGCTTAAATTTACGGATTTTCTTGTGAATGCGATAGACGCAGGTCTCCAATTAGACGAAGTGTATTCCGATTTTTCAAAAGCATTTGATAAAATAAATCATGATTTGCTTATAGAGAAGCTTTGGACGATCGGAATACACGGTGATTTACATCGTTGGATTAGTTCGAACGTAAAAAATCGCTCTCAGGCAGTATCTTTAAAAGGCTATTCATCAGGGTTCATGGAAATCCCTTCTAGTATTCCGCAGGGGTCACACTTAGGGCCTTTGCTCTTTATTCTCTACATTAACGATATTGGTGACTATATTAGACATTGTGTGAGTGCGAGTTTGTGTATTTAGGGTCTTTGTTTACGAGAGATGAAAAATGTGAGCGAGATATTGAAAGGAGAGTGAAAGCAGGAAATTGTGTGAATGGCGCCTTACAGTCCATCATCAGCAATGGTATTATCCCAAAGCAAGCTCGCCTTGCTATACTGCAGGGAGTTTTGGCGCCAACACTGATCTATGGTAGTGAATCATGGGTATGGCAAAAGAAGCATGAAAGTAGAATCAATGCTGTGGAGATGAGAGCTTTAAGGAGTATGTGCGGAGTAAAGCTGATTGATAAAGTGAAAAACAGTGTGATACGAGAGAAGTGTGGTCTAAAAGAAGATGTAGTGACAAAGGTTGAAAAAGGAATGTTGCGTTGGTTTGGACATTTGGAATGAATTGATGAAAGAAGAAATACGAAAGGAGTGTATCGTGCGAGAATGAATGGAAATGTCGGTAGGGGACGCCCTAGGCGGACGTACGCCGACCAAATAGGTGACGTACTGAAAAAGGGCCAAATTAAAAGTACCCATAACCGACGCGCATGCATGATGAGGTTAATGAATGTCGAGGAAGCGAAAGAAGTATGTTTGAACCGAAGCATGTAGCGTTCTATAGTCTCTGCCTACCCCAATGGGAGACAGGCGTGACGATATAGATAGATAGATAGATAGATTAGACATTGTAACTTTTTTTTTGTATGCATATGATGCAAACATTTTCAAAATTATTTCCCACACTGAGAACTATCTAGAGCTACAGTCGAATCTGACTAACCTATCTAATTATTGCTCGTCTAATCAACTTTATCTAAATCTTGATAAATGTTCCATCTTAACATACACATGTTATCGTACCTAATATAATAAATATTGCTTATCATATTAAAAATGAACCTCTTAATCGAGTCAATTCTGTTCGTGACTTAGGCGTAATAATGGACTCGAAATTGTCATTTAACTTGCGTATTGATCATATAGTTCAGAAAGCATTTCGACAACTCGGTTTCATTCCTAGAATATCCAGGCCCCTTCAAACAAGCTTTTACTTTCAAACTTCTCTATTTTAGTTTTGTGCGTTCTCTTTTAGATTTTGCATGTATAATATGGAATCCATTTTACCATTTTCACTCCTTTCGTATTGAAAGTGTTGAATTTTTTTTTAATAAAGCTTTGGATTACCGCTGGAACCATCCTTACAGATCTTATGAAGATTCGCTTAAGCGCCACAATTTGACTTTACTCAGTGACCGTAGAAAATATTTTGACCAAGTTTTCCTTTATAAAACTATTAATAATTGTATAGATTCGCCTGCTATCTTGGAAAAAAAATCCTTCAGTGTGCCCAGACCCAACTCTCGTTTAAAGACACTATTTTCAGAACCCTTATATAGAACGATTCATAAGGGCAACAGCTTCTTTAGACGCAGTGTTAATCACTACAATAATCAATTTATTGATTTGGATGTATTGAATGCAAACATGCTTGAAGACAGACGTAAGATTAAAGAAAAGTTGATGGTGGCTGATCATGCAGTAACATAGATTAAAAATGTTTGATCGGATCATCATCATCTTCTTAGCGTTATCCCAGTTTTCAATCTGGGGTCCGCTTTCTAGTCTAACCGGATTTGGCTGAATATTAGCTTTTCCACGGAGCGACTGCCTGTCTGACCTCCGCAACCCGAAGGGATAGCGATATTCCATGGTTTAGACTAGTGTCAGTTTATTTAGAAGGTACTGACGCCCTGTAACGACTGTCAAAGATCTTCATGACAACCGGGACCGCCGGCTTAACGTGCTCTCCGAGGCACGGGACAAGCGATAATTAAAAAATGTTTGATCGGATGCTAGCTATTTATATATTGCTTACTCAAATCTTAATATATAAAATCTTTGCGTTACTGACTGACTGACAGACACGCTACAGCCGAAACTATTGGGCGCAGGAAGCTGAAATTTGGCATGTATGTTCCTTGGGGACCGTAGGGGTGCACTAAGAAGGGATTTCCCGAAATTCCCACGGGATCGGCCAAAACGGGTAAATAAAAAAAAATGCAGGCGTAGCTGCTAGCGTCCTCTAGTATATTATATTAGTATACCGCTACTTCAATTAGCGGGCGGCAATAGCCCAGTGGTGTACGTAACGGACTGCAGAGACGATGGTTTCGGGTTCGAGCCCCAGGTACCCCGGGCTCACACCTCTAACTTTTCGAAGTTATGTGTATATTAAAAAAATGTTAATTATCGCTCGTTTAATAATGTGGCCGGTAGATGTCAATAGGCTCGCCCCCTATTACATTGGGACCTAAACATAACTGGCGTACTGTGGGTGTGTTATTACACACCACCTTTGCCTACCCCTTCGGAGATAAAAGGCGTGAAGCTATGTATGTATGTAAAAACATCCAAAATTGCAATATATATATATATATATATATATATATATATATATAATTTTTGGAATAATACATATCATCGATACGGAAATGAACGCGATCATGCTTTTTGATATTAACATATTTGGAGGGTTTGATGTCAGTCAAGTGGAACTGTGATAGCAGGCATACAATACGCATGGGATTTGGGGGCTGAAGGAAACATTATTATTTAGATTGATTTGAAAACACCCCACCACAAACGAAGCAGAAGCGAGGCTACGCCTGTCTAGTTACGACCACAACCAGAATAACCTGACCGAAACGACAACCTGCTTAAGGTATATTCTATTCAAAACGCAATGCCACGTTAATTTTTGTGGTGATTATTAGTTTTTTTATAGGTATTGGGTATTTTGTTCTGGTCATGTACTGGCTGACGCAAAAGACCTCCCGCAATGTGGACCGATATTCTGGTTAAGATTGGGGGAAGCGGGTGGGTGCAGGCGGCGGAAAATCGGCGGGGAGACCTATGTCCTGCAGTGGACGTCTCTCAGCTGCGATGATGATTATCACTAGAGAATGTTTTAAAATAAGTATAGTAACAATTTTTCGTTCGTTTCAAGTCCGTAGTATCAAAATGAAAAACCGCTATATTGTGTGTACCTTACTTTTTTGTGTTAAAAGAAAAAAGAGTAATTTAATTTTGTCAAAGACACTCCTAAAATTGAATTTTGTTTCTTGGTTGAGTCCCATTATGACTCACTTTTGTATGAAACGAAATGTTATTTACGTTGTATGGACTACTGTGTCGAAACTTTTAGATTTTTGTTTCTGTTGCCATGAGAATAGTAAGCACGTGCAGCACTGAAAACTGGGTTGGGCGAAACAAAAATTTACATCAAATTTTAAAATAGTAGGTATTTTCAGATGTAACAGATAACAAACTGGAATGAGGGGATTAGTATGTATCTGTGTTTTATTTAGTTTTCGGCGTAAATATTTTAGAGATATTTCAATGTTAATATTTTTTATCTCAATCACACTGTATTTAAAGTAAATTATGCTGGAAACAGCTGACAATAGATTAAGCAAACTTAAAGAAAACGACATTGTTGACATGACCTTATCTGCAATGGGATTAGTGGCTAAAATAGGACGTTTTTAAAAAACATTTTATCTCCATTCGTTTCCTCTATATTATATAAACGGGTCAATATTTTGGCATCTCTATTTGAAAATATTTAAACAATGCTCAAAACTTTCTTTATCTCTCCATTCGATGTTCTGTAATGGCTACCAAAATAGACATTTAGATAAAAATGTCAAGCGTCTCGAAAGTGGCACATAAATTTCATAGCAGTTAATATTTTTTAATTAATTTGATACTGCTTTTAGTATTGAGTACTGGACTTGTATCAGACTTTTATTTTTGACCGGCGCAACATCATAGGTGACTTTTAATGCGATGAAATATATTTTTTATGTTATTCGTGCATAACCTCTGTTTATGAAGTAAATTAGATGATTATTTAAAAACGTTAGCAGCTAAGTAAATAAAAAAACCTCAATTTATATTTCACTTTGTTGGTTCTCTAATGTAACTTTGTTGGTTGTTAATGTTCTTTTAACTCATTTAAATCTAGAACTGTACATAGCAAAATTGATACTAAAGCGCATAATTAAATCACATTACTCATACAATAAGCGACCGCATTTACTACTTTCTATCTATATTATATATCTCTCCGAGAACTTCCTATATAAAAACTGTAACCTCTTTCATACTTAAGGCATCAACATCATCCTCCTTAAGTAAAGAGATTCCACCAATACGAAAGAGGTTAACACGCACGGCAGATACCAACATATTGCTTCTTAGAATCGTGATTAGCGTATATTAACCCAGATTATCCAGCCCACGTGTTGCTAGGGCCGTTTAGGAGATCATTAGATGGGCAGCTAATTTGTATGTGATGTTGTAATCAAAGCTAACCGTTGTTTGACTTGGAAACCTCTGCAAGATTTGGTAAGTTTGTATAGGTGCAGGTTATGTAAGGTTTGTGAGGCCCTATCAAAATATTTGGTTCAACCTTTCCAAGACACATATGTAAAGAGCGTTATACAATTAAGCTTCTTGTTTAATTTGATGAATAGGCTTACGTTCCCGATTGCCCAAATATTTAGATTGTCTATAGAAAGAACCGTTTGTTGGTTGGGTTGTGGGTTGAGTTTCGCCTTCATACGAGCAGATAGCATGACATGTTTAGACAGATATAGGTATATTTCAGTTAAAGAAAAGGTATTTTGTACCAATAAGTCAAACAAATTGCACAAAATTAAATCATCCTTTAGATAATGAATATCTAAAGGCTGATTTAATTGTATCGATCTAATCTGTAGGTAACGCAAATTCTTACTAAGAATGTTTAAAATATTTTTAAAGAACGAATTAATATATATAACCATGGAATGTCGACGCCTAAAGCTGTTAAAAAGTAACAATTATGCAAATAATTTGACACGTTGGAATGCCATCTGAAAATTTATCGCCAAGATGTTTTTAAAGAAAATAAAATAAGGATCACGTCGTTGTAAAATTAAATTACGGTTTGCTTGAATTTGGTGTTATTACCAACGAATTTGATGGAATTTATACGAGTGTATACTTATCAGCTGATGATAGGTACACGTTTACAACTAGCTAAATATATTTTTGGTGTGTAGTACACACAGTTGACATACATAAATCTGTGGTATTGGTTTTGTGTGTGAGAGTAGACGAATCGCCTCATAGCAAGCGATTACCGCCGCCAATGGACACCTTCTTGAGGAGTCACCACTGCGTAACCACTATGTTTTTTCTGTAGGTTGTATTTTAGCTTCATCTATAAGAACTTACAATATCCCGATGCGTAGACTCACATACAAACCCTTATTATATACACCATTGTGGATATGATGATTATCCTAACTTGTGGACAGTTCTAGGGAGGGCCGATACATAATTATTGTCACTATTCTAAAGCATCCTAATATGCTCGAAAAGTAATATACTATTTTGTCTGGTGTTAAATAATTTGTTAGTATACAATTTCAAATAATCTAATCACAATAATCAAAAGTATTATATCATTAAATTGAGTGCCCTGTCTGTTTTGAAACCCTACCTTAAATTAAGTGTACAATTCAAACAAGTTGCTACAGTAAAAGCCATCGTTAACTTTTTAATGGTTCATTCGAATCGTTAGCCTCAAGTTTACGGGACGTAGTCTTGACGACAGTAAGTACCTGTATTTATTACTTTGATATGTTATTTTATTGCTTACGTATTTCATTGGGATGATATTCGGAAGTTTTTGATAGTTTGATATGATGATGTTTTTAAAAAACTTGAGGAACTAGCGATAAAAGTTTATTATTCAAAGGTCATGAATCTTTCTGATTGATGATGACATGTAGTAATTGTGGGTTCAGAAAAAGTGTTATCTCAATTAACAGAGACTGGATATGACCTTTCGTATAGGTATGTGTTCCTCTCTGTTGTGGTCGTTTATAAGACGTCCAAAAACTTGCTACATGGCCTGACGATTCTTGTCTTGAGATAAGAACGTGGACCAACGATTTTTCGTGGCAAAAACTCGTTACTCTACATTATTTCTTGAATGACGCTAAATCTGGAGGAAATCTACGGCATGGACGCTTTTTTCTTTTTCTTCTACGTATAAGATTATTTTTCATGTTTTAATCATTTTGTCTCTTTTTATTCAAATTCTGAGAGTAGATTCACATCAGTAGTGGACGAGTCTACAATGGATAATGCGCGAACTCATGATTTGACATAATTGTTGAGCAGTAGTACAACAGCATAAAATTTTCTCCTTTATCTCCAGTTGATGATTAACTAAAAACAAATATTTCAAAGGAAGAACATCTTGAAAATGAATTATAATTTCAGGAAAATCTCTTTGATATGAAAAGTTGAATTGATTCCAAGAAACATTTAAGCTAAGCGTTATGGGTACATTATGTTATGAACTTCCAATGTCAGGGGTGATGTTACTGTAATATATCACAAGTTCAGACAGGTTGGAAATAAATGTGGTTGTACAAATATTTGTCACAAACCAGAAGGCACCCGCGACCTTACGTAGAGGCCAATCCGTGGCCTTTGCGTCAACTCACTGTCACAAAAAAACACTTACTTTACAAAATTAATATTTTTTCATATATTTTGTTTTATTTTAATTCGTTTACTGTCCCGACAGCAACCTGACAAAAAAGGGCGTGAGTTTGATTTAAATCTCATAATGTTTTCCATACATTTGACATGTTTTGCCGACAAACATACAGTCGACAAGGCAATTCAACGCCTTTGAAATGTGGTGCTGGTGCCGAATGTTGAGAAAACTATAGGCAGTTCGCCGCTCAAACGTCTTGCTCTAGAAAGAACCAAGAACACAGGATACCTATAGCGTGTCAACTGCGTCTGTGACACAGTTTCTAGTACTTTCAACTTATTTTATGTAGAAATATTTAGTAAAGATTTAGATTGCAAGAAAACTTGCGAACCTGCCAGCCCGCACTTGTTCAATGTGGTGAACTATAGCCCAATTCTGGTATTGTGAGATAACCATGGAACAATCTATCTTGAGCCCTGATTTTATTATTATTATGAAGACAGGCTAGAAATATGGACTAAGTAAGCTGCGATCACAAGGCAAGCTATTATAAGTTATGGCCAAAGTTCCGACCTCAGTTTCATTATGTACTTTCTAACTTTTTAAATAACTAAATAACTACCTACTTCCGTAAGTTCGTTGGCCTGTTGGTCTACTTTTTATTAACCTTGAAGGTTAAGTCTGTGGGTGTGGGTTTCATTCTCGCCCTTTTTGTATGTTGATCACGAGGATTTTCTGTCTCTATAATTTATCTTAAATTAATATGTTTTCAGTTTTCTGCTCTCGCAGTAATGTGGGCTTTGCCTATTTTAGGGTCAGGTTCATGAGTGGATTTACTCGGTATATATTTTTTATTTACTAGATTTTTAAATATATTTTTATTATATGTACTTCTTTTTTCTCTTAGCGTTATCCCAGTTTCAATCTGGGGTCCGCTTTCTAGTCTAACCGGATTTGGCTGAATATTAGCTTTTCCACGGAGCGACTGCCTGTCTGACCTCCGCAACCCGAAGGGATAGCGATATTCCATGATTTAGACTAGTGTCAGTTTATTTAGAAGGTAGTGACGCCCTGTAACGACTGTCAAAGATCTTCATGACAACCGGGACCGACGGCTTAACGTGCTCTCCGAGGCACAGGACAAGCGATAATTTACAATTCAATACGCACATAACTCCGAAAAGTCATTGGTGCGCGCCGTGGATTCGAACCTGATACCCTCTGCATGGCAGTCTGTTGGTATATCCACTCGGCTATCGCTGCCTTTGACTTTGTTTTATTATATATACCTACTTAGTTATAAGTATTTCAAACAATTCGTAATACAACAACATTAATAGCACAAACAGCTACTGTATGCAATTCATGAAAGCTTGCCAATTTTTCATACAAAGGTGCGGTTTCTTTACGCGCTTCCGTGATTAATGTTCTGTTACAAATGTATACACTGCACAGTAAATCTCGAGTGAAAACGTACAAAACGACTTTGCCGCGTGTTTGCTCCCCTTTTGGGCTATAGAGGCAATTTAGCGAGATACTCCCACAATATATTTTATTCGGAATCAATCTGGAGAATACTGTGGGATGGAGGCTGAAAATCTCTCATAATGACTTGTAGCACGAAACAATTTGACGAAGAAGTAACTTTGCTGTATCCTCGTATATTTAGTCAGTTAAAAAATACAGTGCACATGCTTATGTGATTATAGTCATCCGTTATGTTTATCTTAAAAGACATACTGCATGGTATGTTTATAGAAAGTAAATGTAGGTTATACATTTATTGTAAAAAACAAGTTGACTACACAATCATTGTTAATTTACATATTTCGACCGAAATAATTGTTTCTGTAATTTAATTGAATTCCAAATTAATACGTACCTAGGCCAATATAGATAATAAAGATTAATAATAATTAATTGATTAACTCTCATGTGTTTTCCTTAATATAAGATCTTAGGAGAGCACATGACTTTTTAGTAAGCGAACACGGAGACATGGAACCATCTTGTAGAGGCCTATTGAGAGTTTTAATCTAGAATGTGATGGCCTATCATTGATGGGGGTACCTATTGAGGAGCCTCTATAACGGGATTATTGGGTACTAGCAGTCGCCCGTTGCTTCGTCTGCACCAAATTACCTTTATTTTATTTCCTTAGAGGTGATATATTAAAAACCTTTCCTTAGTGCCTACGTCATAAAATAATTTCATAATTATTCTAACTTCAGTAGTTTGGGCTATGCAATAATATGTCAGTCAGTAATCACAGAGATGACGCAAATGCACATAATCACGGATAAGCCGCAGTAGGTATAGAACTATTGCTACTTGTAAGGAAACTAATTAATTATGGCCTATCGGCGTTCCATTTGTCGATGTACTCTATGTGACCACTATTGATGACTAACGGCGTCTGCTCTAAAATCTCTCATAGTACGTCTGAATAGACAGATGGTGATTCATACACTCTACTACATGGGCCCTCTCTCAACAACCGCCGAGACAAACACATCTGCCATAAAGGAGTACATCGGTGTGAGTGGTTAGGGGTGTTGAGCGGTACGGCACAGTTTCAGCCGTTTGTGTGATTGAGGCACAAAATCAAAATATTAATTTAAGTAAGGTAACGTAAAGTTACCTTACTTAAATTACCAGCGGCATTATTAAAGTGTATAGGTAAAATCTAAATAAATGAAAATGAATTACCGAAAACTTTGTATGCGCATAACTTACAAACGACTACACCAAATTTGATAAATATTTATTTTATGTGTTTTGTTAAAAAACTGAAAGAAAAAATGGCGGTACGAAATTCGCCGGGTCAGATAGGGTAGGAGGTCCTTAATTTGCCACGACGTGTTTACGAAGGCATTTTTAGTAGAATTTGCCTCAAATTGTCTCAAAAAAACAAGAAAAATCTCTGTTTTGTTATTATCTACTAGTTTATTATGCCAACTTTCACTGCTTTCTGTGGCTGAGACGAAATTAACAATATAACTAAAGATATATGCCACTAAGTACCCAAATCTTGGACACGATCTAGCCACATTATGTTTGTCATAACGCCAAAATTATGCCAACACTGCGTATAATATCACTATCAGCTATTCTTGCTAAATTGGTTAAATTCCTTAGTTCCGAAACAAGGTTCTTGCATGAATTAAACTACGGCATAAGTTGGGTGAACGAATTAATTATGTAAATCGTCTCAAATAAAAACATTTGCCTTGTGTATTTATTGGAACCGTCGCCCCGTTTATCTTTTGTGTCCCTCTTTACTGCTATTGTCATAATAAAATGTTTGTAACTATGGATATATATTAGGAGTCAACTTTAGGTAGGTACAAACAATTTCTGCGTAATATAAGTAGTTCACGGTGGAATTTTCTGATGTGGATCGATGTTATAATTTTAGTTATAATGATACATATTATGTCCAATTCAGATAGTTAACAAAGGCGTTCGTATGGACGATAATATATTTTTAATTAAGTGATAGGGGAGCTCACGATTTAGAATGCGAAAATGAGTTCTTTATATTATTACATGTTAGGTTTTTTAAAATCAGATCATAATCACTCATCTATTTAGGTTGCTAATAATACTTATCTAGATTATATTATCAAACTCATAAAAGAGTGATAAATCCGTTTTATTATAGCCATTAAAATAGTCCATAGTGTCGTCTCAAATGTATTCTTTCAAAATTCCTTGTGGATCAAAAATAAAGAGGAAAGTAGGTAATGCCACTTCGGTTGGTCACCCCGCCTGCATCAAAAATGGCCTCGTGTAAAATTTTATGTAAGTCCCATGTTGACTAATGAGTGAGCGTCTAAATAATATGACATGTGACATACCCTTTTACATTTATCTCGTGGTGTTTACCGCATTTCAAGGTTGGGAAGCTGGGAATGGGAAAATTGATGGTAAAATCCCATTTAGACGCAAGTTTTACCTGGTATTCGATTAATTTGTTTGCGGATCACGGGATCCAAGGTAAAGGACTTGGATCCCAATCGGGCCAACGCTTCCGTGGTAATTCCTCTTTAATTATTTGCTTTTGGAATGAAAACCTTCCGAGAAATTTGCTAATTTTCACAAATACGTATAAGTACCTATAATCGTCAAACGAATTAAATGAGGATAATTGCGTTGCGATACCACGAAGCTTACCCAAGTTGGGAAAATGAAATATATTTTTTTATATAAAATAGAATATAAACATTCGAACTTAATTTATCATCGATTTATAAGTGATTTTACATTGCTTAATTCTTATGTTCATTTCCCAACCAATTTTCGAAGACACGTTGGTGAAATCTTCTAGTAAAAATAAAGGAGCTTATATTATTGTTCTACTTAATGTTCAACTGCAGAGGAACACATCAGAACAAAATAAATACGTAACGATGAATGATACGGTACATTCGTTAAAGAAATGATAAACTGTGTGTTTACCTGAGTGGGAGCTAAATGCTCGCTTAGTCTGGCGCTGTACAAATGGACAGATTTACTACAAATAAACGCAGAGATTACTGTCGTACAATCATCAATATCACTCAACATTATTATCCGATATATTATTTTATAAAAAAATCGGTTACAGACAGACAGCACACAGCTAAAACTACTATACGCAGAAAGACACAATTTGGCATGTATTTGTATGTTCCTCGGGGAGTAAGTATAGGTTAGCATTACATTATTATATGATATATTTTCAGATATAATCCGTGTGGTGACGGATTAAGAATACGGATTGTCACCACCCCATATCATCCCATGGGTGTCGTAAGAGCCGACAGAGGGAGCATATTATGCAGAGAACAGTACTGTAAGAGAAGGAAAACTTGATACAAACCCTATACCAACCCGTCTGGCCAGCATGGTATAGTAGGCCAATTCCTCCTTTCAAAGGAGAGGCCTAGTCCAGCAGTGGACTGTTAAAGGCTGATGATGTTGTTGTTGTTGATATTTTCAGAAATTTCTGTGGGATCAGGGAAAACAGATAAAAAAGAAACATATGGTATCAGCTACGCACTGCGGTCATCCTCTAGTAGGTCAATTAACAATTAACAACTCAGTGATTAGTTTTCCACTATATGTGTTATAATGAAAAATGTGATACTAAATCTTTCA
This sequence comes from Euclidia mi, assembly GCA_944739405.2. NCBI lineage: Eukaryota > Metazoa > Arthropoda > Insecta > Lepidoptera > Erebidae > Euclidia > Euclidia mi. The sequence continues at coordinate 3,423,614 of OX123188.2, read as the reverse complement.
ATGCAATTGTAATAAAAACTGTAAACCTCACCAAAAATAACTGCGATAAAATCCGGAAACTAGTTTACTATTATTTAAGTACTGAAAATTATATTCTATCTAGTCTAACATAGACCAACGCAATACAAATGTAAGGCCATGTCTCAACAGATTCCGAGAACTACGGCAACATTCCTGCGAGTGTGAGCTTAGCAGCAGTAATTATGTTTGTCTCAACAACATATCTTAGATACAAATACATATTACTTACAAGGACAGATAGTTTAGACAGTTTGTTGAATTAATTAAAATAACAAACTGACTTGTTGGTCTAGTGGTAAGGGATCTTGATTGCTTAGTTAAAGGTCGCGGGTTTGATTCCTACTCGGGGAAAACGGCTGTAACGGAAGTTTTGAATGCTATCCTAGATTTTTTTTGCGTGGTGAGCAGGATCATTTGGTCTGCTATAGGTGTAACTTGTCTATATCTAGCTTAGAATATAGCTATGTTTATCAGTTATCTAGATAGATCAGGTTCTGCATATTTTGTTAATAAATGTCAATGTATGAGTATAGTTTCAGTATGATATTATTTAAAAAGTAATTCAAGTCAGTGTCTATCTACTCTTTCATTTTTTGAACCTATGCATCTTTTTAATACATCTAAATCTGAGCCTTACCGATAAATATTTTATAATGGCGCAATTTTTTCAATAGGTAGGCTATATAATTTTCTGGTGTTTTAGTTAAATTATTGAAATATCTCGTCTATATAGTTCCATAATTCTTTCCAATAAGAGCTATCATATTATCGTCTCAATCAAAACTTTAACATGAAAGGATTGCAAGCAACGTTCATAAAGTATTTACAAACCACTTTGTATAATTTATTATGTCTTAAAGCTTTCGGCAGATATCTGTGTAATTTTATCACAATGGTAATAATAAAATATACTGATAATGTCTTATTGTCGTACACAATATGGGTACATGTGCATTTCTTATTCCATAAAGGGAAAACGGGAAATAAAAAGACAAAAACGATTTACAAGATAACTCACAAGTGTGGCATATTGTTACAAAATAATAAGATAAATTGTACTTAAAATACCTGTTTTAATAATTAATACCATTTCTGTTTTGCCTGAATATATGATTCAGACAAGACAGTACGTTTAATGCGGCATCTCGATATTAATATTAGTAGGTGTAGTAATATATATCATAATTGCTTCTGTCCACGACTTGATGCGGTTATCATAATTATATAGTTGCATCCAAATTTGTTCAGTAGCTTTTGCGTGAAAGAGTAACAAATATCCGCGTATTTATCATCGCAATGTTTTGCACCTATAACGGCGTAAGATCAAACACATTTCTTACGCAACTAAAATTCATGAGATGTAAAGCTTTTGGTTTTTCTTAAGAATTAGAGATATTTTTATACCAAAGCATTACTTAAAGATCCAAATTGATAAATAACGACAATGTTTCGTGTCCCCTACGGTCTTGGCCGGGGTCGTACCCAACCGTCGTAATGTGAACTATCAGTTAAGACACAGCCGCACGTGAGCAGACTCCGTATTGTCTGACACTCGTAAATATTCCCAACAACGTATAAAAATATCCCTGCCTGAAGCAATGATAGATAATTTCAATAGAGAGGAATATTTTCATGTCATATACAAAATATTGTAGCATAAACTTGAGCGAATAGGATGGCTATTCATAGCAGATCATATTTCAGGTAGGTACTTCCCACGTTTTTACAGTTACGCGGAGTACTGTTACTTATTTGTATTGATAAAGTCAAACTTAAATTCACATAGGTACGTTACTTTCATAAAAATGTTGATAATAATATGATGGAAAAGGTACTTAAATTATATTAGATGTATTGTATCTTTATACTGACCCTAGTCAGTATTATATATATATATATATATATATATATATATATATATTAATATAACGTGACCTATCACGTTATACTATTAATATAAAATTAATTCCTTAAAAGTTCCTTATAGATAAAATAATATACCACTTTCTATTGTCATCATTACAACGGAACTTGAAGATATCAAATCATATAACTGCAAAAGATTATAATTATTTTTTGTATTAACTATTAATAACTTCAGTAGAATTAATTTCTATTTTCATATACTTACGCCTTTCCCTCGTCGGGGTAGGCAGAAGCGACGGTACGCCACTTGCTTATATCCTTACAAATTTCACGAGCTTTCACTACATTCATCACTCTTTTCACGCATGCCTCGTTTCGGGTGCTGAGGACTTTTCCGTTCAATCATATTTTTAATATCTGTCACAATATGATATGACATATTATTATTCAAAACTTGTAATTCTGAATGAAACCATTATGGAGATAATATTTCTGTAGAGCCAAATGAAATTCATTCAATGTCACAAGTTTTCGGACAAACTATGATTCCAACTCAAGATATTTGTTCGAAGATAATTACGCATTCATTGTGGCAGAGACTACTAGTCTCTGATTGTGGCTACTTTGTTTCTTGTTCTCTCTCTGACCTTGAGTGTCTTTCAGGTGTTTCCAATGGCAAATTTTTGCGAACTTATGTGTGAGCAAAATTGAAGATGTTTATTTTACTTTAAAACTACTTATACAAACTAAACCCTTCGAGGAAAACAAATCAGATCAGAAAATACCAGGAATAGCGGTATAACAATTCCTCAAGCAGCCCATATACTTAATCCGAATAAATATACAAATTCAAGGTTATGTAATAAATCTAGGCAGAAAATATTTAAAAATGTCCCAAACTGCTTTATTTTATGGCTACTTAAAATTAATCGCCTAACTAGTAATAAATTACATTCACTGAAGTGAATCTGCTGTGCGCAATTATGAGCAAATCTATGCCATTTAGCCTAGTGTAAGAAACAGTCGCACTGCTACGCATATGTTCTCTACTTCAAAACTACGGTGCTCATCACTGACAATCACATAATATATATATAATATAACAATAATATCGCAACTGACTAAGATTAATTAAATTAATTTACTTACTCGTGCAGTAACCCCTATATATCTCTCCGAGAAATAAGCAATAAGTAAAGAAAGGTTAAAGAACAATCTTCCACCATTACTAAAAAGGTTAACACGTACTGCAGGTATTAACATATTGCTTCTTAGAATCGTGATTAGCGTATATTGGCCCAGATTATCCAGCCCACTAGATCATTAGATGGATGCTGGCTAATTTGTATGTAATGGTGTAATCAAAGCGAACCGCTGTTTGACTTGGTAACCCCTGCAAGTTTTGGCCTCCTTGCTAAGTTTGTTTAGGTGCAGGTTATGTAAAGTTCGTGAGGCCCCATCAAAATATTTTTTGGACCTTTTCAAGGCACGTCTATATTATAAGTGTTATGCAATTTGGCTTCTTGTTTAATTTGATGAATAGGCTTGCGTTCTCGATTTTTTATTGCAGATAAAAATAATCATCATCAGCCTTTTGAAGTCCACTGCTGGACATAGGCCTCTCCTCATTGGTGTTATAAAAGTATTGTGGGCAACAGGATGATTAATAGTACGGAAATAGGTATTATGTTTCGAAATTAATTCCATTCCCATTCTCACTAAAATCAGTGCCATAAATAAATTGCATAACATGATGTATCTGTAACGGGAATTTCTACTAAAGTATTTAAATTTTATAACCAAAAATGTTTACAATATTCTTAAAGAAAATTAATTTGTTATTTCTGTAACTTAAGAATATCAGAGCTATGGAATGTCGACGCCTAAAGCTGTTAAAAAGTAACAATTATGCTAATAATTTGACAAGTTGAAATTCCATCTGCAAATTTATCGCCAAGATGTTTTTAAAGAAAATAGAAAGGAATTACGTCGTGGTGAAAATAAAATTACGGTTTTCTTGAGTTTATTGTTATTAGCAACAAATTTGATGGGACTTATTCGAATGTATACTTATCAGCTGATAATAGGTACTCGTTTAAAAACTTACCTTTGTTTCTGTAGCACATACCATAGACAGAAATCTGTCTGTACTAGTTTAATTATGTGATGGGAGGCAAATGAGCAAGCGATGGTAAACGATAACCGTCACTAATAAACAATTGGATACCTACTACTCCAGAGAAGTCACGAATGCCAAGTAACCTATGTTCTATTTTACTGCAGGTCGTATTTTAGTCTGATACAGAGATGATAATATTGCCATGCGTACACTCACATATAAACCCTTATAATATACATAATCACCATACCCAGTATTGGACAGTTTCTAAGCAGGATATGATATTATAGTTCTTAAGCCATCTAATAAACTCCTAAAATAATACACTATTTTATCTAGTATGAAATAATTTGGAAGTATGGGTACAATTCCAAATAATCTAATCACAATTATCCAAAGTATTGTAAATACCTGTATTTATTACTTTGATATGTAATTTTACTGCTTTCGTTTTTCATTGGGATGGCATCTTCTGAAGTTTTTGATAGTTTGATAAGATTAATTTGTTAAGAAACTTGAGGAAATTGAGATAAAAGTTTATTTTTCAAAGGTCATGAAACTTTCTGATTGATGATGACATGTAGTAATAGTGGGTTCAAAAAAAGTTTTATCTCAATTAACAGTGACTGGATATGACCTTTGTAGCCGTTTATAAGTCGTCCAAAAAGTTGCAACATGGCCTGACCATTCTTGTCTTGAGATAAGAACCTGGACCAACGAGTTTTCGTGGCAAAAAGTCATTACTTGACATTGCTTCTTGAATGACGCTAAATTTGGAGGAAATCTACGGCATTTTTCCTGTTTTAATTATTGTGTCTCTTTTTATTCAAATTCTGAGAGTAGATTCACATCAGTAGTGGTTAAGTCTACAATGGGCAATGAGCGAACTCATCCGATTTGACATAATTGTTGAACTGTAGTACGACAACTTTAAATATTCTACTTTATCTCCAGTAGATGATTAATTAAAAACAATTATTTCAAACAAAGAACATCTTAAACATTAGTTATATTTCAGGAAAACCTCTTTGATATAAAAAGTTGAATTGATTCCAAAAAACATTCAAGCTAAGCCGATACATTATGTTATGAACTGACAATGTCAGGGGTGATGTTACTGTAAAATATCACAAGTTCAGACAGTTTGGAAATAAATGTGGTTGTTCAAATATTTGTCACAAGCCAGAAGGCACCCGCGACCTTACGTAGAGGCCAGTCCGTGGCCTTTGTGTCAACTCACTGTCACAAATAAACACTTACTTTACAAAATTAATATTTTTTCTATGTTTTGTGTTTTATTTTAATTCGTTTATTGTCCCAACAGCAACCTGACAAAAAAGAGCGTGAGTTTGATTTAAATCTCGTCATGTTTTGCATACATTTCATATGTTTTGCCGACAAACAGGTTCAGTCGACAAGGCATTTCAATGCCAATGAGATGTGGTGTTGGCATCGTGCTATGTTAAAAATACAATGGACTGCTCACCGCACAAAAGTCTCGATCTAAAAAGAACCAAAAACAGAGAATACTCCTAACCCATCTACCTGCTATCGTCACTTATTTTACCTATAGCCTAGTGGAGACACTAGAAATAACAGATCGAGAGTCTAGGGTTCTAATTGACTTTTCGATATTGTTTGCGTATTACAAATTGCAAGAAAACCTGCGTGTCTGAGACATATTTTCATTTTTTTCATATAAAGGTGCGGTTTCTTTACGCACTTCCGTGGTTAATGTTCTGTTACAAGTGTATACACTGCACAGTAAATCTCGAGTGAAAACGTACAAAACGACTTTGTGCGTGTTTGCTCCCCTTTTGGCAATAGAGGCAATTTAGCGAGATACTCCCACAATATATTTTATTCGGAATCAATCTGGAAAATACTGTGGAATGGAAGCTGAAAATCTCTCATAATGACTTGTAGCACGAAACAATTTGACGAAGAAGTAACTTTGCTGTATCCTCGTATATATACTCAGATCAAAAATATAGTGCACATGCATATGACTGTAGTTATAGTCATCCTTGATGTTTATCTTAATAGACATGTTTATAGAAAGTAAATGTAGGTTATACATAATCATATTATAAAAAACAGGTTGACTACACAATCATTGTTAATTTACATATATCGACCGAAATAATTGTTTCTGTAATTTAATTGAATTCCAAATTTATACGTTACTAGGCCAATATAAATAATAAAGATTAATAATGAATTGTTTAACTCTCATGTGTTTTTCTTAATATAAGATGTTAGGAGAGCACATGGCTTTTTAGTAAGCAAACACGGAGACATGGAACCATCGTGTAGAGGCCTTTTGAGAGTTTTAATCTAGAATGTGATGGCCTATCACTGACGGTGGTACCTATTGAGGAGCCTCTATAACGGGAGTATTGGGTACTAACAGTCGCCCGTTGCTTCGCCTGCACTAAACTTTCATCAGTTATTTTACTACCTTAGAGATGGCATATTATAAAACCTCCTTAATGGGTGATTGCGTCATAAAAGGGACCCACTGACTAATTTCATATTTCTAACTTCAATAGTTTGGTCTGTGAGTGATATGTCACTCAGCACAAATCATTTTATTTACGCACGATGATGACAATGCCACAGTAGATATGGGACTATTGCTATTTGTAAAGATTGTGAAACAAATACTTATGAGCTACTGGTGTTCGATTCATTGTTCTATGTACTTCTACGTGACCACTTTAGATGATTAACGGCTTCCGTCTGCTCTAAATACTCTTAGAGTATGTCTGAATAGACAGACAGTGATTCATACAGTCTACTAAATGGGCGCTCTTTTAACAGCCACTGCGTGCCGAGACAAACAAAGTCTGTCATAAAGGCAGCAATGGAGTACAGTGTGAGTGGTTAGGGGCGTCGCGAGGTACGCCACAGCTTTCAGCCATTTGTATGATTGAGGCACAAAATCGAAACATTAATTTAAGTAAGGTAACTTTACAGCTACATTATTAGAGTGTACCTATAGGTAAAATCTATATAAATGAAAATGAATCACCGAAATGTTTGTATGCGCATAAGTTACAAACGACTATACCAAATTTGATAAATATTTATTTTATGTATTTTATAGAAAAAACTGGATGAAAAATTTGAATTGAATTTAATTGATTTATTTTGTTAAAACATGGTAATACAATCAGTTGTTACAATAGCATATTAGATCCACATGTTTTGCTGTTGAGGCAGCATGAAAAATTAACAAAGATATTTGATATAATATACAAAACATTAGTAAAACCATTTTTATATGAAATGTCAGATACAAAATGTCACCATATTAATTTATCATTATCACACAAATTCATAGAAATACAAAAAAAAAATATAAATTAAAGTACACCAATGAAATCAAGAACAAATCGGACACATAATATATTATTATAGTTAGAAACTTAAAAATGCTTTTCATCTAAAAACTCGCTGATAGAATAATATGCTTTTTGGATTTTGATCAAATTTCTCAAACAATGTAATTTCGAGTATATGTTTCGGCAGCCTATTATACACCTTTGGTGCCATTGTCAATACGTTGTTACTAAACAAAACCGATCTTGATATTGGTACACGCAATTTATGAGGATAACGCCCGTTATTGCAGTTCTTGTATAAGTGCAGGTGATCTCTTACAAATACAGCACATTCATAGACATTTAAACTCGGTACTGTGAGAATGTTCAAAGTTACAAAGTATGGCCTACAGCTATCGGTCTGTTGTAGATTTCATATGGCGCGTATGCATTTTTTCTGAGCTTTAAAAACATCCTCCTTCCCACTGGAATTGCCCCAGAATATTAAGCCGTATCTAAGCGCAGACTCGACAAATCCATGATAATATGCTGTTAATACGACACTTCTGTTGACTACTTTACGTAACATGTATAATGTATATGAATATTGATTTAGTTTTTAACACACTTTTTTAATTTGATTCCACCATGTTAAGTTCCTATCTAAATGTATACCTAAAAATGTTGTGTGGTCAACTGGCCTAATTAATTTGCCATTATAATGTATACTAAAGTCAGTGATGTTTTTATTCTGTCTAGAAGTAAATGTCATAATGTTAGTTTTATCAAAATTTGCAATTAAATTATTAGAATCAAACCACTCAATAATATTATATAAGGAATTATTGATTTCATTTTCAAAAGATTGAATGTCCGTATTTTTATAAATTATTGTGCTGTCATCTGCGAACACAATCATAGGATGATTTGTTGATTCTGGAAGGTCATTTATTTATATAAGAAACAGTAGTGGTCCCAGCACGCTACCTTGCGGTACCACAAAATGTGTTTCTCTTAACATGGATGAGTTTATATTTTCGATTTTGGTTGCAGTACATATTCGCTTTATTTGAGTGAATTGCTGTCTCTTTGTTAGGTACGATTTCAAAAGGATGGCGGTACAAAGTCCGCCGGCTGTTAACGAAGTTATATTTTAGTAGAATTTGTCTTAAATTGTCTCAAAAACCCAGTAAAATATCTGCTTTGTTATTATCTACTAGTTTATTTTTCTAACTTTCACTGTTTTTCTGTGGCTGAGATCAAATTAACAATACAACTAAAGATATATGCGACTAAGTACCTAAATCTTGGACAGGATCTAGTAACATAATGTTTGTCATAACGCCAAAATTATGCCGACTCTGCGTATAATATCACTATCTATTCTTGCTAAATTGGTTAAATTCCTTAGTTCCGAAACAAGGTTCTTGCATAAATTAAACTACGGCATAAGTAGGGTGAACGAATTTATTATGTAAATCGTCTCAAATAAAAACATTTGCCTTGTGTATTTATTGGAAGCGTCGCCCCGTTTATCTTTTGTGTCCATCTTTACTGCTATTGTCATAATAAAATGTTTGTAACTATGGAAATATATTAGGAGTTACGCAACCTAAGGTACAAACAATATCTGCGTGATATAAGTAGTTCACTGTGGAATTTTTTTGTACCTATTTCTGTCATTGGGGGTCACATTTGTACGAAATTTGACATTCATATAGTTTGTACGAAAGTATATTTTTAATTTATAAGAGTTCTCATGATTTGGAATATTCCCCTAAGCCACATGAAAATGTTCTTATAAAATAAAATAAGATTATTTCTCATTATAAATAAGATCACAAGCACCCATCGAATTAGGTCACGAACAATACTCATCTAAATTATATTATCAAACTCATAAAAGGACGCTAAATCCGTTTTATTATAGCCATTAAAATAGTCCATAGCGTCGTCTCAAATATATTCTTTCAAAATTCCTTGTTGATTAATTAATAAAAAGTAAAAAAGAAAGTAGTTAATGTCATTTTGGTTGGCCACCCCGCCTGCATAAAAAATGACCTCGTGTAAAATTTTATGTAACTCCCACGCTGACTAATGAGTGATCGTCTAAATAATATGACATGTGACAAACCCCTTTTACATTTATCTCATGGTGTTTACCGCATTTCAAGGCTGTGAATTGGGGGTAAAATCCCATTTAGACGATAATTTTACCTGGTATTCTTTAATTTGTTTACGGATTACTGGCTGCAAGTTGAAATACTTGGATCGTACTAGGACCACACTTTGGCAGTGATTCCTCTTGGAAGGAAAAATCTTCCGGGACACTTGTTAATTTTCACATAGATATAGAGCTAACTACCGCCTAGATATACATAGACGGCATGAAAAATGTTATAGCTTTAAGATTGAAGCTTTTGCTCGTCAGTGCAAACGAACCACGAAGCTCACTCAAGTTGGGAAAATGAAACATATTTTCTGTAAATAAAGTAGAATATCTACATTCGAACTTATCGTATTATAAGTGGTTTAACATTACCTAACTCATAACTTTCATGTTAATATTCCAATACATTTTCAGAGACACGTGGGAGAAATATTCCGGTATAAATTAATCTTGGATTATCTTCGTATTATGTTTTGTTCTACCACCTACAAGATGATGAAGTTAGTTTTCTACTTAATGTTCTACTGCAGAGGAACACGTCAGACCAAAATAAATACGTAAGGATGAGTGATACGGTACATTCGTTAAAGAAATGATAAACTGTGTGTTTACCTGAGTCGGGGCTAAATGCTCGCTTAGTCTGGCGCTGTACTAATGGACAGATTTACTACAGAATATAGTAGTTTTATTTAAAGGCCTTCGCATGCTACAAACACGTTCCGTTTAGTGTCGGGAGATCTTTGTCCAATCATTCTTTGGTGTATTTATGGACTGCTATTGATATTTTCTCTTTATGATTATATTATAATAAGTCTGTCAAGGAAGTCTGATTATACCTAATACTAGAATTTAATTAAAAAATAATACTAGATGGTGTTGTGTATATTTAATAGAATATTATCTATTTATTTATTATTGTGTCTTTTATCACGTCTTGTATCGCATTTTACTGTATCGCACATCTATACTAAATCTAACACCGTAAAAAGTAACATTGTCTAATTTGTCTATCGGTTGTTAAAGTAGAACTAGTAGACCACTTTTGATAAATTTCGGAATTGAGTGGATTCCAAGAAACAGAACTTGACCCCTAAGAAATTCACTAGTTGTCCAAGAAAGTTACGAGTTCATATAACGGGCCAAAAAGGAAAGAGAGAGAATAGAGTCTAATATATGAATTCAGAATTTAATTATGTCACTATTACTTTACTCCTTTCAAGGTTTACATGCGGTATTTTCAAACAGCTAAATCAATATCAAAACTGTACAAAGAAGAAGCCGTTATCAGTATGTTGCGCTCACATGGAGAATTCACGCGACGTGTATAAGCCTTTGCATGATACATACACGTTCTGTTTTGTGTAGGGAGCTCTTTATCCAATCTTTCTTTGGCGTATCTACTTACATACATAGACTCACGCTTCTTTCCCGGAGGGGTAGGCAGAGACTACGGAACGCCATTTGCAACGATCCTGACATATCTCTCTTGCTTCATTCAGTCCCATCAGATTCCTCATGCATGCTCTTCTGTTCAGGGTAATTCTAACCTGTCCTGTTTTTGGTGTATCTATTGACTACTATTGATATTTTCTCTTTATGATTACATTATAATAGGTCCGTCAAGGAAGTCTGATTATACTTTATACTAGAATTTAATTAAAAATTAATACTAGATGGTGTTGAGTGTATGTGATAGAATATTATCTATTTATTTATTATTGTGTCTTTTATCACGTCTTGTATCGCATTTTACTGTATCGCACATCTATACTAAAACTAGCACTGTACCAAAGTAATATTGTCTAATTTGTTTATCGGTTGTTAAAGTAGAACTAGTAGACCACTTTTGATATATTGCGGAATTGAGTGGATTCCAAGAAACAGAACTTGACCCCTATGAAATTCACTAGTTGTCCAAGGAAGTTACGAGTTCATATAACGGGCCAATAACGAAAGAGTGAGAATAGAGTCTAATACATGAATTCCGAATGTAATAATGTCACTATTACTTTATTCCTTTCATGGTTTATATGCGGTATTCTCAAGCAAATAAATCAATTTTAAAACCGTACATAAAGAAGAAGCCATTATCAGTATTTTGCGCTCACATGGAGAATTCACGCGACGTGTATAAGCCGATCATATAAGGATTTGCAGGTCGCGCGCAATTTCGCAAAGTGTAAGCTTTCCACAAGAAAATAAGTAGCTTACGTTATATAACCAATAAGTTTTATAGCAGGCGTATTTCGATTAAGACTCTAAATTATTTTGGATGGGTGCCTATACTTACAGGTTTATGTTAAACGGACATCATCCTGATAGATTACCGAAGTGCGAAATGCTATATACAACACGCAAAGAACGCCTGAGCAATTATACTAATGTACTCTGGCGTCTTCCAGTTTCTTCGAACAATGTCACAAGTTTTCGGACAAACTATGTCCAACTCAAGATATTAATTGGTCGAAGATAATTACGCATTCATTGTGGCTACTTTGTTTCTTTTTCTGTCTTTGACCTTTTGTGACTTTTAGGTATAATATATTCATTTTGAGTATATATGATGATTATGCTTGTGGCACAGGTTTCCCTGTGGTACGGGCACCTTAAGATTTTACCAAAATTAATAAAATGTAAGAACTGTATGTATCATGTTCATGAAGAAATAAATACATAATTATTCATCTTAATATATAAAATCCTTGCGTTACTGACTGACTGACAGACACGCTACAAAATCAAAATCAAAATCATTTATTCATCTAGGTCACAAGGTGACGCTTATGAACGTCAATTTTAAAATTAAATTACTTAATGCTTCTACATTTACATTTACTGCCTCGTTCGCAAAGCAATAGGTAGAGCCACGAGAAAGAACGGGCAATAAAACTCGAGGCCACTCTTTTAAATCGCCAATATTATGGTACATATTTTCATTTTTGTAAGGAGCTGCAACTGTTACACATTGTACTAAATTACTTGTAAATAGTAATTAGTTACAGACATAATACTTAAGCAATTAATGTAGTTACTAAATGATGTGTTTTAGTTAGCCTTCCAATGTGAATATTGTGTAACAGGAGCATCCACTTACGACTTATAATGTATACAACTCGTGACCATGTTCAGAACTATGGTGGAAATGTATGTTACAGAAGTGACGGTATATGAATACACAAAATTACAAAAACTTTAGTTCACAGACCATGATAACGAGTTATCTTCATCTTAAAGTACAGTAAATTTTAAAAAAATTAGTGGAACAATAATGCTAATGTAGACGTAGTAAGTAGAATGACCTAATTATGATAAACGAATAATAATTTAAAAGAACTAGAAATGTTATATAATGATAAACTGAAAAATGCTAAGTATCTATATAAATTCTAAATAAGTAGTAGATCATGAGTTGTCTAGTGTAAGTGACCATCTATCCTTGTCACTGAAATAATCATTAATAATATAATAACCTTTCTTAATAAGGCAGTCTTTTATTTTAGCTTTAAATGTACTAAATGGTAATTCTAAAAGACTAATTGGTGTTTTATTGTATATACGAATACCTAGCCCTACAAAAGAATTATTAACTTTATGTAAACAATGATAAGGGGCATATAACCTATGCTTGTTTCGAGTATTTATATTATGTATATCGCTTTTTGAGGTAAATAAACTTATATTTTGCCTAATGTACAAAATATTAGCAAATAAAAATTGCGAGGCTACTGTAAGAATTCCTATAGACTTAAAGCGTTCCCTAAGAGTATCTTTTGCACCTAACATGTATATTGCTCGTACCGCTCGTTTCTGTAGAACGAAGATATTCTGAATATCCGCTGCTTTGCCCCATAACAAAATACCGTAGGACATAACACTGTGAAAATAGCTAAAATATACTAAACGAGCCGTGTCAATGTCAGTAAGTTGCCTAACTTTTCTGACGGCATACGCAGCAGAGCTGAGCTTTCCTGCTAGACATGCTATATGTGCACCCCATTGTAACTTATTATCTAATGTAATACCTCAGAACACTGTTGAGTCTACTGTGTCAAGTTCCTCCCTATCTAGCATAATATTAGGTCCCAGTTGTCTAACGTTAGGTAAAGCAAATTTAACGCATTTAGTTTTCCTAGAATTAAGTACTAGGTTGTTTGCTGTAAACCATCGTGTAACTTGTAATAGTGCATTATTTACATCATCAAATTGATTTATATTCCTATCTACTTTAAAAATAAGTGACGTATCATCTGCAAAAAGTACGACATCACAGATGTTTTTTAAATAAAAAGGTAAGTCATTAATATATACTAGAAATAGAAAAGGACCTAAAATTGAGCCTTGTGGAACGCCTAGCTGTATAGGTAATTTAGAGGATGTAGTCCTATTTACATCGACACACTGAAATCTTTGCCGCAGGTACGAATCGACAACACTAAGTGCGGTTTTCTCTACGCCGTAGTGGCGGAGCTTACGCAGTAGTGTGTCGTGCTGAACGCAGTCAAACGCTTTAGATAGGTCACAGAACACTCCAATAGCATTCTTTGATGACTCCCAAGCACTATAAACGTGTTTTATGAGAGCAACACCCGCATCAGTATTGGATCTACCTTTAGTAAACCCGTATTGATCTTTGTGAAGCAGACTATTTAAATTGAAGTGGCTTAATAGCTGCTTTAAAAGAATCTTTTCAAATATTTTACTAAATGCCGGCAAGATAGATATGGGCCTAAAATTATTAATTTCATTTTTACTGCCAGATTTGAATAAGGGTATAATTTTACTTAATTTCATCAAATCCGGAAATACGCCTAGGTCAAAGCATTGATTAAAAATTATAGATAGGTAAGGCGCAACAGTCTCAACTATAGTACCTAAAATTTTAATTGAAATGCTCCAAAAGTCGCCGGTATTTTTAATATTAATTGAATTATATGCGATCAATATATCTCGCGGGGTAACGTGCTCGAATCTAAACACGCTCATGCATTCAGGTACACTGCTAAGCAAAAAATTTCCAGCGTCTAAAGATGATGATTGTAAAGAGCTAGTAGTTGTTAAAGGTATGCTCGCAAAGAAACTATTGAACATATGCGCTACTTGAGTTTTGTTAGTGACTAATAAATTGTTTTCTTTTAGTTCAAATTGGTTTTCTCGTGGGCGAGCTATTCCTGTTTCATTATTTATAATGCTCCACGTTTCTTTAATTATATTTGTTGAATGCTTAATTTTACTACTAATCAATTTAGATTTTGCCATAATACAAACTTGTTTAAAAAATTTTGAGTACTTTTTTACATAATCTAGAAAAGGTGTGTCAAATCTATGTTGTTTCATACCATATAATTCAAATAACTTGGCTCTACTTTTGTATATACCTATAGTGGCCCACTGGTTAAAAGATCCCATAGTACCCTTTAGTGTGACAGTTTTACTCTTAAAAGTATTTTGAAATTCATTATTTACTAGTCCAAAAAGTGAGTTATAAATTTTGTGATTTTGTGAGTTTAATATTGAGGTATTGAGTTTAGCAATAATATTATTTTTGAAACGTATTAGACGATTGGTAGTCTGAGGCCTACATTCTACTATACGTGATTTATCATATGTTGAACAGGGAAAACTAGCTATCTGTCCACGGTGATCAGAAGGGAGAGAACTAATTACTACTGGGTTTGTGGCAGCACAAGAACTAAATATGTTATCCAAACAAGTAGAAGATGTTGCAGATACTCTAGTAGGTTCACAGAATAGGTTACTTAAATTAAATGACTTGAAAAGATTCAGAAATCTAATACACTGTAAAGAATTCTCTAAAATATTAATATTAAAATGGCCACATACTATAATATTCTTATTACTACATTTAATTTTATTGATAGCATCTTCCATAACAGTCTCAAATAGATTATAGTCACCAGAAGGAGGTCGATATACACAAATTACTATATATAGGTCTGAGTCGGGGCTAAATGCTCGCTTAGTCTGGCGCTGTAAAAATGGACAGATTTACTACAGAATGTAATAGTTTTATTAATGGCCTGCGCTTGCTACAAACACGTTCCGTTTAGTTTATGGAGATCTTTATTCAATCATTCTTTGGTGTATTTATGGACTGCTATTGATATTTTCTCTTTATGATTACATTATAATAAGTCTGACAAGGAAGTCTGATTATACTTAATACTAGAATTTAATTAAAAATTAATTCTAGATGGTGTTATGTGTATTTAATAGAATATTATCTATTTATTTATTATTGTGTCTTTTATCACGTCTTGTGTCGCATTTTACTGTATCGCACATCTATACTAAACCTAACACCGTTGAAAAGTAATATTGTCTAATTTGTCTATCGGATGTTACAGTAGAACTAGTAGACCACTTTTGATAAATTGTGGAATTGAGTTGATTCCAAGAAACAGGACTTGAGCCCTATGAAATTCACTAGTTGTCCAGGGAAGTAATGAGTTCATATAACGGGCCAAACAGGAAAGAGTCAGAATAGAGTCTAATGAATTCAGAATTTAATTATGTCTCCATAATTTTATTCCTTTTCATGGTTTATTTAAGGCATTCTCCGCCATCTATATTAAAACCGTATATAAAGAAGAAGCTATTATCAGTATGTTGCGCTCACATGGAGAATTCACGCGACGTGTATAAGCCGATCGTATCAGGATTTGCAGGTCGCGGGCAATTTCGCAAAGTGTAAGCTTTCCTCGAGAAAATAAGTAGCATACGTTACATAAACAATAAGTTTTATAGTAGGCGCATTTCGATACAGACCCTAAATTATTTTGGATGGGTGCCTATACAGGTTTATGTTAGACGGACATCATTCTGACAAATTACCGAAGTGAGAAATGCCATATATAACACGCAATGCACGCCTGAACGATTATAGTAATGGGCTCAGGGGTTTTCCAGTTTCTTCGCCATATAAAAAAACCGATTCATTCATGTTATGAAGGATAAAGCAGGAAAATTTTTACTAAGCGCTATTGCTTCGGTGCGAGGTGACATCCTAAGTATCCCCCTGTGGGATCTCCACCTTGTCGTGGTGGGAGGGGCTCGGTTACCGTGGCTTGGACACCCACGGTGAAGCTAAGCGGGGTCCCGAGAGTGGACGTTCCCGCGCTCCACGCTCGGGCTTGGATGAGGCCTGCGCAGGATGCGTCCAAGTCTGCTGGTGCGGGGGACAGTTCTGTCTGTCCCTCGCAATCGGGCGCGATCGCGGAACGAGAGGCGTGTCGGTGTTGTCAGGTTGCCGTCCTCCCTATCCTCTGCGGTCGCTGGGTATTTAGCGGTGAAGCCCAACACCTTCATCCGCCGCCAAGGAGGTTGTGGTCTTCGGGCTATCCGACGGGGTGCCAGGGCAAAATGCTAACGCGACTCCTTGGCGCCCCCAAAATGGCGTGGAAGTATGCGCTGTGGTTTTAGTGGGTATTACGGCCTTGCACTCCAGCCATCGAGACCCACATACACCCCACTTTTCAATTTGCGGGAGGTTTGCGTACGGTCATAAGGTTATACCTTGTATAGGTATAAGTACATATTTATTAGTAGGTAATTTTTGAAAATATAGGTACATGACAATATTATTGAAAACTGCTACAATATTTTTAAGTGTGCCAAGGCTTCGCACACTTAAAAATATTGTAGCAGATTAAATATTTAGCGGAACAAATAATTTTCTTAGTTAGTTAAACCCAAACTTAAGGCGTTTTGCTTGAAACACGGGTGGAGGAAATTTAATATTTAATACGAACTTTTGGAGCAGCCTGTGAACTGTTTAAGTATTCAACCATATTAATTGAATTGGATGAAAGTGATCATGAATTTAAATTGCTTCTATAAGCGTGGTTAGATTTGTTACAAGCAATTCTTTTAAGCAATTAAGAAGCTCAAAATTAAATATAAAATTCTTTAGGTTGCCTATTTCAAAGGGATTCTTGTAATTGCAGCACGTGCAATTGAGTGAAACTAAGACATTTAAAACCTGGAGGCCAATTCTCCTATTTTTATATGACATTGATATTATATTTTAAATAGACTCAGAAGCGGTATTCTGGTTACCTAATGACATTATCGTATAATTTGAAATAAACAGTTTGTCGTTGACACATATTTTGACACTTGTTTCAAGTTACGATCTCGTTATAACTTCGTTCAATTATCAGAAAATTTAGAAGAATACGCTTTTTGTGACGTAAGTATGACACTGACATGATATCAAAACTATATATTTATTTAGCAGAATTGGGCCCCAGGTATCAATTCTCTACAATAATTATCTTGTTTATTAAAACATATTCAGGGTGACCAAATGTTTATACCTAAGTACATTAACTCATCAAACACCAATATTTTTATGAAACATATTCATAACGGATCTAAAATATAATTGTAAGAATGTCAATTTAATAACAGTAGTAAATGAACTCAGTGAAAGCTAGTTAGCTTTTGCAAAAAACAAGAACAGAAGATACTCAAAGGCTATCTATCTGTATGCTCTATGTATGCAGTACTTCCCAATCATTTTACAAAGAAATGTTTAACAAGAAAACGATAGCCTAATTGAGACACAGGAAATAAAAAACCGAGAGAATAAGGTTCAAATTAACTTTTTGAGGTCGCATATTGCAAAAACCTGCGTGATTGAGAGTTCTTTATTACAACACGTGGAGTCTGCCTAACCCCACTTGACATGAACTACGGCCTGATTTTGCGCATTGTGACAAAACCGTGGCCAGCAGCGGAACAGTATTATGAGTCCTGATTTCATCATTATGAAGTTTCTTCAGCCTAGAAATATGGACTAAGTTAGCTGCGGTCAAAAGGCAAGAAATAATTATTTATGGCAAAAGTTTCCACCTCAGTTTCACTGAGTAATTTCTAACTTTTTTAATAACTAATTACCTTTATAGTTCCGTAAGCTGGCTGACTGGCCGATTGGTCTGGTTTTATTAGCCTTGACTACTAAGCCTGAGGTTGTGGGTTCGATTCCCACCCAGAACAAATTCTTGTATGATGATTACGATGATTTGTTGTGTCTAGGTGTAAATTATCTAACTACCTATTCAGTTTTCTGATTCCCATAGTAATGTGGGCTTTGCTCTTTTCGGGAAGAGATCCAAGAGTGGTTTATCTCAGTACCTACATATATATTTCTTTTTAATATTTTTACTTAAAAGTATTCAAATTTTACTTAAATTTCAATTCAATTGAAATTGTTGCGTTAACAATTTCAATTGAACAAATAGCTGTATGCAATTCATATGTTCACGAAAGTTTGCCAATTTTTCATACAAAGATGCGGTTTCTTGACGCGCTTCTGTGATTAATGTTCTGTTACAAGTGTACACACTGCAAAGTAAATCTCGAGTGAAAACGTACAAAACGACTTTGCGCGTGTTTGCTCCCCATTTGGGCTATAGAGGCAATTTAGCGAGATTTAATTACAGTTTTAATATTATATTAGAAAGCAATGGACCCTAATAATTATATTTTTTATGTAATTTTAATTTAATTGTACTGTATTTTTAATGTTTGTACATCTGAAGTAGCAACAACATGTAGAAATGTCTTCTACTATAACACCGCCAATGTACACACGTTTGAATAAATGAATGTATCATACGCAAAATAAATAATTTTGAATTTGAAAAAAATTGAATTTATCTGTATCTATTCTGTTCCAAAATACAGTGCACACATTACAGTTAAGTACTAGACGCCGCAAGCGGCTTCGCCCGCGTCAATTATACACTTAAACCTTCCTCTTGAAAAGGACTCTTTATCTATTAAAAAAACCGCATCAAAATCCGTTGCGTAGTTTTTTTAAGATTTAAGCATACATAAGGACAGACAGACAGAAGACTGACTTGGTTATACAGTGATATATAGGCATCATGAGAAGCTTGATGGGAGTGAATGAAGCAAGAGAGGTAGGTATGTCAGGATCGTTGCAAATATCGTTCCGTAGTCTCTGCCTACCCTTCCGTAAAACAGGCGTGAGTCTATGCATGTATGTATGTATGATGTATGTATATAAGCATCCGATATGTTTATCTTAATAGACATAGTTTACAAAAAGTATATGTAGTTTACTTATTTTTAAAACCAGGTTAAATTAGATAATCATTGTTAATTTACATATTTCGACCGAATTTTATAATTGTTAATGGAATTCAATTGTAATCCAAATGAATATGTAACTAAGACAACATAACTGATAGTAAAGAATATTAATTAATTGTTTAACTCTCATGTGTTTTTCTTAACATTAGATGTTAGGAGAGAACATGACTTTTTAGTAAGCGAACACGGATATGGAACCATCTTGTAGAGGCCTTTTGAGAGTTTTAATCTAGAATGTGATGGCCTATCAATGATGGGGGTACCTATTGAGGAGCCTCTAAAACGGGAATATTGGGTACTAGCAGTCGCCCGTTGCGCCTGTACTAAACTTCCAATATTTATTTTACTACCTTAGAGGTGTAAGTCTGTCACAAAGGCAGCAATGTAGTACAGTGTGGTTAGGGGCGTCGAGCGGTGCGGCACAGTTATCAGACGTTTGTGTGATTGAGGCACAAAATCGAAACATTAATTTAAGTAAGGTAACTTTTTTAGAACAGACTACACCAAATTTGATAAATATTTATTTTATGTGTTTTGTATAGAAAAAACTGAAAGAAAAATGGCGGTACGAAGTTCGCTGGGTCAGCTAGTCTAGTATCCCTAATTTGCCACGACGCGACTTGTTAACGAAGCTATATTTTAGTAGAATTTGTCTCAAATTGTCTCAAAAACCAAGAAAAATATCTGCTTTGTTATTATCTGTTAGTTTATTATTCCAACTTTCACTGTTTTCCTGAGGCTTAGTCCAACTTAACAATACAACTAAATATATATGCCACTAAGTACCCAAATCTTGGACAGGATCTAGCCACATTATGTTTGTCATAACGTCAAAGTTATGCCAACTTTGCGTATAATATCACTATCTATTCTTGCTAAATTGGTTAAATTCCTTAGTTTCGAAACAAGGTTCTTGCATAAATTAAACTACGGCATAAGTAGGGTGAACGAATTTATTATGTAAATCATCTCAAATAAAAACATTTGCGTTGTGTATTTATTGGAAGCGTCGCCCCGTTTATCTTTTGTGTCCCTCTTTACTGCTATTGTCATAATAAAATGTTTGTAACTATGGAAATATATTAGGAGTTACACAACTTTAGGTACAAACAATTTCTGGATAACATTAGTAGTCTACTGTGGAATTTCTTTGTACCTATTGATGTTATAATGACATGTCCAATTCAGATAGTAACAAAGGCGTTCGTTTGTACGAAACTATATCTTTAATTAGGTAATAGGAGATTCCCTGATTTAGAATGTTTCTCCATGCCATGTGAAAATATTTTCGAAAATTAGTTCTTTATATTTAATACACGCTAGGTTCTTTCAAAATAAAATCATAATCACCTATCGATTTAGGTCATTTATAATGCTCATCTAGATTATATTATCAAACTCATAAAAGAGTGTTAAATCCGTTTTATTATAGCCATTAAAATAGTCCATAGTGTCGTCTCAAATATATTCTTTCAAAATTCCTTGTGGATCAAAAATAAAAAGGAAAGTAGGTAATGTCACTTCGGTCGGTCACCCCGCCTGCATAAAAAATGCCTCGTGTAGGATTTTATGTAACTTCCATGTTGACTAATGAGTGATCGTCTAAATAATATGACATGTGACAAAACCCTTTTACATTTATCTCATGGTGTTTACCGCATTTCAAGGTTGGGAAACGGGGAATGGGAAAATTGGGGGTAATATCCCATTTAGACGCTAATTTTACCTAGTATTCGTTTATTTGGTTGCGGATCACGGGCTTCAAGTTGTAATACTTGGATCGCAATAGGACGACACTTTGGTGGGATTCCTCTTGGAAGGAAAAATCTTCCGGGACACTTGGTAATTTTCACATAGACATATACGTAACTTCCGACTTAGATATACATAGAAGCACAGATATTAGATAACGCAATTATCACGATTTGTATTGAAACCAAGCGTGCCGACTTTTTAATACCTACTCAAATCACGAAGTCGAAGCGATGCGCGACAGTATCGCTTGTGCGATATTCATCGTCTCCTAATACACAACGTCAGATCAAACGTCCAAAGCAAACGCGGCAACGTAATGTGAATAAAGTTTACTTAACGGTAATTTATAGTTGGTTATATTCTGGTACGACACGCAGCTTGGAATACTTAGAAACAGTTTTAATATGAATTTATGCATAATATAATTTTAAAATAACTTACCTGTGATAGGAAATATGTTCCTGCCTTTGGGTGCTCGAAATTTTTGGGCTATTGCAGTTAATTATCACGCAACGCATTTTTTTAGTTTTTTGCGGACGTTCGGCTGCAACAACGGACGCGCGGGGACTGAAGTTAGCGGCGACCAACCTCGACGCTTGGTCGGGGTTCAGACACGCGAAGTGCATGCGTTTGCGTTTGCATAGAAGGCATTAAAAATGTTAACTCCCATGTTGACTAATGAGTGATCGTCTAAATAATATGACATGTGACAAAACCCTTTTACATTTATCTCATGGTGTTTACCGCATTTCAAGGTTGGGAAACTGGGAATGTGAAATTTGGGGTAATATGCCAATTAGGCGATAATTTTACCTGGTATTCGTTTAATTTGTTTGCGGTTCACGGGCTCCAAGGTAAGGACTTGGATCGCAATAGGACCACACTTTGGTGGTGATTCCTCTTGGAAGGAAAAATCTTCCGGGACACTTGCTAATTTTCACATAGACATATACCTAACTACCGACATAGATATACATAGAAGGCATTAAAAATGTAATACCTTTAAGATCGAAGCTTTTGCTCGTCAGTGCAAACGAACCACGAAACTCACTCATGTTGGGGAAATGAAACATATTTTTTGTATATAAAATAGAATATCTACATTCGAACTTATCATTGTATTATAAGTGGTTTTACATTACCTAACTCATAACTTTCTTGTTAATATTCCAATACATTTTTAGAGACACGTGGAAGAAATCTTCCGGTATAAATTAATCTTGGATTATCTTCGTATTATGTTTTGTACTACCACCTACAAGATGCTGAAGTTATTTTTCTTATTAATGTCCTGCAGAGGAACACGTCAGTACAAAATAAATACGTAACGATGAATGATACGGTACATTCGTTAAAGAAATGATAAACTGTGTGTTTACCTGAGTCGGGGCTAAATGCTCGCTTAGTCTGCCGCTGTACAAATGGACAGATTTACTACAGAAAAGAGTAGTTTTATTTATTGGCCTGCGCATGCTACAAACACGTTCCGTTTAGTGTAGGGAGATCTTTGTCCAATCATTCTTTGATGTATCTATGGACTACCTACTATTGATATTTTCTCTTTATGATTACATTATAATAGGTCTGTCATGGAAGTCTGATTATACTTAATACCAGAATTTAATTAAAATTAATACTAGATGATGTTGTGTGTATGTGATAGAATATTATCTATTTATTTATTATTGTGTGTCTTCTCACGTCTTGTATCGCATTTTACTGTATCGCACATCTATACTAAAACTAACACCGTGCAAAAGTAATATTGTCTAATTTGTCTATCGGTTGTTAAATTAGAACTAGTAAACTAGAAACCACTTTTAATAAATTGCGGAATTGAGAGCATTCCTAGAAACAGAACTTGGTCCCTATGAAATTCAATAGTTGTCCAGGGAAGTAACGAGTTCATATAACGGGCCAAAAAGGAAAGAGTGAGAATAGAGTCTAATATATGAATTCAGAATGTAATTATATCACTATTACTTTACTCCTTTTATGGTTTATATGCGGTATTCTCAAGCAGTTAAAACTGTACAAAGAAGAAGCCATTATCAGTATGTTGCGCTCACATGGAGAATTCACGCGACGTGTATAAGCCGATCATATAAGGATTTGCAGGTCGCGCGCAATTTCGCAAAGTGTAAGCTTTCCACGACAAAATAAGTAGCTTACGTTACATAACCAATAAGTTTTATAGCAAGCGTATTTCGATTTAGACTCTAAATTATTTTGAGCGGGATCCTACATATGGGTGCCTACATGGGTTTATTTCACACAGACATCATCCTGATAAATTACCAAAGTGAGAAATATACAACACGCAAAGAGCATTACTTATTCAAATCGGATCAGGCATTTCCGAGATTTTTAGCGATTTACAAAAACCGATTGATTCGTTTATGTGCTCTCTATGTATCAAGATAAAGCAAATTTTGACCATGGCATATGTAAGTGATATGACAAACAGGTGCTTTCCAAATTTTTATATAAATGACTTTTGCGTGTAAAAAATATATTAAGAATTGTATTCGCCTGAACGATTCGTATTTCTTGCAAAATTACTTTCTCATGCTTCAACAATTATATTCTCATAATGCTTCTACAATTACCTATGTTTTGTTACATAGACTACAACATTATAAAAACCTTTAAAACCCTTTACACATAGGAACAAATCAGTTTGTTAGTTAGTTTGGTTTGAGTCAAAGAAGGAAAAGATAATAATTATTTAAAACTAACTTTTGGAGCGCCCTGTAAACTGTTTAAGTATTCAACCATATTAATTGAATCGGATGAAAGTGATCATGAATTTGAATGAATTGCTGCTGTGATCGTGGTTAGATTTGTTGTAAAAATCAAATTGATAAATTAGGAAGCTACAAAATTAAATAAATGGATAATTCAACAACCTATTTGAAAGTGCTTCTTAAATTGGCGGCACGTCACTCACAATTGAGAGAACCAAAAAAACATTTATATACAAGTGTTATTTCTCTATAAGGTAGTAAACTTATCAGGGATATCAAATGTTAATTAATACCTACATCAACTACTCATCAAAGATCATGTGAGCACAATAATTGCCAGTCATATTTAATTAAACGTTTTCTTAACTTTTTTAAAATATTTTTGTAAGAATGTCATTATAACTATAGTAGCTTCTTCTTTCTCTTAGCGTTATCCCAGTTTCAGTCTGGGGTCCGCTTTCTAGTCTAACCGGATTTGGCTGAATATTAGCTTTTCCACGGAGCGACTGCCTGTCTGACCTCCGCAACCCGAAGGGATAGCGATATTCCATGGTTTAGACTGGTGTCAGTTTATTTAGAAGGTACTGACACCCTGTAACGACTGTCAAAGATCTTCATGACAACCGGGACCGACGGCTTAACGTGCTCTCCGAGGCACGGGACAAGCGATAATTAACAATTCAATACGCACATAACGCCGAAAAGTCATTGGTGCGCGCCGTGGATTCGAACCTGATACCCTCTGCATGGCAGTCTGTTGGTATATCCACTCGGCTATCGCCGCCTTTATTATAACTATAGTAGCGAATGAAAGTAAATGTGTTAGTGAAAGTTAGCTAGTTCGTTTTCGCAATAATATTGGTTATAATGAAAAATGTGGTTCTAAATCTTTCGTCGCACATGTAACAAAATCTATAAAACTAAAATGAACTGCAATGAAATCTGAATACAGTAGAAGTTAAATATCAAAGTAATAACAAACCCAAGTGCCTTAACGTATCACAATATCTAAATAGTGTAACATAGACCAACGCAATACCAATGTAAGGCGATGTCTCAACAGATTCCGAGAACTATGGCAACATTCCTGCGAGTGTGAGCTTAGCAGCAGTAATTATGTTTGTCTCAACAAGATATCTTAGATACAAATACGTATTACTTACCAGAACAGAGAGTTTAGACAGTTTGTTGAATTAATTAAAATAACAAACTGACTTGTTGGTCTAGTGGTAGAGGATCTTGATTGCTTCGTTAAAGGTCGCGGGTTTAATTTCCACTTGGGGAGAACAGCTGTAACGGAAGTTTCTATTCCCATTCAAGATTTTTTTGCGTAGTGAGTAGGATCATTTATTCTGTTTCAGAGGCCCAATTCTCCTAACTAAATTTTCTTATTTCAAAACTGTTATTGTCCTAAATCTACTGATATTTGAATGTTACCGTGTCTACATCGTAAATTGAACAATGTGTCAACGTCGAACCATAAAAGTCAAATTTGACGAAATGACATTAAATTAGCAGAATACTGATTTTCGGTCAATTCAAAATAGAATCTCATTTCGTTCAAAATATAGTTTCAATGTTATATAAAATATGAAAATTGGCCTTTTACTTATCTATAATATGTTTATCTTCGATATAAAGCTTTATTTTGATCAACAAAGCTATATTCCTATTTATCCTGGTGTTCTGTTTTATCCAGATAACTGATGTTATCTGGATAAAACAGGTTCTGCATATTTTGGTAATAAATGTCAGTGTATGAGTATAGTTTTAGTATGATATTATTTGTAAAGTAATTCAAGTCCACGTCTGTCTACTTATTAGAAAGACAGTTTTTGCACTTATGCATCTTTTTAATACAGCTACATCTGAGCCTTACCGATATTTTTTTTAATGGCGCAATTTGTTCAATAGATAGACTATATAATTTTCTGGTCTTTCAGTTAAATTATTGAAATAATTATTTCGTCTACATAGTTCCATAAGTCCTACCAATAAGAGCTATCTTATTGTCATCTGAATCATACTTTTAACATCAAAAGACAAAGTAGAGTACATTAAGTGGGTATGTACCAATCATTTTGTAAAATGTATTAAATGAACGCTTTTAGAAATTATAAACTGTAACACAAATTCTCACATATTATAATTGTTTATCTTATTCTGGTACACAATATGGGTAAATGTGTATTTCTTATTCCATATATGGAAAACGGAAAAAAGGAATACAATAACGATTCGCAAGATAACTCACAAGTGTGGCAATTTGGTACAAAAGAATAAATGAAATTGTACTTAAAAATGACATATTTCTTTTGTCTGAATATATGATTGAGACAATACAGTTCGTACAGTTAATAAAGTTTTAATGCGGCTTCTCGAAATATTAGTAGATGTAGTTTTATATATCACTATAGCTTTTGTTTGGTTTGTTTGTTTTTCGTGTGAGTGTGTGGCCATCTCTGGTTTTGGAATTTTCAGACCGCCCGAAGGCCTCCGACATGGCCTAATGTTCCATATCCAGAGACAAGAACCAGGACCGACAGCTTTTACGGGCCCTCCGAAGCACGATAGCAGTCAGATGTAAATTCCACACTCGGTCACCCATCCAACTGGTGACCTGTGCAAGCGTTGCTTACCTTTGGCGATCTGTTACGAACGGCAAGCCAAGTCTCGCTATGAGCGCTACTTGGTGTGGTTATAATACATAGTTGCGTCAAAATCCGCGCAGAAGTTTTTGCGTGAAATAGTAACAAATATCCGCCTATTTATCGTCGCAAATTTTTGCACTTTTAACAGCTTAAGACTAAATATATTTCTTACGCCACTAAAATTCATAAGGCTTAAAGATTTTCGTTTTTCTTAAGAATAAGAGATATTCTTATACCAAAGCATTACAAGATCCAAATTGATAAATAACGACAATTTTTCGTGTCCTACGGTCTTGGCCGGGGTCGTATCCAACCGTAGTAATGTGAACTATCAGTTAAGACACAGCCGCACGTGAGCACACTACGTATTGTCTGACACTCGTAAATATTCCCAACAACGTATAAAAATATCCCTGCCTGAAGTAATGATCGATAATTTCAATAGAGAGGAATATTTTCATGGAATATACAATATATTGTAGGATAAACTTGAGCAAATAAGATGGCTATTCATAGCAGATCATATTTTAGGTAGGTACTTTACACGTTTTAGAGTTATGTGTATTTATTTACAAGATTTTACCTGTGGATTACTATAACTTATTTATATTGATGAAGTTAAAATTTAAATTCATATGCGTTACTTTCAAATAAATGTTTATAATAATATGATGAATATCATTAAATTATATTCGCATATCAATGTATCGTATCTTTATACTGGCTACGTCACGTTATACTACTAATATAAAATTATTTCCTTAAAAGTTCCTTATATTTAAATGATAAAATATTATACCACTTTCTATTGTCATCATTACAACGGAACGTGAAGATATCAAATCATATAACTGCAAAAGAATATAATTAATTTTGTATTAATAACTTCAGTAGAATTAATTTCTATTTTCATAGACATAAGTACATAAACTTACGCCTTTCTACCGTCGGGGTAGGCAGAGACAACGGAACGCCACTTGCTTATATCCTTACAAATTTCACGAGCTTTCACTACATTCATCACTCTTTTCATGCATTCTTCGTTTCGAGTGCTGAGGACCATTCTGTTCAATCATATATTTAATTTTATTTTATTTTGTTAAATGCTAAAATATGTCACAATATGATGTGACATATTATTATTCAAAACTTGTGAAGTGTGTGTATGCTCCCTGACATTCTTTAGCTAGTAAGTATGCTCCTTAAGAATCATAAGTCTCGTATTTTGTAACGCGTCAGCATTTTACTTGTAGGAACCATTTTATTGTAATTTTCCTTTAATATAATTCTATTCGCTGAAGTGAACGAAAGTCTTTTATTTAACCCTCGCAATTCACCGCATGGTGACCTTGCCATGCCCAATACATCTCATGGCGACCCTGCCATGCCGGCCTTGAGTTAGGAATATTTTTGGCAGTTTTCGAAATTAGACGATGTGTCGTTCTACCGCTGACAAGGATGAAGTATTTATTACGCAAAACGCTGCTGGAAACAATGATGCGACTTTGAAAGATGTTGGGCAACACGTACAGCGACTAAATATTGCCGTCTACGCAATGCTGGCCATCCTTAGCATTGTGGCTTGCTACTTCTTGGTACGTCTATACAAGAAGATCCATCGCCATTGGATTCAAGAAGAAATTGGTCTCCAGGCCATGCAACGTATCCGCGCTTCACTACGAGGACGTCAGCGTGAGGAAACTATGAAAGAGTAAAATGACCGTGAGTTACTTTAAATACTTAAAACCTTGAAAGTATCTACCTAAATAGTTTGGTGAAAATAATAGTTAATGTGCGTCAGTGCGTATACTTATGTGCGTAATATTTTCGCGAGTGAACGTCCGAATTTTTCCTACATTATGGACTTTTATTCATACCTAGTTAATATTTAGATCTAAAAATAGATTTAGCATGACAATATTATTTTATAACGTTCTTTGATAACTTGTCAAGAATCGTGCAAAAACACTCATGCAATAAGATACCCTGCCGCGAATATGGCAACGTAAGCATTTCTTTACTTGCACCTGCATGGTTTAAAGTTTCTTTACTTATGTTTTATGTTAATTATACAACGTTGATTTAATTTCTGTAGTTCTATTTTTAGATTATGTTAGAAACATTGATAAAACATTTTAATATTTTGAAAGATATAAGGAAATATTTAGTTAAAAAGGGTAAATCAAGATATTTGGGTAATACTATAGAAATTAAGTCAAAGGAAGCGAAAAATTGTTTTGATAAGTGTAGTGAATTACTTTTACTTTTAAAATCGGAAAAGGATCCGAAAATTATTGCATCTGCAACTGAAATTTACCAAAATATAAGACAAATTTATGAGGACATTAATAAACTTTGTGTGTGTCCAAATATAAATATTTCAAAAATGGAGTTCAATTTAAAAACGGCTTGTAGTTTGTTGCCTGTAATGGACGGTTCAGAAGATGTAACGAAACGATTGATTGATGGTATAGAGATGTATTCTAATATGATTAACGAGGCAGATAGGCATTTATTAATAACTTTTGTTTTAAAAAACAGGCTTTCAGAAACTGCGAAACTGCGAATGTCTTCAACGTATAAATCTGTTTCAGAATTTGTCAAGGACATGTGTAATCACTTTTTACCTAAAAAATCTTTTATGGCAATTCAATCGCGTCTTCAAAATATTTCACAAGGTTGGAGATCCATAGATGAGTACGGCTCAGAACTTGAAAAACTTTTTACGGACTTGACAATTTCTCAAGCAGACGGCGAGTCAACGAAATATGACATTTTAAAACCAATCAATGAAAAACAAGCGATTAGAAAATTCGCAGATGGTTTAAAAAATTCTAGGTTGAGTATCATAATAGCATCTCGTAACTGTAGCTCCCTAAAAGAGGCTATACAGGTCGCAAAGGACGAGGAGAGTCTGAGTTTATCAATTCCAGGTAATGTTATGCATTTTACTAATAAATCTTTTAATAGGGGACAAAGAAGTAACTATTCCGATCGTTCGAGTTTTCAAGGACGTGGCTTCTGCGTTGGAAGAGGTGAACAAAGACGTGGCTTTCATGGCGGAAATGGTGCCAACATCCTTCGTGGACAATCATCTAACCGGTACGTACGTGGTCAATATTTTTCTTACGCTAACCCTAATTCTCGTGGTAATCGTAATAACAGTTCGTTCAGCCCCCGAAATGGTGGTCCACCAGTTCGATATTTTAGAGGTCGAAATTTTTATAATTCTAATCGTGGAAATACGCGTAAAATTTTTACGGCTCAAGAAAATGACTCGACTTCTGACAATGTTTTAAAAACTGAGCAATCAACATTTTTTCGTGAATAAATATGAATTTTTTGCTACCAAAGGATTATCGAAATTAGTTTATTTTCATTTAGATAATCATAAATATTATTGGTTATTAGATACAGGAGCTTCTTTATCAATTATACGAAAGGAAAGTTTACCCCAAGATATTCATATTTATGAAAAGGATGTTTTAGTTTCTGGTATAGGAGGTCAAATTAAGTCACAAGGTCATGTCTATCTCACATTGTCTACTGATGGAGGTGATTCATTTCAACATAAGTTACACGTATTCAGTAATCTACCTCTTATGGCCGATGGTATTATCGGATTAGACTTTTTAAGTACTTATTTGTCAAGAATTGATTTAATTACTAATATTTTGACTTTAAATATAAATGGCAAAGACGTTATAACACGAATATTTGACAGAACAGAATGCAAAACGGATTATTTGACGATCCCAGCACGAAGCGAATCTTTTCATTATGTAGATTGTAATTCGAATTTAAAAGATGATGGTGTAGTTTTTCCAAAAGATTTGGGACAAGATTTATTTTTAGCTGGTGCTATAGTGAATGCAAGTAAAGGTAAAATACCTATTAAAATTTTAAATGTTAGTGAAAAACGTGTACGTATTCCTAAGTTTACTCCAGTAGTAGAACCATTATCATCTTATGAATGTCATACTTTTGATAAAATTAAAGCAAACTCGACTAGAGCAAACACTTTGAACTCACTTTTAAATTTAAAACATCTTAATGCCGAAGAGAAACAGTCTATCGAAAATATTTGTAAAAAGTATTCAGATATTTTTCAATTACCAAATGATAAACTGACAGTAACTAATATTTATGAACAAAAAATAACATTGAAACCAAATACTACACCAATTTATACAAAACCATACAGGTTACCACACAGTTTGAAAGGAGAATTAAATAAACAAATTGAAGATATGATTAAAGATGACGTTATTGAAGAAGCTCATAGTGAGTGGTCTAGTCCAATATTGCTTGTGCCTAAGAAAAGTAATGATGAGAAAAAGTGGAGATTAGTAGTAGATTATCGCAAACTTAACGAGAAAGTTCAAGATGATAAGTTTCCACTACCAAATATCACTGAAATTTTAAATTCTCTTTCTGGTGCAGTTTTATTTAGCCATCTCGATTTACATTCTGGTTACTATCAAGTTTCATTAGAACCTTCAAGCAGAAAGTGCACAGCATTTTGCACAAATTCAGGACAGTTCCAAATGAAACGCTTACCAATGGGTTTAAAAATTTCTCCAAGTGCTTTTAGTAGAGTAATGACAATAGCTATGTCTGGCCTTACTTTTGATAAATGTTTTGTGTATCTTGATGATTTGATTGTTATTGGACGTAATTTAGATAACCATAACCGTAACCTTATAGACATTTTCGAAAGACTGAGAAAGGTAAATTTAAAATTAAATCCCGCTAAATGTCAATTTCTGAAAAAAGAACTATTATATCTAGGTCATGTTGTATCTGCGCAAGGTGTCTCGCCAGACCCTGAAAAAATTAAAGCCATACTAAATTACCCAGTACCACAAAATTCTGACGATATAAAACGTTTTGTTGCTTTCTGTAACTATTACCGAAAGTTTATCCCTTCCTTTGCAGAAATAACATTTCCACTAAATAGATTGTGCAGAAAAAATGAAGCATTTATTTGGTCCCAGGAGTGTCAAAATTCATT
The DNA here is from genome assembly GCA_944739405.2 of Euclidia mi. NCBI lineage: Eukaryota > Metazoa > Arthropoda > Insecta > Lepidoptera > Erebidae > Euclidia > Euclidia mi. The sequence continues at coordinate 3,391,805 of OX123188.2, read as the reverse complement.
TGATCAACTTAGACATTTCATGAGTAATCCACCAATTTTGCAGTACCCTGATTTTTCAGATGATAGCAAATTCATATTAAAAACGGATGCTTCAGGGATAGCTATTGAATCAGTTCTATGCAATAAAGACATGAAACCCATTGCATATGCGAGTCGACCTTTAAACAAGGCTGAAAGGAACTACCCAACAATTCATAAGGAGTTGCTAGCCATTGTTTGGTCTGTAAAATATTTTAGACCATACCTTTACGGTAAACATTTTACTATTGAAACAGACCATAAACCGTTAATATATCTATTCGGAATGAAAGATCCTAGTAGTCGTTTATTAAAATTTAGATTTACACTTGAGGAATATGACTATGAAATAGTTTATGTTAAAGGTAAAGACAATGTAGCTGCAGACGCATTGTCGAGGATAGTGATAACATCAGATGAATTGAAATGTATGAATAATGACGTAGTAAATGTTTTGACTAGAGCGCAAAAGAGAAATCTTGCAAATAATGAGAATAAAGAGGATGCAGATTTGCTTAGTAATTCCGTCGACACAAGGTCTGATCAACCAAGAGTTGCGGAAATATTAAAGAAATCTAAAGACTCTGTAGAAATGACTTTGATTAAAGGAGACGATTTGAATAAGTTTTTAAAATATAATAGGATATCCTTAGAAGAAGAATGTTTTGCTTATGAAGAAAACAGAAAGATTATATATGTTAATCTCAACTTCAGGTTACATTTTACGCGAGCCGAATTTGTGACAAAGTTGAGTGCATTTTGTAATAAGTTAAAGATTAAAGAGATTTGTATAATTAAAGATATAAATAATGCAAGCTTTTTGAAAGAATTATGTAAGGAAATAGACTCAATGAAAACATGGTCCGGACCACAAATACATGTTTTACGAGGAGTTACAAGAATTACTAAAGATGAGGACATTAAGTTTATCTTACACGATTTTCATTTATTACCAACCAGTGGACATGCTGGTGTACGTAGAATGGTAAATAACATTAAAAGACAATTTTACTGGCCAGGTCTCGAAAAAGATGTCCAAGATTTTGTATCCAAGTGTGACAAATGTCAAAAAATGAAATACGGCAAAAATATTAAGGAACCAATGTGCATAACAACCACAGCGTCGTATGCATTTGAAAAAATATTTTTGGATATTGTAGGTCCACTACCACAAGATCATGACGGTAATGTATACATTTTAAGTCTCCAGTGTGAGCTGAGTAAATTCGTGGAGGCATATCCACTTAAATCTAAGGACACCGTAACTGTAAGTAAAGCATTAGTAGATAACTTTATTTTAAGATTTGGACTACCGAAAACAATTGCAACTGATCGCGGTACTGAATTTATGTCATCAACTTTAGAACAGGTTTGTAAACTTTTAGATATAGATAAAATATCCTCAACAGCATACCATCATCAGTCTATCGGTTCGTTAGAAAATAGTCATAAAAATTTAGGAGCTTTTCTCAGAATTCAATGCAATAATAATCTACAGTCTTGGTCACATTGGCTACCCTACTGGTGTTTCAGTTATAACACAAGTGTTCATTCATCAACAAAATATCAGCCGTTTGAACTTGTTTTTGGTAGGCCTTGTAATGTTCCTTCTAGATTAATTAATGAAGTTGAACCATTGTATAACCCTGAAAATTATTGTAGTAGTCTTAGATATAAGCTTCAAATAGCTAATAGAGACGCTAAAATTAACTTAATTTTAAGTAAATATAATCGTAAAATTAATTATTATGATAAAAATGTAAACCCTATTAAGTATAAAAAAGATGATTTGATATTGTTGAAAAATGAAGTTGGAGGAAAACTAAATCCTATATTTGACGGTCCTTTCACTGTTTTGGAAGATATGGGATGTAATGTCAAAATTCTAAAAAATAATAAAAGCGATTTTGTGCATAAAAATAGGACCAAACCTTTTGTTACCTAATAATATAGTAATTTTTGTCAAAATTGTTGTATATAAAAAAAATATATAGCTTAAGTATATATTTTTTTCTTAAATGCCGGAGGTGAAGTGTGTGTATGCTCCCTTACATTCTTTAGCTAGTAAGTATGCTCCTTAAGAATCATAAGTCTCGTATTTTGTAACGCGTCAGCATTTTACTTGTAGGAACAATTTTATTGTAATTTTCCTTTAATATAATTCTATTCGCTGAAGTGAACGAAAGTCTTTTATTTAACCCTCACAATTCACCGCATGGTGACCTTGCCATGCCCAATACATCTCACTTGTAATTCTGAATGAAACCATTATGGAGATTATATTTCTGTAGAGCCAAATGAAATTCAAACAATGTCACAAGTTTTTGGACAAACTATCATTCCAACTCAAGATATTTGTTCGAAGATAATTACGCATTCATTGTAGCAGAGACTACTAGTCTCTGATTGTGGCTACTTTGTTTCTTGTTCTCTCTCTGACCTTGAGTGACTTTCAGGTGTTTCCAATGGCAAATTTTTGCGAACTTATGTGTGAGCAAAATTGAAGATGTTTATTTTACTTTAAAACTACTTATACAAACTAACCCCTTCGAGGAAAACAAATCAGATCAGAAAATACCAGGAATAGCGGTAAAACAATTCCTCAAGCAGCCCATATACTTAATCCGAATACAAAAATCAAATTCAAGGTTATGTAATAAATCTAGGCAGAAAATATTTAAAAATGTCCCAAACTGCTTTATTACATTGCTACTTAAATTTAATCGCCTAACTAGTAATAAATCACATTTACTGAAGTGAATCCGCTGTGCGCAATTATAAGCAAATCTATGCCATTTAGCCTAGTGTAAGAGACTGTCACACTGATACGCTTAAGTTCTCTACTTCAAACCTACGGTGCTAATCACTGACAATCACATAATATATAATATCACAATAATATCACCATCGACAAGACAGAACAGATTAATTAAATTATTTTACTTGTGCAGTAACTCCTATATATCTCTCCGAGAAATATGATTAAGACAGCAATGTTATCCTCAAATAAGTAAAGAAAGGTAAAAGGACAATATTCCACCATTACTAAAAAGGTTAACACGCACTGCAGTTATCAACATATTGCTCCTTAGAATCGTGATTAGCGTAAATTAACCCAGATTATCCAGCCCACGTGTTGCTTAGGGCATTTAGGAGATCATTAGATGGATGGCGGCTAATTTGTATGTAATGGTGTACTCAAAGCCTGACTGTTGTTTGATTTGGAAACCTCTGCAAGTTTTGTTAAGTTCGTATAGGTGCAGGTTATGTAAAGTTCGTGAGGCCCTATCAAAATATTTGTTGGACCTTTTCAAGACACGTCTATGTTATAAGCGTTATGCAATTTAGCTTCTTGTTTAATTTGATGAATAGGCTTGCGTTCTCGATTTTTTATTGCAGATAAAAATAATCATCATCAGACTTTTGAAGTCCACTGCTGGACATAGGCCTCTCCTGATTGGTGTTATAAAAGAATTGTGGGCAACAGGATGATTAATAGTACGGAAATAGGTATTATGTTTTGGAATTAATTCCATACCCATTCTCACTAAAATCAGTGCCATAAATAAATTGCATAACATTACATAATCTGTAACGGGAATTTCTACTAAAGTATTTAAATGTTATAACCAAAATTGTTTACAACATTCTTAAAGCAAAATTAACTTGTTATTTAGCTGTAACTTAAGAATCTCAGTGCTATGGAATGTCGACGCCTAAAGCTGTTAAAAAGTAACAATTATGCAAATAATTTGACAACTTGAAATTCCATCTGTATATTTATCGCCAAGATGTTTTTAAAGAAAATAAAAAGGAATTACTTCGTTGTGAAAATGAAATTACGGTTTTCTTGAGTTTAATGTTATTTATTACCAACAACTTTGATGGGATTTATTCGAATGTTTACTTATCAGCTGATAATAGGTACTCGTTTAAAAACTTACCTTTGTTTCTGTAGCAGCAGCAGGCAAATGAGCAAACGATGGTAAAGAATAACCGTCACTAATAAACAATTGGACACCTACTACTCCAAAGGAGTCACACATTCCAAGTAACCTATGTTCTTTTTAACTGCAGGTCGTATTTAAGTCTAAAACAGAGGTCACAATATTGCCATGCGTACACTCACATCACATAAACCCTTATAATATACACAATCACCATTCCCAGTAGTGGGCAGTTTCTAAGCAATAAAGCTAATAAACTCCTAAAATAATAAACTATTCTGTCTAGAATGAAATAATTTGGAAGTATAGGTACAATTCCAAATAATCTAATCACAATTATCCAAAGTGTTATATAGTGAAATTTATTGGCCCGACTGTTTTGAAACCCTACCTTTAATTAAGTGTACAATTCAAACAAGTTGCTACAGTAAAAGCCATCGTTATCTTTTTAATGGTTCATTCGAACCGTAGAACTTAAGTTTACGGAACGTAGGCTTGACGACAGTAAGTACCTGTATTTATTACTTTGGTATGTTATTTTATTGTCTTCGTATTTCATTGGGATGGTATCTTCTGAAGTTTTTGATAGTTTTAACAGCGACTGGATATGACCTTTTGTATAGGTAAGTGTTTCTCTCTGTTGTGGTCGTTTATAAGCCGTCCAAAAACTTGCTACATGGCCTGACCGTTCTTGGCTTGAGACAAGCACCTGGACCAATGATTTTTCGTGGCAGAAAATCATTACTTTTTGAGTTACGCTAAATCTGGAGGAAATCTACGGCATGAACGCTTTTTTCTCTTTCTTCTAAGTATAAGGTAATAATAGGCTTCTTAATAGGTAGTAGAGCCTTGCTGATTTCAGGGTGAATGGGCCGGCTCGACCGGGGAAGTACTACCCTCTCACAGAAAATCGACGTAAAGTAACAGTACCTAAACTGTTGCGTTTCGCTCGGTGAGTGAGAGTGCCGGAGGCCCCATCCCCTATTCCTTCCCCCTCATCCCACTCCTCCTCCCATCCCTTTTCCTAACTCAAGGGGCGGCAACGCACTTGTGACTCCTCTGATGTTGCTTGTGTCCATGGGCGACGGTAATTGCTTACCATCAGGCGATCCGTCTGCTCGATTGCCGCTTATGACATAAAAAAAAGATTATTTTTCATGCTTTTATTATTGTGTCTCCTCTTATTCATATTCTGAGAGTAGATTTACATCTGTAGTTGTTACGTCTACAATGGGTAATGAGCGAACTTATCCGATTTGACATAATTGATGAACTGTAGTACAACAAGTTTGAACTTTCTCCTTTATCTCTAGTAGATGATTAACAAAAAACAATTATCTCAAAGGAAGAAAATCTTAAACATTAATTATACTTATTTCAGGAAAACCTCTTTGATATGAAAAGTTGAATTGATTCCAAAAAAGATTCAAACTCAGCCGATACATTATGCTATGAACTTCCAATGTCAGGGGTGATGTTACTGTAATATGTCACAAGTTCAGACAGGTTGGAAACAAATGTGGTTCTACAAATATTTGTCACAAACCAGAAGGCACCCGCGACCTTACGTAGAGGCCAGTCCGTGGCCTTTGTGTCAACTTACTGTCACAAATAAACACTTACTTTACAAAATTAATATTTTGCACTGTTTTGTGTTTTATTTTAATTCGTTTAATTTCCTGACAAAAAAGAGCGTGTTTCAACTTTTTTTATAGAGTCACGCCTATATCTCCGAAGGGGGGGGGCAGGGGTGTAATATATATTACACTCACAACCTTTTATTGTTCTCCATATTTCAAAAAATTTAAATGAAATTGAAATGTGGTGCTGGCGCCGTATGTTTGAGTCTCGATCTAAAAAAACACGAACAGAAGCTATCCAAACCTATCAATCTGTATGCTGTATGTATGCAATATTTCCGACTCATTTTACAAAGAAATATTTAACAAGAAAACGATAGCTTAATGGAGACACAGGAAATAACACAGACAGAGGATCAGGTTCAAATTGACTTTTCGAGGTCGCATATTTCAAAAACCTGCGTGATTGAGAGTTCTTTATTACAACCACTTGACATGAACTATAGCCTAATTTTGCGCATTGTGACAAAACCGTGCCCAGCAGCGTAACAGTATTATGAGGCCTGATTTCATCATTATTATGAAGTTTCTTCAGCCTTGAAATATGGACTAAGTTAGCTGCGGTCAAAAGGCAAGAAATAATTATTTATGGCAAAAGTTTCGACCTCAGTTTCACTGAGTACTTTCTAACTTTTTTAATAACTAATTACCTATATACTTTCTTAAGCTGGTTGACTGGCTGATTGGTCTGGTTTTTATTAGCCTTGACTACTAAGCCTGAGGTTGCGGGTTCGATTTCCAGAACAAACTGTTTTATGATGATTACGATGATTTGTTGTGTCTAGGTGTAAATTATCTAAAATATATATTAAGTTTTCTGATTCCCGCAGTAATGTGGGCTTTGCTCTTTTCGGGAACAGATCCAGAGTGGTTTATCTCAGTACCTACCTACATATATATTTCTTTTTAATATTTTTACATAAAAGTATTCCAAACAATTCTAACACAACAATTTCAATTTAACAACAGCTGTATGCAAGTTTCATGTGAAATTCATGAAAGCTTGCCAATTTTTCATACAAAGGTTTCTTTACGCGCTTCCGTGATTAATGTTCTGTTACAAGTGTACACACTGCACAGTAAATCTCGAGTGAAAACGTACAAAACGACTTTGCCGCGTGTTTGCTCCCCTTTTGGGCTATAGAGGCAATTTAGCGAGATACTTCCACAATATATTTTATTCGAAATCAATCTGGAAAATACTGTGGAATGGAAGCTGAAAATCTCTCATAACTGACTTGTAGCACGAAACAATTTGACGAAGAAGTAACTTTGCCGTATCCTCGTATATTTACTCAGTTCAAAAATACAGTGCACATGCATATGTAGTTATAGTCATCCGTTATGTTTATCTTAATAGACATTCTGCATGGTATGTTTATAGAAAGTAAATGTAGGTTATACATAATTATATTATAAAAAACAGGTTGACTACACAATCATTATTAATTTACATATTTTGACCGAAATAATTGTTTCTGTAATTTAATTTAATTCCAAATTAATATGTTACTAGGCCAATATAGATAATAAAGATTAATTGTTTAACTCTCATGTGTTTTCCTAATATAAGATGTTCGGAGAGCACATGACTTTTTGGTAAGCGAACACGGAGACATGGACCCATCTTGTAGAGGCCTTGTGAGAGTTTTAATCTAGAATGTGATGGCCTATCAGTGATGGGAGTACTTATTGAGGAGCCTCTATAACGGGATTAGTGGGTACTAGCAGTCGCCCGTTGCTTCGTCTGCACCAAATTACCTTTATTTTATTTCCTTAGAGGTGACATATTAAAAACCTTTCCTTAGTGCCTACGTCATAAAATAATTTCATAATTATTCTAAATTCAGTAGTTTGGGCTATGCAATAATATGTCAGTCAGTAATCAAAGAGATGACGCAATTGCACATAATCACGCATAAGCCGCAGTAGGTATAGAACTATTGCTACTTGTAAGGAAACTAATTAATTATGGCCTATCGGTGTTCCATTTGTCGATGTACTCTATGTGACCACTATTGATGACTAACGGCGTCTGCTCTAAAATCTCTCATAGTACGTCTGAATAGACAGATGGTGATTCATACACTCTACTACATGGGCCCTTTCTCAACAACCGCCGAGACAAACACATCTGCCATAAAGGAGTACATCGGTGTGAGTGGTTAGGGGTGTCGAGCGGTACGGCACAGTTTCAGCCGTCGTTTGTGTGATTGAGGACCAGCGGCATTATTAAAGTGTATAGGTAAAATCTAAATAAATGAAAATGAATTACCGAAATGTTTGTATGCGCATAACTTACAAACGACTACACCAAATTTGATAAATATTTATTTTATGTGTTTTGTTAAAAAACTGAAAGAAAAAATGGCGGTACGAAATTCGCCGGGTCAGATAGGGTAGGAGGTCCTTAATTTGCCACGACGTGTTTACGAAGGCATTTTTAGTAGAATTTGCCTCAAATTGTCTCAAAAAAACAAGAAAAATCTCTGTTTTGTTATTATCTACTAGTTTATTATGCCAACTTTCACTGCTTTCTGTGGCTTAGACGAAATTAACAATATAACTAAAGATATATGCCACTAAGTACCCAAATCTTGGACAGGATCTAGCCACATTATGTTTGGCATAACGCCAAAATTATGCCAACACTGCGTATAATATCACTATCAGCTATTCTTGCTAAATTGGTTAAATTCCTTAGTTCCGAAACAAGGTTCTTGCATGAATTAAACTACGGCATAAGTAGGGTGAACGAATTAATTATGTAAATCGTCTCAAATAAAAACATTTGCCTTGTGTATTTATTGGAAGCGTCGCCCCGTTTATCTTTTGTGTCCCTCTTTACTGCTATTGTCATAATAAAATGTTTGTAACTATGGAAATATATTAGGAGTCAACTTTAGGTAGGTACAAACAATTTCTGCGTAATATAAGTAGTTCACGGTGGAATTTTCTGATGTGGATCTATGTTATAATTTTAGTTATAATGATACATATTATGTCCAATTCAGATAGTAAACAAAGGCGTTCGTATGGACGATAATATATTTTTAATTAAGTGATAGGGGAGCTCACGATTTAGAATGCGAAAATGAGTTCTTTATATTATTACATGTTAGGTTTTTTAAAATCAGATCATAATCACTCATCTATTTAGGTCGCTAATAATACTTATCTAGATTATATTATCAAACTCATAAAAGAGTGATAAATCCGTTTTATTATAGCCATTAAAATAGTCCATAGCGTCGTCTCAAATGTATTCTTTCAAAATTCCTTGTGGATCAAAAATAAAGAGGAAAGTAGGTAATGCCACTTCGGTTGGTCACCCCGCCTGCATCAAAAATGGCCTCGTGTAAAATTTTATGTAAGTCCCATGTTGACTAATGAGTGAGCGTCTAAATAATATGACATGTGACATACCCTTTTACATTTATCTCGTGGTGTTTACCGCATTTCAAGGTTGGGAAGCTGGGAATGGGAAAATTGATGGTAAAATCCCATTTAGACGCAAATTTTACCTGGTATTCGATTAATTTGTTTGCGGATCACGGGATCCAAGGTAAAGGACTTGGATCCCAATCGGGCCAACGCTTCCGTGGTAATTCCTCTTTTAATTCTTTGCTTTTGGAATGAAAACCTTCCGAGAAATTTGCTAATTTTCACAAATACGTATAAGTACCTATAATCGTCAAACGAATTAAATGAGGATAATTGCGTTGCGATACCACGAAGCTTACCCAAGTTGGGAAAATGAGATATATTTTTTTATATAAAATAGAATATAAACATTCGAACTTAATTTATCATCGATTTATAAGTGATTTTACATTGCTTAATTCTTATGTTCATTTTCCAAACAATTTTCGAAGACACGTTGGTGAAATCTTCTAGTAAAAATAAAGGAGCTTATATTATTGTTCTACTTAATGTTCAACTGCAGAGGAACACATCAGTACAATATAAATACGTAACGATGAATGATACGGTACATTCGTTAAAGAAATGATAAACTGTGTGTTTACCTGAGTCGGAGCTAAATGCTCGCTTAGTCTGGCGCTGTACAAATGGACAGATTTACTACAAATAAACGCAGAGATTACTGTCGTACAATCATCAATATCACTCAACATTATTATCCGATATATTATTTTATAAAAAAATCGGTTACAGACAGACAGCACACAGCTAAAACTACTATACGCAGAAAGACACAATTTGGCATGTATTTGTATGTTCCTCGGGGAGTAAGTATAGGTTAGCATTACATTATTATATGATATATTTTCAGAAATTTCTGTGGGATCAGGGAAAACAGATAAAAAAGAAACATATGGTATCAGCTACGCACTGCGGTCATCCTCTAGTAGGTCAATTAACAATTAACAACTCAGTGATTAGTTTTCCACTATATGTGTTATAATGAAAAATGTGATACTAAATCTTTCAATGCAATTGTAATAAAAACTGTAAACCTCAACAAAAATAACTGCGATAAAATCCGGAAACTAGTTTACTATTATTTAAGTACTGAAAATTATATTCTATCTAGTCTAACATGGACCAACGCAATACAAATGTAAGGCGATGTCTCAACAGATTCAGAGAACTATGGAAACATTCCTGCGAGTGTGAGCTTAGCAGCAGTAATTATGTTTGTCTCAACAAGATATCTTAGATACAAATACATATTACTTACTAGGACAGATAGTTTAGACAGTTTGTTGAATTAATTAAAATAACAAACTGACTTGTTGGTCTAGTGGTAAGGGATCTTGATTGCCTAGTTAAAGGTCGCGGGTTTAATTCCCACTCGGGGAAAACAGCTGTAACGGAAGTTTCTATTCCCATTCAAGTTTTTTTTACGTAGTGAGTAGGATCATTTATTCTGTTTCAGAGGCCCAATTCTCCTAACTAAATTTGTTCAAAATGCAGTTTCAATCTAATGTCAGTGTCGTTCTTATTTCAAAAATGTTATTCTCCTAAATCTACTGATATTTGAATGTTACCGTGTCTAGATCGTAAACTGAACAATGTGTCAACGTTGAACCATAAAAGTCAAATTTGACGAAATGGCAATAAATGAACACAATACCGATTTTTAGTCAATTCAAAATATAATCTCATTTCGTTCAAAATAATCAATGTCATATAAAATACGAGAAGAAACCTTTCTATAATATGTTTTGTTGTTTATCTCAGAATCTATATTCTTATTTATACAGCTATATTCTTATTTATACTGGTGTTCTGTTTTATCCAGATAACTCATGTTATCTGGATAAATCAGGTTCTGCATATTTTGGTAATAAATGTCAGTGTATGAGTATAGTTTTAGTATGATATTATTTTTAAGGTAATTCAAGTCCGCTTCTGTCTTACTTATTAGAAAGACAGTTTTTGCACTTATACATATTTTTAATACAGCTACATCTGAGCCTTACCGATAAATATTTTATGATGGCAAAATTTTTTCGATAGAAAGGCTATATAATTTTCTAGTCTTTCAGTAAAAATATTGAAATATCACGTCTATATAGTTCCACAAGTCCTTCCAATAAGAGCTGTCTTATTGTCATATGAATCATAAATTTATCATCAAAAGATAAAGTAAAGTACATTAAGTAGGTATTTACAAAGCATTTTGTAAAATTTATTATTTATGAACGCTTTTAGAAATTATAAACTGTAACACAAATTCTCACATATTACAATTGTTTATCTTATTCTGGTACACAATATGGGTAAATGTGTATTTCTTATTCCATATATGGAAAACGGAAAAAAGGAATACAATAACTATTCGCAAGATAACTCACAAGTGTGGCATTTTGGTACAAAAGAATAAATGAAATTGTACTTAAAAATAACATATTTCTTTTGTCTGAATATATGATTGAGACAATACAGTTCGTACAGTTAATAAAGTTTTAATGCGGCTTCTCGAAATATTAGTAGGTGTAGTAATATATATCATTATAGCTTCTGTCCACGACTTGGTGTGGTTATCATACATCACCATCATCTTCCTAGCGTTATCCCAGTTGCAACCTAGGGTTTGCTTACTACTAGACTAACCGGATTTGGCTGAATATTAGCTTTTCTACAGAGCGACTACCTGTCTGACCTTCGCAACCCAAAGGCATAGCAATATTCCATGGTTAAGACCAGTATCAATTTATTTGAGGGTACTGACTCCCCGTAACGACTGTCAAAGATCTTCATGACAGCCGGGACCGACGGTTTAACGTGCTCTCCGAGCCACGGGGCAAGTTATAATTAACAATTTAATACGCACTTAGAAAAGTCATTGGTGCACACCGTGGATTCGAACCCGAATCCCTCTGCCTGGCAGTCCGTTGATATCTCCACTAGACTAACGCTGCCTCGATGCACCATGCATGATGATACCAAAGCATTACTTACGATCCAAATTGATAAATAACGACCATGTTTCGTGTCCCCTACTGTCTTGGCCAGGGTCGTACCCAACCGTAGTAATGTGAACTATCAGTTAAGACACAGCCGCACGTGAGCAGACTACGTATTGTCTGACACTCATAAATATTCCCAACAACGTATAAAAATATCCCTGCCTGAAGCAATGATCGATAATTTCAATAGAGAGGAATATTTTCATGGAATATTTTCATGTCATAAACAAAATGTTGTAGGATAAACTTGAGCGAATAGCTATTCATAGCAGATCATATTTCAGGTAGGTACTTCACACGTTTTTATAGTTACGTCTACGTACAAACAAGATTTTTTTTAAAGGGGAGTACAGTAAGACTTATTTGTATTGATGAAGTCAAACTTTAAATTCACATACTTTAAACTTGTATAAAACTTAACACTCATAAAAATGTTTATAATTATATGATGAATATCACTTTTCGTAGAGTATGAGACTTAGTTTTGGAAAAGGTACTTAAATTATATTCGCATATCAATGTATCTTTATACTAACTAGGTCACGTTATACCATTGTAATACTATCTACTAATATAAAAATAATTCCCTACATTTAAATGATAACATATTATACCACTTTCTATTATCATAATTACAATGGGTACATGAACATATCAAATCGTATAACTGCAAAAGAATATAATTATTATGTTAAGAACTTCAGTTGAATTTATTTATATGTTCATATACATACACACATACACTCACGCATTTTCCCCGTCGGGATAGGCAAAGATAATGCAACGCTACTTGCTTCTATCCTTACAAACCTCACGCGCTTGCACTACATTCATCACTCTTTCCATACATGCTCAGTTTTGGAATTTACTTTTTTTTTATATTTTCAATTTGATAAAAACTCACATTTCTTGCAATATGATGTGACATATTATGCAAATCTTATTTAAAACTTACAATTCGGTGTAAACACATTATGAAGCGTACAAAATTGTTTTCAAGTAAGTAATATTACTGTGGAACCAAATTAAATTCTAACAATGTCACAAGTTTTCGGACAAACTATGTCCAACGTAAGATTTTGTTCGAAAATAATTACGCATTCATTTTGGCTGCTTTGTTTCTTGTTCTGTCTTTGACCTTTTGTGACTTTTAGGAATAATATATTGAGTTTGATTATAGATGATTATGCCTGTGGCACAGTTTTCCCTGTGGTACGGGCACCTTAAGTTTTTAACCAAAATTAATAAAATGATAAAATATGTATCATTGTGTTAATGAAGAAATAAATACATAATTATGTATTTTTTATAAAAATCGTTATAAAGTTGCTAGCACTAAAGTAATAAATAAAGTAGAACAATTGAACCGAAATTGAAATGAAGAAAAATTGTAAGGTAAGAAAGAAAAGGTCATACCAAAGTTAAAAAACGTTAGCAGCTTAGTAAATAAAAGAACAGCGCCAACCTTTTAATTAATTTGAATCTAGAACTGGACATAGTAGAATTGATATTAATAGTGAGTATAATAAGATAATTTTACTCAAACAATAAGGGGCCGCACATATGACTATATAATATCTCTATTTCTCCAAGTACCTGTTATACAAAAAACTGTTACATATATTACACATTTAAGGCAGCATTATCACCCTAGCAAGTAAAAAACAAGATTTGACTATCAGGTACCCAACGTATTGCTTCTTAGAATCGTGATTAGCGTATATTAGCCCGCATTATACAACCCACGTGTTGCTAGAGCCGTTTAGGAGATTGTTAGATGGATGCTGGCTAATTTGTATGTAATAGTGTAATCAAAGCGAACCGCTGTTTGACTTGGGAAACCCCTGCAAGTTTTGCCCTCCTTGGTAAGTTTGTATAGGTGCAGGTTATGTAAAGTTCGCGTGGATCTATCAAAATATTTGTTGGACCTTTTCAGGACACGTCTATGTAACGAGCGTTATGCAATTTAGCTTCTTGTTTAATTTGATGAACAGGCTTGCGTTCTCGATTTTAGATTGCGAATAAAAAGAATCATCATCAGCCTTTTGAAGTCCACTGGTGGACATAGTCCTCTACTAATAGGCTTTATAAAAGTATTGTGGGCAACAGGGTGAATAGGTATTGTGTTTTGGAATTAATTTCATTCACATTCTCACTAAAATCAGTGCCATAAAGAAATTGCATAACATTACATAATCTGTAACGGGAATATCTACTAAAGTATTTAAATTTTATAACCAAAAATGTTTACAATATTCTTAAAGAAAATGAATTTGTTATTTCTGTAACTAAAGAATCTCAGTGCTATGGAATGTCGACGCCTAAAGTTGTTAAAAAGTAACAATTATGCAAGTAATTTGATAAGTTGAAATTCCATCTGTAAATTTAACGCCAAGATGTTTTTAAAGAAAATAAAAAGGAATTCCGTCGTTGTGAAAATTAAATTACGGTTTTCTTGAGTTTAATGTTATTACCAACAACTTGATGGGATTTATTTGAATGTATACTTATCAGCTGACAATAGGTACTCGTTTAAAAACTTACCTTTGTTTCTGTAGCACATATCATTGACAGAAATCTGTCTGTACTAGTTTTATGTGATGGGAGGCAAATGAGCAAACGATGGTAAACGATTACCGTCACTAATAAACAATTGGACACCTACTACTCCAGAGGAGTCAAAAATCCTAAGTAACCTATGTTTTTTTATACTGCCGGTCGTATTTTAGTCTAATACAGAGGTCACAATATTGCCATGCATACACTCACATAATATAAACATTTAATTTTGTTAAATTTTCATTATAAGGTACATTGCAGATGATTAATTATAACTATATACATGACTATCTTAAATAATCATACTGTCTAAGAATATATATGTACATAAAACTAAAAATAAAGAGTAAAAATAGATACATATGTACAGGTGTGTTTAGGCGTCGTAGAATGCCTCCGCATCAATATCATCGGGTAACGTGCCCAGAAGGCTGGCAGCATTGCCACGCTGGATGGCAATGCTGATTCTCTGAGCAAAGAATAAACCAGCCTTCTGGTCACGTGAGACGTCGACTAACCGTTTAGATATTTCTCGGTATAGAGAACGAGCGCTCGGACCCCATGAGCCTAGCGTTTCCACCCCAAACGGCTCAAATACGTAATTAGCTACTAGATTACTGTATTTGCGCCGTTTGAGGGTTTCCGCAGATGCAGCAGCAGCGCCAGCATGACCTCCCGAGCTTGGAACATGGGATGGCGCGAGGGTGTCTACGCAGGTTGCGTCCCACACCAAAGGCCTACCCATTTTCCATGGCAACAGTGACATACCGTCAGGTCTCTTCCCGTCGTCGCGTACCAAACCATTTGGTTCAAGTACAGCTGGTACACCAGACGCGACAAGAGCACGACGGATTATGTCATTTAGGTGAGCATGACGAGGAATCCTACCAGCGCTTCTGCTGCAGGATAGCCCATGGTGTCCGAGGCTATCGACGTCTTCTCCACAATGACATCGATGCGGAGAAACACACGGAGCACCTAAACGGAGACAAGTGGCGATACGGAACGTCTCATCGTCCAACATGGTTCCTGTGTTAGACGATGGTAGTGCCTGAAGCCATAGACCGGATTCCCATTCCCCCACAGCCAGCAAACGAGCACGCTCTGTAACATTAAAAGATGTATCCAAAAGAGTTTTCCTCACAATGTTACAAAGCGGCGCGTCCCACTGTCTTTGGGAGAATAGGTTGGTGGGCAAATCAGTGTTTGGACAAGCCATTTTCCAGGCGTTTATAGCTTCGGTTTTGCACAGCACTTCTGAGTTAACTAGTGTAGGTGATAATATTTTCCTAGTTAACTCTTCCGTGCTGTGAACCGAAGACAGGAACGCCGGTAAACTGACACTGGAAATTTTGCGAACGCCGAGCCCACCCAAACGTATGGGTAAAGATGCTTGTAGCCAGGCTCGGTCGTCCAAGTCCACATTTAATAACTTTTTTAAAGTAACTTGTATAATTTGGTCGATTTGTCCTAATAGTGTTATTTTTTTCCAAAGTTGCGATGATCTTAAGGCATGAGTAAATTTTGGGACGAAAAGGCAATATCGAATAATAGTATAAGCCGAATGTATATTAATTTTGAATAAACGATCTGAAATTTCACAAAAATTTTGAATTTTTTCTTCCAAGAAAGAATCAAAAGCTTCTTCAAATACGGGCGAACCTATAATATAAACCCTTATAATATACACAATCACCATACCCAGTAGCGGGTAATTTCCAAGCAGGACTGATATTATGGTTATTAAGCCATCTAAAAAACTCCTAAAATAATACTCTATTTTGTCTAGTATGAATTTGGAAGTATACAATTCCAAATAATCTAATCACAATTATCCAAAGTATTATATAATGAAATTGTTTGCCCCGTTTGTTTTGAAACCATACCTTAAATTAAGTGTACAATTCAAACAAGTTGCTACAGTAAAAGCCATCGTTATCTTTTTAATGGTTCATTCGAATCGTAAGCCTCAAGTTTACGGGACGTAGGCTTGACGACAGTAAGTACCTGTATTTATTACTTTGATATGTAATTTTATTGCTTTCGTATTTCACTGGGATGGTATCTTCCGAAGTTTTTGATAGTTTGATATGATGATGTTGTTAAGAAACTTGAGGAACTAGCAATAAAAGTTTATTTTTCAAAGGTCATGAAACTTTCTGATTGATGATGACATGTAGTAAATTGTTGGTTCGGAAAAAGTTTTATCTCGCTGACCTTTCGTATAGGTGTAAGTATTCCTTTCTGTTGTGGTCGTTTGTAAGCCGTCCAAAAACTTGCTACATGGCTTGACGATTCTTGTCTTGAGATAAAAACCTGGTCCAACGATTTTTATGGCAAAAGGTCATAACTCAACATTACTTCTTGAATGACGCAATATCTGAAGGAAATCTAAAGCACACTTTTTTGTCTTTCCTTTAAGTGTAAGATTATTTTACATGTTTTAATTATTTTGTCTCTTCTTATTCTGAGAGGTGATTCATATCAGTAGTGGATGAGGTTACAATGGGTAATGCGCGAACTCATGATTTGACATAATTGTTGAACTGTAGTACAACAAGTGTAAACTTTCTCCTTTATCTCCAATAGATGATTAACTAAAAACAATTATCTCAAAGGAACAACATCATCATCATCATTGTCTTGCCCTGGTCCCAATTCATTTGGGGTCGGCGCAGTATGTCCTTCGCTTCCATACTTCTCTGTCACCAGTCATCCAATCGCTTACCCCTTTCTCTTTCATATCCATCCTCACACAGTCCATCCATCTCTTCCTTGGCCGTCCTCTCCCTTTTCGTCCTTCTACATGCATATCCATCACTTTTTTACCTACATACATCTCATCTCTCCGCATAACATGTCCATACCAGGCCAATCGACTCCCTTTCACCTTTTCAGCTATGGGCGCCACTTTCATACTACCTCTAACGTAATCATTCCTAATTCTGTCCATTCTTGTCACTCCACACATCCATCGTAACATTCTCATCTCTGCCACATGCAATCGTTTCTCATCCATCTTCTTTGTAGCCCAACACTCAGCTCCATACAGTACGACAGGCCTTATAACCGATTTATACATACGGCCCTTCAATTTCACAGGCATTTTGTGGTCGCATATTGTGCCTGAGACCTGTCGCCATTTCATCCATCCTGCGTTGATTCTTTGCCTAACATCCCGATCAATTTCGCCGTCATCTTGCAGGAGTGAACCTAGGTAGCGGAAATCGGAGCATACTGGTAGAGGTGTACCGCCGAGTGTAACCGGTATAGGACTGGAGAGACCGCCAAAGTCACAGAACATATACTCCGTTTTGGTTCTGCTTATTCTCAAGCCTACATTCTCCAGTCTCTGCCGCCACTCCTCCAGCTTGCTCTGCACCTTCTGTCCACTCTCTGCTACCAGAACGATGTCGTCGGCAAACAACATGCACCAGGGTGCCTCTTCCTGTATGTCCGATGATATAGCATCCATTATTAACAGGAAGAGGTAGGGGCTAAGGGCCGACCCTTGGTGCAAGCCTACGGCCACATCGAATCTGGCTGTGATACCAGCTGCGGATCGGACCTGCGTTCGGCATTCAGCGTACATGGCTTGAATCAACGTCAGGTATTTCCCAGGCACTCCTTTCTTCTTCAGGGCCCACCACAAGACTTCACGGGGCACTCGATCATATGCCTTTTCAAGGTCGACGAACACCATGTGCAAGTTTTTATGTGCCTCCCTGTATTTTTCGCATATTTGGCGAAGAGCGAAAATGGCATCCACCGTACCTCGACCAGGCATAAAACCGAATTGGTTTCGTGAAATCTCACTCTCGTCACGCAGGCGTCGCTCAATTACTCTCTCCCATACTTTCATAGTATGTGGCATTAACTTTATTCCCCGATAATTGTTGCACTCTTGGATATCACCCTTATTTTTAAAAATGGGCACCAGGTAACTGTTGCACCATTCCTCGGGTATGGTCTCCTCGTGCAACAGCTTATTGAAGAATAAAGTCAGCCACGCCCATCCATCATCTCCTAATGCTTTCCATGCTTCTACTGGTATTCCATCTGGTCCTAACGATTTTCCATTCTTCATTCCACTAACAGCCTTTTTTACCTCGTCCTTATTTATTTCCTTCACTAACCCAATATTCATCACCTCATTCTCAAGTTTTCCGCTCCAATCGTTCTCCTCATTCATTAACTTTTTAAAGTATGTCCTCCATCGTTCTTTTATTCTATCTTCGTCCATAAGAATCGCTCCTGTTTCGTCTTTCATGCACTTAATATGGGATACATCCTTCGCCTTTCTCTCTCTAGCTTTAGCCATGCTGTATAAGTATTTATGACCCTCGGGTTTTTCAAGTAACCCGTACAACTTGTCTAGGGCATTGGATCTAGCAATGGCTACGGCCTTTTTGGCTCTCTTTTTACATTCGTCATATTCCTTCTTCTTACTTTCTTCTAAAGATTCATTTCCTCCTTTCGTCAGCTGCCATTCTTTAAACCTTGCTTTCTTTTCCTTAAGTGCATTCTGTACCTCTTTTGTCCACCACCACGTGTCCTTATCTTTCATACGCTTCCCTTTCGACTCTCCTAAAACATCCTTTGCTACACCCTTAATACATTCACTCATCTCTTCCCAACACTCATTGACCCTAATATCATTCATATCGCCCATTCCTATCATTTTACTTACCACTCTATCTCTGAATTTTTCTACACATTCATTCTTCTCTAACATATGCCATCTTATTTTTGGAGTCAGTTGCTGCTTGGTTCTTTTAAAGCTTATTTGAATCTTTAGTTCGACCATCAGGAGCCTGTGCTGCGAGACTAAATCTTCTCCTGGTACCACTTTACAGTTTTTGACCCAGTTGAGTCGATTACGTCTTATCAAGAAATAATCGATCTGGGTCATATGGTGGCCGCTGTTATACGTGATCAGATGTTGCTCTTTTTTTTCGAACCAAGTATTTGCAACTGCTAGGTCAAAAGCGGCAGCAGCTTGAAGAATTGCTTCTCCCTCACAATTCCGGCTGCCGAGTCCCCAACCTCCATGTACTCTTTCATACTCTTCATTTGTTCGTCCCACATGTCCATTAAAATCACCTCCCACAATAATCTCTTCATTCTAAAGGAACAACATCTTAAACATTAATTATATTTCAGAAAACCTCTTTGATATGAAAAGTTGAATTGATTCCAAGAAACTTTCAAGCTAAGCCGATATGGGTACATTATGTTATGAACTTTCAATGTCAGGGGTGATGTTACTGTAATATATCACAAGTTCAGACAGGTTGGAAATAAATGTGGTTGATCAAATATTTGTCACAAATCAGAAGGCAACCGCGACCTTACGTAGAGGCCAGTACGTGGCCTTTATGTCAACTCACTGTCACAAAAAAACACTTACTTTACAAAATTAATATTTTTCCTATGTTTTGTGTTTTATTTTAATTCGTTTAGTGTCCCAACAGAACCTGACAAAATAGGGCGTGAGTTTGATTTATATCTCATAATGTTTTTATACATTTGACATGTTTTGCCGACAAACATACAGTCGACAAGGCATTTCAACGCCTTTGAAATGTGGTGCTGGTGCCGAATGTTGAGAAATCTATGGGCAGCTCGCGACTCAAACGTACTTACCTATAGCCTGTCAACTGCATCTGCGACACAGTTTTTAGTACTTCCAACTTATTTTATGAAGAAATTTTTACTAAAGATTTAGATTGCAAGAAAACCTGCGAACCTGCCAGCCCGCACTTGTTCAATGTGGTGAAACTATGGCCCAATTCTGGTATTGTGACATAACCATGGAAAAATCTATAATGAGCCCTGATTTTATTATTATTATGAAGTTTCTTCAGACATGCTAGAAATATGGACTAAGTTAGCTGTGATCACAAGGCAAGAAATTATTTATGGCAAAAGTTTCAACCTCAGTTTCATTATGTACTTTCTAACTTTTTTAATAACTAATTAACTACCTACTTCCGTAAGTTGTTTGGCCTGTTGGTCTAGTTTTTATTAACCTTGAAGGCTAAGTCTGTGGGTGAGGGTTTCATTCCCGCCCCTTTTGTATGTTGATCACGAGGATTTGCTGTGTCTCCATAATTTATCTTAAATTAATAAGTATTCAGTTTTCTGCTCCCGCAATAATGTGGGCTTTGCTTATTTAAGGGTCAGGTTCATGAGTGGATTTTCTCAGTAGATAGTAGTAGATATTTTTTATTTATTTGATGTTTTAAATACGTTTTTATTATATATACCTACTTAGTTCTAAGTATTTAAAACAATTCGTAATACAACAACATTAATAGCACAAACACCTACTGTATGCAATTCATGAAAGCTTGCCAATTTTTCATACAAAGGTGTGGTTTCTTTACGCGCTTCCGTGATTAATGTTCTGTAAGTGTACACGTTACACAGTAAATGTCGAGTGAAAACGTACAAAACGACTTTGCTGCGTGTTTGCTCCCCTTTTGGGCTGTAGAGGCAATTTAGCGAGATACTCCCACAATATATTTTATTCGGAATCAATCTGGAAAATACTGTGGGATGGAAGCTGAAAATGTGGTAAAATCTCTCATAATGACTTGTAGCACGAAACGTAATTTAGCGAAGAAAGTAACTTTGCTATATCATCATATTTATAGTAAAAAAATGCAGTGCATACGTATATAGACCTAGTATGTTAACAAAAAGTAAATGTAATACTTATTTACGAGTAAAAACCAGGTTAAAACTAGATAATCATTGTCAATTAACATATTTCGATGGAATTTAAAATTGGTAATGTAATTTAATTCTATTCCAAATGAATATGTAACTAGATCAACATAGCTATAATTATATAATAAAGATAATTGTTAGACTCTCACATGTTTTTTCTTATAGGTAAACGCTGCTGTATAAAGGAGGTATATTCACACGATGCTGATGTTTATGTACTCTATGTGACCACTATAGATGATTAACGGTGTCCGTCTGCTCTAAATGCTCTTATAGTACGTCTGAATAGACAGACGGTGATTCATACACCCTACTAAATGGGCCCACTCTCAACAGCCGCCGAGCACCGAGACAAACAAAGTCTGCCACAAAGGCAGCAATGGAGTACATCGGTGTGTGAGTGGTTACGGGTGTCGTACGACACAGTTTCAGCCATTTGTGTGGTTGAGGCACAAAATCGAAACATGAATTGAAGTAAGGTAACTTTACAGCGGCATTATTAGAGTGTATAGGTAAAATCTATATAAATTAAAATGAATCATCGAATGTTCATGTTTGTATGCGCATAAGTTACAACAGGCTTACACCAAAGAACAAAGGCAGAATTTGGTCTGGGTTTGTTGTGGCGACCTTAAGCTTCATATGAACAAAACAAATTGTTTTTTTTTTTCTAAGATTTTAATATTTTCACTTTGTCTCGTTAAAGCTGGAGTATTTTATGATGATAAAAAGCATTCCAAATGATTACGAATACTTTATTATTTGATTGTTGCCATAGACAATGGTGTGACAGGAATAGACGTGAGTGCTGTATCCGTATCGATGATTAAATAAGTAATCGATACGATCGACCTTTATAGAGTTGGTTTGGTTTAAAATGCAGTTATTTAATATTTAATCAACATTATATCAATAAGCTAATATTTTGGAAGCAAAACAACGTTGAAATCAAATAAAAACATCACAGCATCGTTTTAAAGTTGTATCGATTTCACATAAAATCGATTTAAAATGTGCAGCTCTGCTTTTGTCTTTGGCTGTGACAGTTAAATGCTACAAAATACTTCCGCGTTTTGATGTCAATCTGACATATGTCATTTGATAATTCAAACGTACCTACCTACATTGTTTAACTTTCATACTATAATTTTCCTTTTACCTACATTGTTCATTCTTAACTAAAAATGTAAACACCGATATCTTCTTTTTCCACCTTTCCCGAGTGAAAAGAGAATCATTTATAGACTCTGTTACTTACGCCAAATTTTTTGATATATTTTTTATTACTGTTCGCTTCAATTTAATTTCAGACATTTTGATGTATGGAGATCTGCCATTGTCCTTTGATAAATATTTATTATATGTGTTTTGTATAGAAAAAACTGAAAGAAAATGGCGGTACGAAGTTCGCCGGGTCAGCTAGTATCCTTAATTTGCCACGACGTGTTTACGAAGGTACATTTTAGTGGAATTTGACGCAAATTATCTCAAAGACCAAGAAAAATATCTGCTTTGCTATTATCTACTACTTTATTATTCCAACTTTAACTGTTTTCCTGAAGCTGAGACGAAATTAGCAATACAACCAAAGATATATGCCACTAAGTACCTAAATCTTGAACAGGATCTAGTAACATTATGTTTGTCATAACGCCAAAATTATGCTGACTTTGCGTATAATATCACTATCCATTCTTGCTAAATTGGTTAAATTCCTTAGTTCCGAAACAAGGTTCTTGCATAAATTAAATTACGGCATAAGTAGGGTGAATGACTTTATTATGTAAATCGTCTCAAATAAAAACATTTGCGTTGTGTATTTATTGGAAGCGTCGCCCCGTTTATCTTTTGTGTCCCTCTTTACTGCTATTGTCATAATAAAATGTTTGTAACTATGGAAATATATTAGGAGTTACGCAACCTAAGGTACAAACAATATCTGCGTGATATAAGTAGTTCACTGTGGAATTTTCTTGTACCTATTTCTGTCATTGGGGGTCACATTTGTACGAAATTTGACATTCATATAGTTTGTACGAAAGTATATTTTTAATTTATAAGAGTTCTCATGATTTGGAATATTCCCCTAAGCCACATGAAAATGTTCTTATAAAATAAAATAAGATTATTTCTCATTATAAATAAGATCACAAGCACCCATCGAATTAGGTCACGAACAATACTCATCTAAATTATATTATCTAACTCATAAAAGGACGCTAAATCTGTTTTATTATAGCCATTAAAATAGTCCATAGCGTCGTCTCAAATATATTCTTTCAAAATTCCTTGTTGATTAATTTATAAAAAGGAAAGTAGTTAATGTCATTTTGGTTGGTCACCCCTCCTGCATAAAAAATGACCTCGTGTAAAATTTTATGTAACTCCCACGCTGACTAATGAGTGATCGTCTAAATAATATGACATGTGACAAAACCCTTTTACATTTATCTCATGGTGTTTACCGCATTTCAAGGCTGTGAATTGGGGGTAATATCCCATTTAGACGATAATTTTACCTGGTATTCTTTAATTTGTTTACGGATTACGGGCTGCAAGTTGAAATACTTGGATCGCACTAGGACCACACTTTGGCAGTGATTCCTCTTGGAAGGAAAAATCTTCTGGGACACTTGCTAATTTTCACATAGACATTTACCTAACTACCGACTAGATATACATAGAAGGCATAAAAAATGTTATAGCTTTAAGATCGAAGTTTTTGCTCGTCAGTGCAAACGAACCACGAAGCTCACTCAAGTTGGGAAAATGAAACATATGTATTTTTTTGTATATAAAATAGAATATCTACATTCGAACTTTTCATCGTATTATAAGTGTTTCTAAATTACTTAACTCATAATTTTCATGTTCATATTCCAATACATTTTCCATGACAGGTGGGAGAAATTTTCCGGTATAAATTAATCTTGGATTATCTTCGTATTATGTTTTGAACTACCACCTACAAGATGCTGAAGTTATTTTTCTACTTAATGTTCAACTGCAGAGGAACACGTCAGAACAAAATAAATACGTAACGATGAATGATACGGTACATTCTTTAAAGAAATGATAAACTGTGTGTTTACCTGAGTCGGGGCTAAATGCTTAGTCTGGCGCTGTACAAATGGACAGATTTACCACTGAATATAGTAGTTTTATTTAAAGGCCTTCGCTTGATACAAACACGTTCTGTTTAGTGTAGGGAGATCTTTGTACAATCATTCTTTGGTATATCTATGGACTACTATTGATATTTTCTGTTTATGATTACATTATAATAGGTCTGTCAAGGAAGTCTGATTATACTTAATACTAGAATTTAATTAAAAATGAATACCAGATGGTGTTGTGTGTATGTGATAGAATATATCTATTTATTTATTATTGTGTCTTTTATCACGTCTTGTATCACATTTTACTGTATCGCACATCTATTCTAAAACTAACACCGTGCAAAAGTAATATTGTCTAATTAGTCTATCGGTTGTTAAATTAGAACTAGTAAACTAGAAACCACTTTTGATAAATTGCGGAATTGAGTGCATTCGAAGAAACAGAACTTGGTCCCTATGAAATTCACTAGTTCTCCAGGGAAGTAACGAGTTCATAAAACGGGCCAAAAAGGAAAGAGTGAGAATAGAGTCTAATATATGAATTCAGAATTTAATTATGTCACTATTACTTTACTCCTTTCATTGTTTATATGCGGTATTCTCAAGCAGCTAAATACATACATACACACATATATAGACTCACGCCTGTTTCCCGGAGGGGTAGGCAGAGACTACGGAACGCCATTTGCAACGATCCTAACATACCTCTCCTGCTTCATTCACTCCCATCACGTTTCTCTAGCATGCTCCTCTGTTTAGGGTACTTCTGAACTGTCCTTTTTTTAGGATGTCTCCAATCTGGTCAGAGAACGTCTGTCTAGGTCTTCCCCTTCCTACCCCAAGCAGCTAAATCAATATTAAAATCCCACATAAAGAAGAAGCTATTATCAGTCTGTTGCGCTCACATGGAGAATTCACGCGACGTGTATAAGCCGATCATATAAGGATTTGCAGGTCGCGCGCAATTTCGCAAAGTGTAAGCTTTCTACGAGAAAATAAGTAACTTACGTTATATAAACAATAAGTTTTATAGCAGGCGTATTTCGATTTCGAATCTAAATTATTTTGGATGGGTGCCTTTAAGGGTTTATGTTAGACAGACATCATCCGGACAAATTACCAAGTTGAGAAATGCTATATACAATACGCAAAGAACACCTGAGCAATTATACTAATGGGCTCAGGCGTCTTCCAGTTTCTTCGCCATATAAAAATACCGATACATTCATGTTCTTTCTACATATATAAGGATAAAGCAGGATTTTTTTTCCGTTCAGCAATTGCTCCGATGCTTTGTGACATGCTCTAGTACGATTTGGAAAGAATAATCAATTTGGAAAGCAGCTTCATGTCATATTATGACATGAAGCTGCTTTGCAAATTGATTATTCTATCAAATATTGCGTGGTCCAATAAATTTTTAAGGTGTTTTTAGTGTTCTGCACGATTTCCTTTTTATTGTAAAATAACTTGTTCATGCTTCTATAATTACATTCTTATAATGCTTTTACAATTACAGATTTTTTTAATACATTGACAATAATATTGTAGAAAGCCCTAAAATAGCTTAAGTGTGCAAAGCCCTTTACACATAGGAACAAATAAGTTTCTTAGTTAGTTAAACCCGAGCTTTTAGTCGTTTGGTTCGAGTCAAAGGCGGAGAGAAAATTTAATATTTAAAACGAACTTTTGGATCACCCTATAAACTGCTTAAGTATTCAACCATTGTAATTGAATTTGATGAATGAAATCATGAATTTAAATTGCTGCTATGAACGCGGTTAGATTTGTTACAAGCAATTCTATAAATTAGGAAGCTACAAAATTAAATAACTTTAACAACCTATTTCAAAGTGCTTCTTAAATTGGCGGCACGTCACGCACAATTGAGAGAATCGAAAAAAACATTTAAAAACCGGTGTTAATTTTCTACAAGATAGTAAACTTACCAGAGACATCAAATGTTAATTAATACCTACATTAACTACTCATCAAACATCATGTAAGCACAATTATTGCCAGTCAAGTTTAATTAAACGTTTTCTTAACTTATTTAAAATATTTTTGTAAGAATGTCATTATAACTACTATAGCGAATGAACTTAGTGAAAGTTAGCTAGATAGTTTTTTAAATAAAATTGGTTAAAATGAAAAATATGGTTCTAAATCTTTCTTCGCAAATGTAGCAAAACCTGTAAAACTTAAAATAACTGCAATAAAATCTGAAGACAGTAAAAGTTTTATATCAAAGTATTAGCATACCTAAGTGCCTTAATGTCTCATAATATCTAAAATATTCTAACATAGACCAACGCAATACAAATGTAAGGCGATGTCTCAACAGATTCTGAGAACTACGGCAACATTCCTGCGAGTGTGAGCTTAGCAGCAGTAATTATGTTTGTCTCAACAACATATCTTAGATACAAATACGTATTACTTACTAGAACAGAGAGTTTAGACAGTTTGTTGTTGAATTAATTAAAATAACAAACTGACTTGTTGGTCTAGTGGTAAGGGAAAAAAAAAGGTCGCGGGTTTAATTCCCACTCGAGGAGAACAGCTGTAACGGATGTTTCTATTCCCATTCAAGTTTTTCTTGCGTAGTGAGTAGGATCATTTATTCTGTTTCAGAGGCCCAATTCTCCTAACTAAATCTTCTTATTTCGAAAATGTTATTGTCCTAAATCCACTGATATTTGAATGTTACCGTGTCTAGATCGTAAATTGAACAATGTGTCAGCGTCGAACCATAAAAGTCAAATTTGACGAAATGACATTAAATTAGCAGAATACCGATTTGAGTCAATTCAAAATATAATCTCATTTCGTTCAAAATATAGTTTCAATGTCATATAAAATACGAAAATTGGCCTTTTACTTATCTGTAATATGTTTATCTTAGAATATAGCTTTATTTTGATCAACAAAGCTATATTCCTATTTATCCTGGTGTTCTGTTTTATCCAGATAAGTGATGTTGTTTGGATAAAAAAGGTTCTGCATATTTTGGTAATAAATGTCAGTGTATGAGTATAGTTTAAGTATGATATTATTTGAAAAGTAATTCAAGTCCACGTCTGTCTACTTATTAGAAAGACAGTTTTTGCACTTATGCATCTTTTTAATACAGCTACATCTGAGCCTTACCGATATTTTTTTTAATGGCGCAATTTGTTCAATAGATAGACTATATAATTTTCTGGTCTTTCAGTTAAATTATTGAAATATCTCGTCTATATAGTTCCATAAGTCCTTCCAATAAGAGCTATCTTATTGTCATCTGAATCATAACTTTAACATCAAAAGACAAAGTGAAGTACATTAAGTAGGTATTTACAAAGCATTTTGTAAAATTTATTATTTATGAAATCTTTTAGAAATTATAAACTGTAACACAAATTCTCACATATTATAATAGGGTAGTTTCCAGGGTCAAAATAATTACATTTTATTTAGTCCGTATTTTAGATTATAAAAAAATTTTGGATACGTATTTTTTCTTTTTTCGATTAAATAAAAAATAACAAAGATATAGCCCATTAAAGTTACGTGTGACGTCATCTAGTGCGAAAAAATGCAGCACGGCGTGACGTTATACGTAACTTTAATGGGCTATATCTTGGTCATTTTTGGTTTAATTTACAAATAAAAAATACGTATCGCTTATTTTTGAATAATCTAAAGGACGGACATATATTTTTTTTTGTCAACTAGCCTATTGTTTATCTTATTCTGGTACACAATGTGGGTACATGTGTAGATATTTCTTATTCCATATACGGAAACGGAAAAAAGGAATACAAAAACGATTTGCAAGTTAACTCACAAGTGTGGCATTTTGGTACAAAAGAATAAAATAAATTGTACCTACTTAAAAATACCATATTTCTTTTGTCTGAATATATGATTCAGACAATACAGTTCGTACGGTTAATAAAGTTTAATTGTGACATCTCGAAATATTAGTAGGTGTAGTAATATACATCATTATGGCTTCTGTCCACGACTTAGTGTAGTTTGTTTGTTTTTCGTGTGAGTGTGTGGCCATCTCTGGTGTCGAAATTTTCAGACCGCCCAAAAGCCTCCGACATGGCCTAACGATACTTATCCTGAGACAAGAACCGGGACCGGCAGTTTTTACGGGCCCTCCAAAGCACGGTAGTGATCAAATGTAAATTCCACACACGGTCACCCATCCAAGTGGTGACCTGTGCTAGCGTAACTTATCTTTGGCGATCTGTTACGAATGGCAAGCCAAGTCTCGCTATAAGCGCTACTTGGTGTAGTTATCATACATAGTTGCATCAAACTGAAGGCCAATTCTCGTATTTAACAGACACTGACACTGAATTTTGACTAAACTGCGATTCAATTTTGAATTGACTCACAATTGGTATTTTGCTTCACTTAATCTCTTTACAGTATCATTTCGATATAATCAATTTATAATCTCTTGTTGATCACAGAGGTAATGTCAAAAACTCAAAAACAAAAACATGAATGTTGCCATTGTATGGGAAAATACATCAATAGGAATGGTAATTGGATGCCACTACGTTTCCATGCCAAATAAAATTAATATACAACTAAGTAATAAAATTTCGGTAAGTAAATGTATTGGTTCCTTGGATCGTGTGGATTATTTTCAATAGGTATAGCCATCGCAGCCCAAATTCAATCATACTTATTTTATATATAAAACAATGACAAAGTAACAAACACTTATTTTGCTCAATTGTCAACAATAGTCAGCTGTGAACTGTCAAACCGTAGTATCATTTGGTTTTAGCTACAGTTTGACGTTTGTTGTACGTAAATAATTAGCAGAATACCGTCCACACTAGTTCACACTTGGTTCAACTTTCGATGTAGTCCCGATCTCATTCAAGTGTCAGTTAAGTTACGAGAATACCATTTATGACACCGAGACTAGATTGTTATTGGAATTTGAACAAATATAATTACCAGAATTGGCCTTCTGTTTAGTAGTTTTTACGTGAAAGAGTAATTAATATCCACCTATTGATCGTCGCAAATTTTTGCACCTATAACAGAGAAAATATATTTCTTCATCATCATTGTCTTGCCCTGGTCTCAATTTATTTGGGGTCGGCGCAGTATGTCCTCCGCTTCCATACTTCTCTGTCACCAGTCATCCAATCGTTTACACCTTTCTCTTTCATATCTATCCTCACACAGTCCATTCATCTTTTCCTTGGCTGTCTTTTCCCTTTTCGTCCATATACATGCATATTCATCTCTTTTTGACCTGCATACATCTCAACCATTACATACTACATTTCACACATTAAATACATTTCTACATTACATACATTAAATACATTTCTTACGAAGCTAATATTCGTAAGGTTTAAAGTTTTTTGTTGTTCTTTAGAGTAAGAAATATTTTTATACCAAAGCATTACTTAAAGATCCAAATTGATAAATAATGTCAATTTTTCGTGTCCTACGGTCTTGGCCGGGGTCGTACCCAACCGTAGTAATGTGAACTATCAGTTAAGACACAGCCGCACGTGAGCAGACTACGTATTGTCTGACACTCGTAAATATTCCCAACAACGTATAAAAATATCCCTGCCTGAAGTATATCGATAATTTCAATAGAGAGGAATATTTTCATGGAATATACAATATATTGTAGGATAAACTTGAGCAAATAAGATGGCTATTCATAGCAGATCATATTTTAGGTAGGTACTTTACACGTTTTAGAGTTATGTGTATTTATTTACAAGATTTTACCTGTGGATTACTATAACTTATTTATATTGATGAAGTTAAAATTTAAATTCATATGCGTTACTTTCAAATAAATGTTTATAATAATATGATGAATATCACTTTTTGGTTTTGGAGAAGGTACTTAAATTATATTCGCATATCAATGTATCGCATCTTTATACTGGCTACGTCACGTTATACTACTAATATAAAATTATTTCCTTAAAAGTTCCTTATATTTAAATGATAACATATTATACCACTTTCTATTGTCATCATTACAATGGAACGTGAAGATATCAAATCGTATAACTGCAAAAGAATATAATTATTTTTTATATTAATAACTTCACTTGAATTTATTTAGATGTGTACATACATACATACACTCACACATTTTCTCCGTCGGGGTAGGCAGAGATAAAAACTTCACGCGCTTGCACTACATTCATCACTCTTTTCATACATGCTCAGTTTCGGTTGCTTCGGACTTTTTAGTTTTTTTTACATAGGTACATACATAGACTCGCAGAGACTACGGAACGCCATTTGCAACGATCCTGACCATCAAATTCCTCATGCATTCTCTTCTGTTTTCCGTTTTTTTTATATTTTTAATTTGATAAAAAAAATCTTGCAATGTGACATATTATTCAAATCTTATTTAAAACTTAAAATTTGATGTAAAAACATGATGAAACGTACAAAAATATTTTCAAGTAATATTACTGTAGAACCAAATTAAATTCGAACAATGTCACAAGTTTTCGGACAAACTATGTCCAACTCAAGATATTGATTGGAAGATAATTACGCATTCATTGTGGCTACTTTGTTTCTTGTTCTCTCTCCGACCTTTTGTGACTTTCAGTTGTACCTACCAAAAGGATTTTTTTTACCACATTCACACAACATCATCTTGTCCCACCTAAGCAGAGCTTGTACTATGGGTACTAGACGATGGATAAACATACATTATATACTTTTTTTTGTAAATACTTACATTTTATACATCAAAACATCCAGACCAAGGGAAACATCCATGTTCACGCACACAAATGTTTGACTTGAGCGGAGATCGAACCCGCGACCTTCAGCGTGGCAGAGGCTTACATTACTGCTGCGCCAACCGGTTTTATTTTGTTACAGTTATGTGATTTTTGAGAAGTTGTGTGTGACCATATAGAAAATGTATATTTTATTTTAAAACTACTGCCACAAACTAGTCCCTTTGTGGAAAACAAATCAGACCAGAAAATACTTGAAATAGCCCTATAATCATTCTTTAAGCAACTCTTCCGATATACTTACTTAAACCAAATACAAAAATCTAATTCAAGGACAAGTAATAAATCTTGAAATAAAATGTCCGAATTTGTAAAATTGTATGGCTACTTATACTAAATCGCCTAAATAGTAATGAATTACATTGCCTTATGTGAATATGCTCTGCGCAATTATGAGCAAAGCCTAGTAAATAGTCTAACAGACTGCTGCGCATAGATTCTTGAAACCCAGGCTCACCACTGACCTTTCATAGTTATGTGTGTATTAAAATGTTTAAGTATTAAAGCTTGCTAAAAGGTGAAGGAAAACATCGTGAGGAGACCTGCATGTCTGAGAGATCTCAATAATTTTCTCGAAAAACATGTGATGTCAACCAACCAGCCAACGTGGACTATATACCCTTCTCACAGTAAGAAGAGGCCTGTACCTAGTTAATATATGGTGCTATCTAATTTTTAGATTTTGTAACGTTTAATGGTAATTAACTAGAGAATCTCTTCAATGTATTTTCAAGTAATATTTTATTAATGAAAGGTAATATAAACGCTGTAAGAAGTTTATATTTGACTAGAAGGTAGTAGGGCCTTGCTGATTTCAGCATGAATGGACCGGCTCAACCGGGGAAGTACTAACCTCTCACAGAAAATCGACGTAAGTAACAGTACTTAAACTGCTGCGTTTCGTTCGGTAAGTGAGAGTGTCGGAGGCCCTATCCCCTATTCCTTCTCCCTCATCCCACTCCTCATCCTATCCCTTTTCCCAACCCCAAAGGGCGGCAATGCACTTGTGACTCCTGTGGTGTTGCTTGTGTCCATGGACGGCGGTAATTGCTTACGATCAGGCGATCCGTCTGCTCGTTTGCCGCCTATTACTATAAAACTAGAGAATGCTCGCAGCTATGCCCGCACATTTGATTAATTTAACTATGTCTGCTCGATCCCGTGGTTATTTCAAGATAACTCTTCTTAGTGGAAACAGTTCCCAAGGAACATACATACCAAATTTCAGCGTCTTATGCGCAATAGTTTTGGCTGTGTGTTGTCTATCGATAACGCCAGAATTTTATATACATATACAGATAAACATTTACTTAAAATCACTATTTCAGCATATTTACTAAAAAAACTGAAATAGGTTACGAAGTGGGTCAATAGTGTATACACAATCGTTTTATAACTTCATGAAATCTTCCTAAAACTGTACGGATACCTAAACATCTTTATTTTCGTACTAATGAACGATCAATGACGCAGAGCAGATCAGTTGGATCGGGTGTTTTAACATTCTAATTACTGCTCGTATAGTGTAGTGGTTTAAGTGACGGCCTCGTCGTTAAATACTATACCAATGATGTAGGTTTGATTCCCACATAGAACAACACTTTGTGTGTTCTATAAATTGATGTTTCGTGTTGTTTGATTGATTGTTTGTTAAGTTCCTCGCAAATCAGGATTAACCCTTAGTGTGGAATAATACAATAAGTATTGTCTTTCAGAAAAATGGCAAGACATTTGTGACACTGATTATTTGTTCGGAATACCCGTAATGTTAAAAGTTACAGTGACGAATTGAATGACAAAGCAAATTTAATTGACCTCCTTTTCGAAGGAATTGGAAGTAATGATTCAACTGTTAAAAATGCAATTAATTATTCGGAACAACTGTTATAAATACACAGTACATTTTCCTCAAATATTTTCTCAAAAGTATATCCATTGTGTCCCAAAAACAAACTAGAGCGTATGAATAGTATGTCATTATGTACAATGCGCTGTGACGTAAGCGAAACCACGGGACAATGTTAGTGAGCACAGTTTTATTACGTGTATGACGACAGTTAATGGGTCGACAAAATTGTGACTTATTCTGGCAATTAAAGCTGAACATGACTTATTTATTACCCCTTATGATATTTATTTGTGAGAAAAGTATAAGTACATGTTTAATTTTACCTACAAAAGGAGTAAAATAATCTTAATATATTAATTTTAAACTCGGCATTTCCTTTGCCGTTGTTATTATAAGGTATTAATCAGACGAAAGGAAATTGCGTTTATTAAATGCTCGGGTTTGGCTTTAATGTTCTATTATTACTTTGAGTTGACAATTTAATTTAAGGAGTTGCACATAAAATATAATGAGAATATTTGTTGTTCCTTTGACAGAAGCAGCGCTTTGGGTAGAAGTGCAAAATCTTAATCTGTATAATTATATAAAATTATTTCGTTACTGACTAATTGACAGACAACCCACAGCCAGAACTTTTGGTCTTAAGAAGCTGAAATATGGCATGTATATTCCTTGTGGACCGTAGGCTTACGCTAAGTAGGGATTTCTCAAAATTCCCACGGAATCTAAAAGGAACAGTATGGGCGGTTTCAGATTAGCGTATTTTTCTGAGCGTATACGGTCGTTTCAGCATACGCACTTACACAAGCGCTACAGTACACGCGTCAATAAAGCGGACTCGCGTAAATGGGCACATTTCGGCGTGTTCGCTCTAAACGGTTATGACATCGTGTCAGTGTCAGCATGGATTCTGACGGCTCGTCTTGTACGAGCTTAGAAGCGCGTCGAGTTGCGCGTGTGTCAAAAGGCGCGCCTATACGCGCCTACATGCGCTGCCAAAAACGAGCTTATACGCACGTATTAAACGCTAATTTGAAACCGCTCTTAAATTAAAATAAAATGTGCGGGCGTAGCTGTGGGTATCCTCTAGTTTTATAATAATCGTGTACAGTCATACAAAATTCTCAATAGAGATCTCAGGAAATTTATATTCAGTATCGTAATTAATACAGAGCGCTACGTGTTTCGGAGGACACGTTGAGCCGTCGGTCTTTGTTCTTGTCACAGGACATGAAACATTAGGCCCTGTCGGAGGCCCTTGGGCGGCTTGTAAACTTCGAGACCAGAGTTGGCCATACACACCCACACGCAAAAAGGAATTTATAATCAACCCATAGACACAGTCATTAGACTCGTATAAGCGTACTTATCTTATGGCTAAAGAAATAGAATAAAATCATACATAACTTCACGCCTTTTATCCCCGAAGGGGTAGGCAGAGGTGCATTACACACCCACACTTCGCCAGTTATGTTTCGGTCCTAATGTAATAGGGGGCGAGCCTATTGCCAACTACCGGGCACATTGTGAAGCGAGCGATATTTTTCATTTTTTTGAATAATATAGAATAAAAACATACCTACATGTTGTACTATACACTACTTGTTACCAATATATCAATAATAATTGAGCTAAACTTAATATTCTACCTAGTCATTTACATTAAAATGAAAAGTCTTTGGAACTTTCCTACATGCTGAGTAATTTATTACCTCATTAAATTACCAGTCTCTTCATAGCTTTATTCATAGTAAAACATAGACCAAATTGACCTACACATGACACAATTCTGAAAGTAAAGTTCCTTGATTCATTATACTTCTACTCTAGATATTGTGCAGTACATTTTTATTTATATATTTTTGTACACGTTCATATGAGCTTGAATTAAACAGAGCTTGTGCTATGGCAATCAAATAACTATATGACGACCGGTTGGCGCCGCGGGAGTGTAAGCGACTGCTGCGCCGAAAGTCGAGGGTTCGATTCCCGCTCAAGTCAAACATTTGTGTGCATGATCATGGATGTTTGTCTTGGTCTGGGTGTTTCTATGTATGTTATGTCTGTATTTACAGGAAAAAAACGTATATATGTATGTCTATCCATTGTCTAGTACCCATAATACAAGCTTCTGCTTAGTTTGGGACTAGATGGTGTTGTGTGAATGTGGTAGAATATATTATTATTAGGCATATTATACTAATATTTTCATGCATATATAGTAATATATTTTTACATACATACGTAGTTCACAATCGTCAGCTCAGTTGCAGACTTTTCGTTTTAGAGTCCGGGGTCCGCCTACTAGTCTAACCGGACTTGACGAAATATTAGCTTTCCATAGAGCGACTGCCGACTGCCTGATCCCTCTAGGTTGCGGTAATAAGACCTCCTCAACCTAGGGCATAGCGATAGACCAGCATCAGTTAACAGGGGTCATCACTCCCCGTAACATTAAAACCAGACACAGAATAAATAATAGTGCTGATCACACAATATTTTATCCCTCGAACCCACGATCTCCGGTTCAGCATGAAATTCAGTATCTACTACACCAACAAGCCAGTCAAATATCAATATCAATGGAATCTGCCTATAATAATATCTAATCTATTAGAGCCTGCGTGCCCTATATTTTCCGTTCGTCTGTTATTGTCACTCGATCTCTTGTTCTGTATCGATTGACGACCGTGTTCCATAGTTACCTACCTTCTTATGTAAATTGGGTACTGAGTTCTTTTAAATTACTGATATTGATGTAAGCTATGTAATGTCCATTTGGGTTGTGCAAATCAGACGGCAGTTATTCTGTGGAAAAGCTGTATTCTGCTATATTCTGTTAAATTTGGTTGGACAAGAAAGTTGACTGCCTCGTTGGTCTCGCGGCATAAATGTGCGCGTGGGATTGGGAGGTCTCGGGTTCGATTCCCGGTTCGGGCAAAGCTTTATTGGGTTTTTTCGTTAGGAAATTGTCAGTAGCAGCACGGCGTTTTGTAATGTGCCCGGTACGGCAATAGGCTCGCACCCTATTACGTGGGACCTAAAAATTAATGGTGAAATGTGGGTGTTATATACACGTCTGCCTACCCCTTCAGGGAAAAAGGCGTGGGTCTATAAAAAAAAAGAAAGTTGACCGCTTCAAAGACCAGTGTCAGTATATTCAAGGATACTAACTCAATACTTTATTGCATTCCATAATTGCAATGAGGTGTTAAACATAAGGGTAGTATCAATTATGGACCCTGTTGGGCACAGCAAAGTTTTTATTAGGAGAGAGGAGGAAGAGGATTTTAATAATGATAACTCCTCATAATGTCTGGCAAAAATCTTCATGACAATCGCGACTGACAGCTTTAAGTGTTATCCGAGTGCGATAATTGAAAATTGAAAACGCATATTACTTCAAAAAACCGGGTGGTCTGCACCAAACGTGAGTTTGAACAGGAGATTTTGCAAAGCAGTCCATTGATCTTTAGAAGACTTTCACTGCTTAAATACTTGAGTTTTATGATATATGTGGCAAAAGAACAGACAGATCGCGATGATGGAAAGCGATTACCGCTGCCCATTGACACACGCAACACCGGCAGAATCCCGAGTGCGTTGCCGGAATTGTACGAGTATATTGCCTTCTCATTCGTTTTCCTACTATCACCAAACATTTTATAGTTTTAATTGTGGTTTTGTTATTTCATTTTTATTAATTAATTATTATTTATTTATGAATTCATGTAATTTTACATTTTTATTTTAAAATGAAATTAATAATATGAATAAGCCGTATTTTAATGCATGAGGAGTTAACCTGTAATTGATTGTTACACTGAATTATGTAGCCCTAGATAGTAAGTGCCTATAATGTTTTAGTGTTTACAATTGTTGGTTAACAACATGAATAAATAAATAAAAATAAATAAACATTTCACCGAAAATAATGCGTCTGTTTTTAATGTAACGATGCGTGTTTTCCCTGATTTCACAAGGTCCCGTACCATAAATATCCTTTCCCGCACGAACCTGCCGTGACTTCCCAAACTGACTTGTCATCCACAGCGAGCCGGTTATTATAGTGTCATTTACTAAACTAATCACTTTTCCCCTCTAATGGAGGCGAAATTAACTCGCATGGCTGCCCGTAATCATTATTAATGGATTAGGTCATATTTCAATATTTAGTGATTGTGTGCACTAGGATCTTCAATTAGTTGGGTTTGATTGACGCGATAGTCGAAAGAGCGGTCATGCAAGCTTCTGTAAATAATCTCTATATTTTCCTTATCCTAAAATGTTGTTAATGCAGAAGCAGTCGTACGATATGCAGTATAAAGATTGGAGACTGAAGAGTGTAAATAAGATTGCATTATCAATCACAATCTTCTGGTAAGTTATTATAGTATATGGTTGTTGCTGCTCTTACTGTGGTAAACTCTTCCGTCATGAAGTAGTTTATATAGTAGCCATAAAAAATCCCTGCGGTGCACGCAATATTCCATAATGCTGCACGGGTAAGCAGTATATATTTTGTCACATCGATATTATACGCGAGAAAAATCCGCAAGCGAAATCAAAGTTTAGTGTCATGACATATTTAAAGTTAAAAACCTTTTACTAAAATGAAACGTCAAGATCCTATCTTATCACCCCAATCTCTATAACAAAAATCCTCGGTAATTCAGCTCTCCATTTAAATATTTCACACATTGAATGTAATATGAAAACCATTTGCTACTCAAAGACTATTTAAATAAGATTCATTGATATAGTATCAAGCGAGAATATCTAATAATATGTAAAGATTAAAGAGGGATCTCATTTCTTACCATCTTGAAAGTCATAAAACAGATCTTGTGCGTAATTATTTTGAACGTAAAAAAGACGTGAAGTGAACAAAAGCCATGTCGACTAAACGTAAATTTTATTAGATCAGGAAGTAAATTATGTGGCGGTTATGAATTTTATACTTGCTGGATGTCTATGTATAGTTTGGTGTTATAAAGAAAGGGAATTAATTTAGTAACACTCAAATAAAGATTTTTAGTTCTTGAATATAATAAATCAGTGCATAAATGGCAGTTATTGGGTATTTGAAATAATTTATTACCACAGCACGCATTGGTTTTAATTGTCGTCAAAAAAAATCATAAGGTTTAAATTAAGCTTAAGGCAGATACCTGTATTTTAACAGACACTGAGAGTGTCTTTTGAACTACCTGCGATTTGATTTTAAATTGACACACAATATTCTGCTACATTTAATTTTAATATTGACCAATTTGACCAATAAAGTCGCGGTATCATTCAAGTGTCAGTTAATTAACGAGAATGCCCCGAGATTAAAAGATTGTAACTGTATTTTGTACAAATATAATTACGAGAATTGGGCTTCTAGTTGTGCCGTACCCATATGTTCATACATCACACAAACTCAAGTCGAAGCACATTCTTATTGTGTTATTTTTTTTTTAGATTTACTAAGCTTTTTAAAAACACAAAGCATTATTATCCTCTATAGGATATCTCACTTTTATAGACTGTTGTAAAACATCCAGCCTTATTTATATACTTCATACTTCATACAAATTGGCATTCAGCCAGATACAAACTCGTGAATCTGAGGTCCAACGACTTCTTCCAGGAAGTGCGGCGATATTATCGCTGTATTGTGAAATTTATAATGGCAATAATAGTGTATTACACAGTTTTTTGGTTGTAAATGGTATTAATTAGTAAATTCTGTTCAGTTTCTTAATGTGTTTTTTTTATTAACATATTTAGTCCCACTGCTGAAGATCAATGGAGAGCAATGGAGCGCAACATTCTCGGATATAAGAGGGTTGATCGAGTGCAAAATGCCGTTCTGCGATCACTGACAGGTATCGCTGATGTGGGACGGAAGACTGCCAACCTAAAGTAGGATTGGGCGGCCCACGTGATCTTAATGTGTTAACTACTCGAAAATCATATTAATTTATCTTTTAGTCTCAATAATAAATTGTAGTGTGTGTAAGTTGATAAGCTCTTCACCTTCATGTATATAGCTAAAATAAAAACCCGAGAAATGTTAATTATCGTTCACTTAATAATGTGCCCGGTAGATGGCAATAGGCTCGCTCCGTATTACATTGGAACCGAAACATAACTGGCGATGTGTGGGCGTGTAATGCGCCTATGCCCACCGTCGGTGAAAAAGGCGTGAAGTTATGTTATGTATGGGTACACCCTTTATTTGAATTAATGCTCCAGAAATTTATGATATCTAATAATCCTATAACGTCACCGTAAAGATTTGGGGAAAATATTTATACTTGTTAACATCTCTGAGATATTTACCTAGTCTAGTCATTTTACGGTTATTGAGCATATCTACTGTACCAAGATGCGACGACACTGATATAAATAAAACTTTGTGATTGTACATACAATGTTTACTATTCTTGGAATTTCGTACTAAGAGATTTTCTGATGAATCATGTTCATGTAAAATGTTCATAGCTATCAAAAAGAACTTAAAGAAGACAAGTAAGTAGGTCTTTTTATTTGCAATGATTGAGTTTTTCAATGCCGAAAATTGAGGAATCGGTATTCAAATGCCGAAATGTGTAATGATTACTAAAGTTTTGAAATGTTATATAATTTTCCTACTTCAAGTGAAAGTTTGAAAAGAAACGAAATTTCCATCAGTTAGTTTCCTACTAGTTATGTGCCTATGTCTGAATGAATGCTATGCTATTGCTTTAACGTACGTTAAGATAAAATGTATAAAATATCAAACAGTAGGATTTAAATGTCTTGTAACCAGAGAGATTTTAGATTTCAGATAGCTTTCAGACTATTTCCAGTGTACAGTGTCACGCAATATTAGACAGGTTGCGCGCAATATCAGCAACAAGATGCAAAACATCGCAACTTTTCTGTGGCATGTGACCTACAAACATTTTAAAGTCTTGGATTTGGAAAGAATGTCTAAGATTTAAATAAAATAAAGTAAAAAAATATATTCTGTTTTTGCAAAGGCAAGAAAATGTGAATACACAGAAATTATGTCACAAAAATTATATAGCTACATAGGCGATTATACCTACGTACAAATTTTAATACAATAATAAAAAAAATTGTAAATCCTCTAATATAATAAAAATAAAATAAAATTTAAATATTTAATACAGGTAATCCCAAACTACAGTCATCATCGTCCTCTTAGCGTTATCCCAGTTTCAATCTGGGGTCCGCTTACTAGTCTAACCGGATTTGGCTGAATATTTAGCTTCTCCACGGAGCGACTGCCTGTCTGACCTCCGCAACCTGAAGGGATAGCGATATTCCAGACAAGTGTCAGTTTATTTCAAAGGTACGACATCCTATAACGACTGTCAAGGATCTTCATAACAGCCGAGACCAACGGCTTAACGTGCTTTCCGAGGCACGTTACAAGCGATAATTAACAATTCAATACGCACAGAACTCCAAAAAGTCAGCGGTGCGCGCCGTGGATTTGAGCCCGATACCCCCAGCATGGCAGTCTGTTGGTATCTCCACTAGGCTATCGCTGCCTAATCCAAAACTAGAGACTTGCTTGTGTGCCGCGGTTCTCCATTGTACCTAATTGACTTAAAATTGCCACCTGCCTAGAAAGTGGATTCTCATTTCATTAATTTACAAGATGTTTCTTAATTTATAGGCTGAGATACTCATTAAATAATTTAACAATATATTATGATGTTGTTTGTAGCAGGGCAGCGGTAGCCGAATGAACATACCAACGGACTGTCATGCATAGGGTTCGAACCCACACGCTCCCAGTCCGAAAGCACATTAAGCAGTCGATTCTGACTGTCATAAAGATCTTTGTCAGTCGTTGTAAGGAGACAGTACCTCTGAAGAAACTAATAATAGTCTAAACCATGGTATATCACTATCCTTTTGGGTTGAGTCGGTCAGTCAAATCCGGTTATGAAGTACTTGTGGACTCTGGGTTGCAACTGGGCACACTAGGAGGATGATGATATTGGTACAATGGAGTGCAGATCATGAAAACCTGACAGTTTGTTGGAATCGCTGCACTCCTTCGAATAGGGTATGTATTTAGTACCGCATAAACAGTACCTATTACATACTTTTGAGTAAATAGCATAGTCATATCTTTAAATAAAAGTTATTTATATATTTATGAGATTCCCTTCCGTTAACCAAAACAGTTTACAATTGCCTTCCCCTAATAATGTCGAGGAAATCTGTGTTAGTGAGAAAAACTGACTCTTCGTTATAAAAGAATAATATTCGCTGAAGATTGTTCAATAGATGTTATCGACGGGTTCTCTCACATATACCAAAAGGAGTATGAAACGGCATCTAATCTATGCTTGGTTAAAAAGAGTGTTGAGTTTTTAATATCAATAAATTCTTCTTCTTGTCAAAATTATCGTCGTAAGAAAAAAAATCCTCGTTACATTCGGCCATGTTGGCTAATTGCGGAATTCAATATTTGAAATATAGATAGATCTGTAGATTGTAGATTCGTTTTTGACAGTTTTTGACATAAGCTCCATACAAAATATGTCAAACACGAACCTAAAATCTGCAGATCTATCTATAGTTCGAATATTGAAAATGGCCGTAGATCGACTAGTGTTGACTGTTTATTCAGCAAGGAGTACTGTTACGTTTCGGAAGCTAATTAGCAACGGCCTCTTTTTGCTCCCTGTAACTATATTACCTCCTTTCTGCAGCATCTTTTCATATAGTACTAGACTCCGCCCACAGGTCCATCCGGATTGTCTTACCCTCTTCTGGTTAAAATTTCCATATATCCTCCCTTACTGCTCCTTTATAATCTCCAAAGAACATACATGCCTTCAGTTTTTGTGCCAAGTGGTATCGTTTGTGCGATGCCTGTCAGTAACGCAAGAATTTCATATATCATACCCAATTACCAAAACACACTGATATCCAGTAATTTTAGACACAAGCCGCAACGTTTATGTAAATCAAGATTCAACACAAATATGCTGGAACAGTATATAGTGAAGTATTATAATGTACTTCGAGTAATTAATCTTCGGTGGTGTTTATGAGTGAAGCCCCGTTTGAATTTAATACCTCTACTGACGACCTAGTTTCTTCCCGGCTGTGCAAGATGTATGGAGGGCTTAAAAGCTTTATCATTATTAAAATATACGCTTTAATACTTATATTAAAAGAGTGGAAAATGTAGTGCTTTTAGCGTTTATCTTATCAAGTGGGTTGTGTATTGTAAATTGAATATGCAAAATAATGAGTTAACACTTTTAAACAGTTATGTCGTACCTCAATATTTTGTCTATCAATTCGTAAAAATGTTTGGTCTGTCTGTTCTGTTCTAGCCGTTAAAGATGAGCTTACGAGTAAGCCACAGAACACACCGAACCAAGTGTCGTAAGCAACTATACACCATTAGCTTCGTACTGTTGCTTACGACAGTTGGTTTTATAATAGAGATGGGTAGTAGATTCCACAAAGGTTTGTCCAATATGGAACTAAACCCAAACAATGAGACTATTACTTAAGGCGTAGAAGACGCCATCCAAGTAGACAAAAATAAGTCTATCAAATCCCAAAAGTGACGAGGTCTATGCATGTTGACAGTCTATGTAAGGTAAGTAACTTGGAACCTGATGTGATGAAACTATTGATGGCGGTAAAAAACTCGTATATTGGGTATGGGGCAGACATTTTATAGCATGTACAGTAAAGTTGAGAAACGTCGTACCATGTCGTTCGCGACAGTATCTTTTGTGCTGCATAAAGCCATTGTCCCAGTTTGTTTTGATTATGAATTATCAGAATGATAGATGCGGATCACAGTCTTAAAAGTTGATTTTCTTCTATTCAAATTTATTGTTTTTTTTCAAACTATGCAATTAGGCTTTAAAATGGTGTGAGGTTGCCATGGCAGGTTTTCAGAATAATTTTAACTTATTAAAAAATGAGTTGCCGCTATCCCAGTTGCAGCCCAGGGGTCCGCGTTCCTACTAGTCTAACCAAATCTGACTGAAAATCAGTGTGAGTTTACGCACGATTATTAAAAAATATAAATACAATAAATTTAAATCGACTTTCATTATCTGTATAATTTTATTCAATTCTTGAGTTATTGACTGAGATTCAAGCTACAGCCAAAGCTATTAGGCGCAACGCAAGAAGTTGAAATGTATATAGCACAAGGTATGTTTAGCTTAAACCAAGCAGACCTTGTGCTATGGCAATCAGATAACTAAACTAATATTTTCATATATATACAGGGTGTAAAAAGACCCTTAACGAAAACTAAAACCCCATATTATACCAATCATTACGAACATTTTTACTTCGGCACCATACCTGGGAAATTACTGGTTCAAGAGATATTGAGGCTCAAAGTTACTATGATTTTTTCGTAATTTGGTACAAAATCGATGCAATTACCATGCCAACATGTTCTATGGATGTCCTATGAGCCCGGGATCCACCTACTAGTCTAACCGGACTGGACGAAATATTAGCTTTCCATAGAGCGACTGCCGA
The DNA here is from genome assembly GCA_944739405.2 of Euclidia mi. Lineage (NCBI taxonomy): Eukaryota > Metazoa > Arthropoda > Insecta > Lepidoptera > Erebidae > Euclidia > Euclidia mi. The sequence goes on along the minus strand of OX123188.2, from coordinate 3,348,150 downwards.
CTGCCAGATCCCTCTAGGTTGCGGTAATAAGACCTCCGCAACCTAGGGGATAGCGAAAGACCAGCACCAGTTAACAGGGGTAATGACACCCTGTAACATTACAGCCAGAAACATACTAAATAATCGTGCTGATCACACAATATTTTATCCCTCGAACCCACCTTCGGTTTAGCAGGAAGGTTTAGTATCTACTACACCAACAAGCCAGTCAAATATCAATATCAATGGAATCTGCCTATAATAATTATTATCTAATCTATTAGAGCCTTCGTGCCCTATATTTTCCGTTCACCTGTTATTGTCACTCGATCTCTTGTTCTGATCGATTGTCGACCTTGTTATGTAAAATACAGACATTCAAATGTTCCATAGTTACTTGTACCTTTTTATGTAAATTGGGTGGTGAGTACCTACTCTTAAAATACTGACACTGGTGTAAGCCATGGAATGTCCCTTTGGGTTGTGCAAATCAGATGGCAGTCATTCTGTGGAAAATCTGTATTCTGCTATATTCTGTTAAATTTGGTTGGACAAGAAAGTTGACTGCCTCGTTGGTCTCGCGGCATAAATGTGCGCGTGGGATTGGGAGGTCTCGGGTTCGATTCCCGGGTCGGGCAAAGTGTTATCGGGTTTTTCCGTCAGGAAATTCTCAGTAGCAGCACGGAGTCTGGTAATGTGCCCGGTACGGCAATAGGCTCGCCCCCTATTACATGGGGCCTAAAAATTCATGGCGAAATGTGGGTGTAATATTACACCTCTGCCTACCCCTTCGGGGATACAGGCGTGAGTCTATAAAAAAAAAGAAAGTTGACCGCTTCAAAAACCAGTGTCAGTATATTCAAGGATACTAACTCCTCATAATGTCTGGCAAAGATCTTAATGACAATCGGGACTGACAGCTTAAAGTGCTATCCGAGTGCGATAATTGAAAATTGAAAACGCACATTACTTCGAAAAGCCGGGTGGTCTGCACCAAACGTCAGATTGAACCGGAGATTCTGCGAAGCAGCCCATTGATCTTTAGACTGTCACTGCTTGAATACTTGCTTTTTATGATATACTAGCTGACCCAGCGAACTCCGTATCGCCTTTTTAAGAGTTTTTATTTAATTCCCTTTTTTCCAAGCCCCATTTCCAAAGTTACCATTGACATAGCGCTTAATCTCTTATCATTTCAGAGTCTATAAATGATGAAAAAAAAACATAGATTTTTATATAATATTGAATTCCCCATTCCTTAAAATATCGGAGACGATACCCATATAGACTTTACAAAAAAATTCCCGTCCACCATCTTAGATTTCCTATCCGCCATCATTGATAACGAAATAGATGTTGTATTTGGATTCACCATCCCTTAAATCATGAGAGACGATACCCATATTGATTTTTTTAATTTTTCCCATCCGCCATCTTTGATTTCCCATCCACCATCTTGAATCACGAAATAGATGTTGTATTTGGATTCCCCATCCCTTTAAACATCGGAGACGATACCCATATTGATTTTAAAAAAAAATCCATCCGCCATCTTTGATCACGAAATATATGGTCTTTTTGAATTCCCCATTCCTTAAAATATCGGAGATGATACCCATATCGACTTTAAAAAAAATCCCATCCGCCATCTTTGATTTCCGATTCGCCATCTTTGATCACGAAATAGATGTTGTATTTGGATTCACCATCCCTTAAATCATCAGAGACGATACCCATATTGATTTTTAAAATTTTTCCCATCCGCCATCTTTGATTGCCTATCCGCCATCTTTGATCACGAAATAGTTGTTGTATTTGCATTCTCCATCCCTTAAATCATCAGAGACGATACCCATATTGATTTTTAAATTTTTTCCCATCCGCCATCTTTGATTTCCCATCCACCATCTTGAATCACGAAACAGATGTTGTATTTGGATTCCCCATCCCTTTTAACATCGCAGACGATACCAATATTGATTTTATAATTTTTTTCCATCCGCCATCTTTGATTTCCCATCCGCCATCTTTGATCACGAAATAGATGTTGTATTTCGATTCCCCACCCCCTAAAATATCGAAGGCGATACCCATATTGATTTTTTAAATTTTCTCATCCGCCATCTTTGATTTCCCTTCCGCCATCTTGGATCACTATATAAATTTTGATATTATTAATCAGCGTCCCGAAAATCTTGAAAACGATACCCATATAGATTGTATCCTATTCGTTTAGCCTTTTTTTGCCTTTGACCCAACCCTCCTCCTTCTCGTTTGACCATTTTATTATTTTTGTCTGGCCCCTAAAAGTTGTGGCGTAATTTTATATAGCCTATAGCCTTTCGGAATACTTGGGCTATCATAGGCAATAACAATTTTTCTATTCCGACTGCTAGTTCCTGAGATTAGCCGACATTATCTTTTAGACTTTTTAGCCTTTTGCCTTGCCCCAAAGGGTCGAAGCGTGATGTTATATAGCCTATAGCCTTCCGGAAAAACTGGGCTATCGTATACAAAAAGAATTTTTCAGATCCGACCGGTAGTTCCTGAGATTAGCGCGTTCAAACAAACAAACAAACAAACAAATAAACAAACAAACAAACAAACAAACTCTTCCGCTTTATTATATTAGTATAGATGAGGCAAAAGAACAGACAGATCGCGATGATGGTAAGCGATTACCGCTGCTCATAGACACACGCAACACCGGAAGAATTCCAACTGCGTTGCCGTATATTGCCTTTTCATTCGTTTTCCTACTATCACCAAACATTTCACTGAAAATAATGCGTCTGATTTTTAATGTAACGATGCGTGTTTTCCCTGATTTCACAAGGTCCCGTACACAGTGGTACCATAAATATCCTTTCCCGCACGAACCTGCCGTGACTTCCCAAACTGACTTGTCATCCACAGCGAGCCCGTTATTATAGTGTCATTTACTAAACTAATCACTTTTCCCCTCTAATGGAGGCGAAATTAACTCGCATGGCTGCCCGTAATCATTATTAATGGATTAGGTTATATATCAATATTTAGTGCTTCTATGCACCAGGATGGCGATCTGCAATTAGTTGGGTTATGATTGACGCCATAACCGAAAGGACGGTTATTCAAGTTACTGTAAATAAGCTCTATATGCCTAATCATACAATTTTGTTGATGCAGGCGTAGTCGTAAGCTTTTCAGTATGTAGATTGGAAACTCATCATCCTCCTCCGAGCGATATCCCAGTTTCAACCCGGGGTATGAATAGAATCTTAATATATAAAATCCTTGCGTTACTGACTGACTGACAGACACGCTACAGTCGAAACTATTGGGCGCAGGACGCTGAAATTTGGCATGTATGTTCCTTAGGGACTGTAGGTGTGCACTAAGAAGGGATTTTCCGAAATTCCCACGGGATCGGCCAAAACGGGTAAATTTTAAAAAAAATGCAGGCGTAGTTGCTGGCGTCCTCTAGTATTATATATAGGAATATTAGCTTTTCCACAGAACGACTGCCTGTCTGACCTCCGCAACCCGAAGGGATAGCGATATTCCATGGTTTAGACTAGTGTATTGGAGACTGCAGAGTGTTAATAAGTATGCATTCTCAATCACAATCTTCTGTTAAGGTTCTGTGGTATGCGGTTGTTACTGCTATTACTGTGGTGAATTCTTCCGCCATGTAGACATTATATATTATAGAAGCCATAAAAAATCCTTGCGGTGCACACAATATTCCATAATGCTGCTCGGGTAAGCAGTATAATTTGTCACGTCGATATTATACGCGGGAAAAATCCCGCAAGCGAAACCTTTCTGCGAAATCAAAGTTTAGTGTCATGACATATCTAAAGCTGAAAATCCTTTTACTAAAATGAAACGTCAAGATCCTATCTTATCACCCCAATCTCTATAACAAAAATCCTCGGTAATTCAGCTCTCCATTTAAATATTTCACACATTGAATGTAATATGAAAACCATTTGCTACTCAAAGACTATTTAAATAAGATTTATTGATATAGTATCAAGAGAGAATACCTAATAATACCTATGTAAAGATTAAAGAGGGATCTCATTTCTTACCATCTTGAAAGTCATAAAACAGATCTTGCGCGTAATTATTTTGAACGTAAAAAAGATGTGAAATGAACAAAAGCCATTTTGACTATGCAGTAAATTTTAATATGATCGGGAACGAAAATTATGTGACAGTTATGAATTTTATACTTAGTGGATGCCTATGTACATACATCTTGGTCACGGTATTAGATATTATTAGCGTGGTTTGGTGTTGGAGAGAAAAGTAATTAATTAATGAACACTCAAATACAGATTCTTAACACTTAACTTAGTTCTTAAATAGAACAAAACGGTGCATGAACGGTAGTTATTGGGTATTTGAAATAATTTATTGCCACAGTACGCATTGGATTTAATTTTCATCAAAATAAAAAAGAAAACGTAAGGTTTTAATTAAACTTAAGGCAGATAGATACCTGTATTTTAACAAATACCGACAGTGTATTTTGAACTACCTGCGATTTGATTTGGAATTGACCATCGATATATACGTCAATGGAATTGACACACAATTGGTATTCTATTCTGCTACACTCATTGATCTATTACTTACAATACCTCAATGGCTACACTGACTTTTATTATAGACTAATTTGACAAATACAGTCGCGATATCTGTCACACAAATTCAAGTGAAAGCACATTCTTATTGTGTGTAATTTTTTTTTGAGAATTACTCAGCTTTTTAAAACACAAAGCTTTATTATCCTCTATAGGATAACTCACTTTTATATACTGTTGTTAAACTTCCAGCCTTAGTTATATATTTCGTACTTCATGCAATTTGGCATTCAGCCAGATAAGAATCGTGAATCTGAGGTCCAACGACTTCTCCCAGGAAGCGCGGCGATTTTAACTATGTATTGTGAAATTTATAATGACCATAATAGTGTATTACACAGTTTTTTGGTTGTTAATGGTATTAATGACAAAATTCTGTTCCAGTTTTTTCATGCGGTTAGGTACTACTTGAAAACCACGGAATACCGCTATCCCTTTGGGTTGCGGAGGTCAAACGGCAGTCACTCTGTGGAAAAGCTGATATTTAGTCACATCTGGTTAGACTAGTAAGCGGAGACCGATCGCCAAGACGTGCAACGCCTCTGCGACCGGTGTCTGCTTATCTTGACCAGTATCAGTTTATTTAAAGGTACTGACTCCGCGTAGCGACTGTCAACAACTGTTCACAAGAGCCAAGAGTGATGGTTTAAAATGCTCGCCGAGGCACGAGGCGAGCGATAATTAACAATTAAATACCACATGCCTTCGAAAACTCAGTGGTGCGTGCCGTGGATTCGAACTCCCCGCACGGCAATCTATTGGTATATCCACTAGGCTATCGTTGCCTGCTTTTTGGTTGTTTAAGTTTTTTTAGTTAAATCATGATAGGGAAACTGTCTTTATTAGATTTAATGACATACGGCAATGAATTGTCATAATAAAATTAGTAGAATAAAATTAGAAGAAAATCATTTTCTTCAAACATTCTCAAATCAAGGTGGGCAAATACTTTTGAGCGGTAGTGTACATAATTATGTGGCTAAAACAGGATAATGGATGCACCCAGAGTTTGACTTTAGGCTCAGGCAATAAATGAAATCAAATCATCTGATATCGTGTAACCGTAAAGATTCAGGAAAATATGTATACTTGTTAACATCTCTGAGATATTTACCTAGGCTAGTCATTTTACGGTTATTGAGCATATTCACTGTACGGAGACGCGACGATACTCTGATATAAATAAAACTTTGTTATGTACTTACAATGTTTACTATTCTTGGAACTTTGTATTGAGAGAATTTGTGATGAATCATGTTTGTGTAAAAGGTTGACAGCGATCACAAGGAACTTGTAGGTAGTATAATGATTCGCAATGATATGATTTTCCAATGTAGATAGTCGAAGAATTCATATTTTTGTGCAGAGGCCGCAACTTGTAATTGTAACGATAGCTAGCCAGATTTCTTTTTTATTCCCATATTTCAAATCAAAATTAACTATATTTCTACTAATTATTTTCGCACTCAGTGCCAGTGTCTGACTATATAAATTGCATTCTGACTATTGCATTAAAGTAACTTAAGATAAAATGACTTAAATTTCGCATGGTATGTATTTAGACTTTAAAATCTTCCAGCCAAGAGTTGAGACTATTTTCAAGCGTGAATAGTGTCACGCAATATTGGACAGGTTGCGCGCAATATCAGCAAGAAGCAAGGCATCGCAACTCTTCTGTGGCATGTGACCTACAAACATTTTAAAGTCTTGGATTTGGAAAGAATTGTGACAGAATGTTTAAGATTTTAATAAAATAAAGTAAAATTATATATTCTGTTTTGCAAAGGGAAGTAATGTGAATTAACAGAAATTAAGTCACAAAAATTATTTACCTATCATAGGCGATTCTACGTACAAAATGTAATGTCAAAGTGAAAGTAAAAAATCATTTATTCATCTAGGTCACAAGGTGATGGCTATGAACGTCAATATTTTAAAGTAAATTAAAGTAAATTACTTAATGCTTCTACATTTACATTTACTGCCTCGTTCGCAAAGCAAGAGGTAGAACCACGAGAAAGAACGGGTAATAAAACTCGTGGCCACTCTTTTTAATCGCCAGTGTTATGGTACATATTTTGTTTTTGTAAGGAGCTGCATCTGTTTCACATTGTAATTAATTACTTGTAAATAGTAAATAGGAACATTCATAATACTTAATCAATGAAAGCAGTTACTAAATTAAGTAGTAGCCTTCCAATGTGAATATTGTGTAACAGGAGCATCTACTTACGTCTTATAATGTAGGCAACTCGCTATCATGTTCAGAACTATGGTGGAAATGTTTGTTACAGAAAGTGACGGTATATGAATACACGATTATTATAATCACATATTTAATACAGTTATCATCGAACTACAGTCATCATCGTCCTCCAAGCGTTATCCCAGTTTCAACCCGGGGTCCGCTTACTAGTCTCACCGGATTTGACTGAATATTAGCTTTTCCACGGAGCGACTGCCTGTCTGATCTCTGCAACCCGAAGGGACAGCGATATTCCAGGGATCAGACAAGTGTCAGTTTATTTAAAAAGTACGACATCTTATTACGACTGTCAAGGATCTTCATGACAGCCGGGACCGTCGGCATAACGTGCTCTCCGAGGCACGTTACAAGCGATATTTAACAATTTAATACGCACATAACTCCAAAAAGTCATTGGTGCGCGCCGTGGATTCGAACCCGATACCTTCTGCATGGCAGTCTGTTGGCTATATTCTCCACTAGGCTATCGCTGCCTTATCCCATACTAGAGACTTGCTCGTATTCGGCGGTTCTCCATTGTACCTAATTGACTTATAATTGCCATCTTCCTATATTGTGGACCCAAGGATTCACATTTCATTAATGTACAAGATGTTTCTTAATTTATAGTCTGAGATACTCATAAAATAATTTAACAATGTATTATGTGTTGTTTGTAGCAAGGCAGCGGTAGCAAGATACTAACAGACTATCATGCATAGGGTTCGAACCCACGCGCACCCAGCTCGAAAGCACATTAAGGCGTCGATTCTGACTGTCATGAAGATCTTTGTCAGTCGTTGTAAGGAGACAGTACCTCGGATTAAACTAATAATAGTCTAAACCATGGTATATCGCTATCCTTCTGGATTGAGTCGGTCAGTCAAATCCGGTTATCAAGTAAGCGGACTCTGGGTTGCAACTGGGCACACTAGGAGGGTGATGATATACAATGGAGTATAGATCGTAAAAACCTGTCAGTTTGTTGGAATCTCCAATAGGCTGTCGCTGCACTCCCTCGAATAGTGGGTATGTATTTAGTACCGCATAAACAGTACCTATTATTTTTGAGTAAATAGCACAGTCATATTTTGAAATAAAAGTTATTTATATATTTATGAGATTGCCTTCCGTTAACCAAAACAGTTTACAACTTCCTTCCCCTAGTAATCCCCTAATAATGTCAACGAAATCTGTGTTAGTGAGAAAAACTGACTCTTCGTTATAAAAGCATAATATTCGCTGATGATTGTTCAATAGATGTTATCGACAGGTTCTCTCACATATAAGTGAGTATGAAACGGCATCTAATCTATGCTTGGTTAAAAAGAGTGTTGAGTTTTTAATATCATTAAAATCTTCTCCTTATCAAAATTATCGTCGTAATTAAAAATTTCCTTGTTACATCCGGCCATTTTGGCAAGATCGACTAGTGTTGACTGTTTATTCTGCAAGGAGTACTGTTACGTTTCGGAAGCTAATTAGCAACGGCCTCTTTTTGCTCCCTGTAACTATATTACCTCCTTTCTGCAGCATCTTTTCATATAGTACTAGACTCCGTCCACAGGTCCATCCGGATTGTCTTACCCTCTTCAGGTTAAAATTTCCATATATCCTCCCTTACTGCTCCTTTATAATCTCCAAAGAACATACATGCCTTCAGCTTTTTGTGCCAAGTGGTATCGTCTGTGTGATGCCTGTCAGTAACGCAAGAATTTCATATATCATACCCAATTACCAAAACACACATGATATCCAGTAATTTTAGACACAAGCCGCAACATTTATGTAAATCAAGATTCAACACAAATATGCTGGAACAGGATAGAGTGAAGTATTATAATGTACTTCGAGTAATTAATCTTCGGTGGTGTATATGAGTGAAGCCTCGTTTGAATTTAATACCTCTACTGACGACCTAGTTTCTTCTCGGCTGTGCAAGATGTATGGAAGACTTAAAAGCTTTATCATTATTAAAATATACGCTTAAATACTTATATTAAAAGAGTGAAATATGTACCTAGTGCTTTTAGCGTTTATCTTATCAAGTGGGTTGTGCATTGTAAATTGAAAATGCAAAATAATGTGTTAACACTTAGTTTTAAGCAATTGTCGAAATGTAATGTCGTACCGCAATATTTTTCTGTCAATTCGTAAAAAATATTTGGTCTGTCTGTTCTGTTCTAGCCGTTAAAGATGAGCCTACGAGTAAGCCACAGAATTTAAACCACTAGCTTCGTACAGTTGCTTATGACACTTGGTTTTATAATATAGATGGGTAGTAGATTCCACAAAGGTTTGTCCTATATGGAACTAAACCCACACAATGAGCCTATTACTTAAGGCGTAGAAGACGCCATCCAAGTAGGCAAAAATAAGTCCATAAGCATTTCAAGTCCCAAAAGTGATGAGGTCTTTGCATGTTGACAGTCTATGTAAGGTAAGTGACCTGAAAACCTGATGTGATAAAATTATTGTAGCGAAAAAAATCACGTATATATGGGGCAGACATTTTAAAGTAGGTACAGTAAAGTTGAGAAACGCCGTACCATGTCGATCGCGACGGTATCTTTTGTGCTGCATAAAGACATTGTCCCAGTTTGTTTTGATTATGAATTATCGGAATGATAGATGCGGATCACAGTCTTAAAAGTTGATTTTCTTCTATTCAAATTTATTGTTTTTTTTAACTGTGCAATAAGGCTGTAAAATGGTGTGAGGTTGCCATGGCAGGTTTTCAGAATAATTTTAACTTATAAAAAAATGAGCTGCCGCTATCCCAGTTGCAGCACGGGGGTCCGCGTACCTACAAGTCTAACCAAATCTGACTGAAAATCAGTGTGAGTTTACGCACGATTATTAAAAAATATAAATACAATAAATTTAAATCGACTTTCATTATCTGTATAATTTTATTCAATTCTTGAGTTATTGACTGAGATTCAAGCTACAGCCAAAGCTATTAGGCGCAACGCAAGAAGTTGAAATGTATATAGCACAAGGTATGTTTAGCTTAAACCAAGCAGACCTTGTGCTATGGCAATCAGATAACTAAACTAATATTTTCATATATATACAGGGTGTAAAAAGACCCTTAACGAAAACTAAAACCCCATATTATACCAATCATTACGAACATTTTTACTTCGGCACCATACCTGGGAAATTACTGGTTCAAGAGATATTGAGGCTCAAAGTTACTATGATTTTTTCGTAATTTGGTACAAAATCGATGCAATTACCATGCCAACATGTTCTATGGATGTCCTATGAGCCCGGGATCCACCTACTAGTCTAACCGGACTTGACGAAATATTAGCTTTCCATAGAGCGACTGCCGACTGCCAGATCCCTCTAGGTTGCGGTAATAAGACCTCCGCAACCTAGGGGATAGCGAAAGACCAGCACCAGTTAACAGGGGTAATGACACCCTGTAACATAACAGCCAGAAACATAATAAATAATCGTGCTGATCACACAATATTTTATCCCTCGAACCCACCTTCGGTTTAGCAGGAAGGTTTATTATCTACTACACCAACAAGCCAGTCAAATATCAATATCAATGGAATCTGCCTATAATAATTATTATCTAATCTATTAGAGCCTGCGTGCCCTATATTTTCCGTTCACCTGTTATTGTCACTCGATCTCTTGTTCTGATCGATTGTCGACCTTGTTATGTAAAATACAGACATTCAAATGTTCCATAGTTACTTGTACCTTTTTATGTAAATTGGGTGGTGAGTACCTACTCTTAAAATACTGACACTGGTGTAAGCCATGGAATGTCCCTTTGGGTTGTGCAAATCAGATGGCAGTCATTCTGTGGAAAATCTGTATTCTGCTATATTCTGTTAAATTTGGTTGGACAAGAAAGTTGACTGCCTCGTTGGTCTCGCGGCATAAATGTGCGCGTGGGATTGGGAGGTCTCGGGTTCGATTCCCGGGTCGGGCAAAGTGTTATCGGGTTTTTCCGTCAGGAAATTCTCAGTAGCAGCACGGAGTCTGGTAATGTGCCCGGTACGGCAATAGGCTCGCCCCCTATTACATGGGGCCTAAAAATTCATGGCGAAATGTGGGTGTAATATTACACCTCTGCCTACCCCTTCGGGGATACAGGCGTGAGTCTATAAAAAAAAAGAAAGTTGACCGCTTCAAAAACCAGTGTCAGTATATTCAAGGATACTAACTCCTCATAATGTCTGGCAAAGATCTTAATGACAATCGGGACTGACAGCTTAAAGTGCTGTCCGAGAGCGATAATTGAAAATTGAAAACGCAAATTACTTCGAAAAGCCGGATGGTCTGCACCAAACGTGAGATTGTACCGGAGATTCTGCGAAGCAGTCCATTGATCTTTAGACTGTTACTGCTTAAATACTAGCTTTTTATGATATATGAGGCAAAAGAACAGACAGATTGCGATACTGGTAAGCGATTACCGCTGCTCATAGACACACGCAACACCGGAAGAATTCCAAGTGCGTTACCGGAATTGTATATTGCCTTCTCATTCGTTTTCTTCCTACTATCACCAAACATTTCACTGAAAATAATGCGTCTGATTTTTAATGTAACGATGCGTGTTTTCCCTGATTTCACAAGGTCCCGTACACAGTGGTACTATAAATATCCTTTCCCGCACGAACCTGCCGTGACTTCCCAAACTGACTTGTCATCCACAGCGAGCCCGTTATTATAGTGTCATTTACTAAACTAATCACTTTTCCCCTCTAATGGAGGCGAAATTAACTCGCACGCCTGCCCGTAATCATTATTAATGGATTAGGTTAGATATCAATATTTAGTGCTTCTATGCACCAGGATGGCGATCTGCAATTAGTTGGGTTATGATTGTCGCCATAACCGAAAGGACGGTTATTCAAGTTACTGTAAATAAGCTCTATATGCCTAATTCATACAATTTTGTTGATGCAGGCGTAGTTATAAGCTTTGCAGTATGTAGATTGGAAACTCATCATCCTCCTCCTAGCGATATCCCAGTTTCAACCCGGGGTATGAATAGAGTCTTAATATATAAAATCCTTGCGTTACTGACTGACTGACAGACACGCTACAGTCGAAACTATTGGGCGCAGGAAGCTGAAATTTGGCATGTATGTTCCTTAGGGACTGTAGGTGTGCACTAAGAAGGGATTTTCCGAAATTCCCACGGGATCGGCCAAAACGGGTAAATTTAAAAAAAAATGCAGGCGTAGTTGCTGGCGTCCTCTAGTATTATATATAGGAATATTAGCTTTTCCACAGAACGACTGCCTGTCTGACCTCCGCAACCCGAAGGGATAGCGATAATCCATGGTTTAGACTTGTGTATTGGAGACTGCAGACTGTTAATAAGTATGCATTCTCAATCACAATCTTCTGTTAAGGTTCTGTGGTATGCGGTTGTTACTGCTATTACTGTGGTGAATTCTTCCGCCATGTAGACATTATACATTATAGAAGCCATAAAAAATCCTTGCGGTGCACACAATATTCCATAATGCTGCTCGGGTAAGCAGTTTAATTTGTCACGTCGATATTATACGCGGGAAAAATCCCGCAAGCGAAACCTTTCTGCGAAATCAAAGTTTAGTGTCATGACATATCTAAAGCTGAAAATCCTTTTACTAAAATGAAACGTCAAGATCCTATCTTATCACCCCAATCTCTATAACAAAAATCCTCGGTAATTCAGCTCTCCATTTAAATATTTCACACATTGAATGTAATATGAAAACCATTTGCTACTCAAAGACTATTTAAATAAGATTTATTGATATAGTATCAAGAGAGAATACCTAATAATACCTATGTAAAGATTAAAGAGGGATCTCATTTCTTACCATCTTGAAAGTCATAAAACAGATCTTGCGCGTAATAATTTTGAACGTAAAAAAGATGTGAAATGAACAAAAGCCATTTTGACTATGCAGTAAATTTTAATATGATCGGGAACGAAAATTATGTGACAGTTATGAATTTTATACGTAGTGGATGCCTATGTACATAAATCTTGGTCACGGTATTAGATATTATTAGCGTGGTTTGGTGTTGGAGAGAAAAGTAATTAATTAATGAACACTCAAATACAGATTCTTAACACTTAACTTAGTTCTTAAATAGAACAAAACGGTGTATGAACGGTAGTTATTGGGTATTTGAATTAATTTATTACCACAGTACGCATTGGATTTAATTTTCATCAAAATCGAAAAAAAATAATAAGGTTTAAATTAAGCTTAAGGCAGATAGATACCTGTATTTTAACAAATACCGACAGTGAATTTTGAACTACTTGTGATTTGATTTGGAATTGACCATCGATATATAATATGTCAATGGAATTGACACATAATTGGTATTCTGCTACACTCATTGATCTATTACTTACATTACCTCAATGGCTACACTAACTTTTATTATAGACTAATTTGACAAATACAGTCGCGATATCTGTCACACAAATTCAAGTGAAAGCACATTCTTATTGTGTGTAATTTTTTTGAGAATTACTCAGCTTTTTAAAACACAAAGCTTTATTATCCTCTATAGGATAATTCACTTTTATATACTGTTGTAAAACTTCCAGCCTTAGTTATATATTTCGTACTTCATGCAATTTGGCATTCAGCCAGATAAGAATCGTGAATCTGAGGTCCAACGACTTCTCCCAAGAAGCGCCGCGATTTTAACTATGTATTGTGAAATTTATAATGGCAATAATAGTGTATTACACAGTTTTTTGGTTGTTAATGGTATTAATGACAAAATTCTGTTCCAGTTTTTACATGCGGTTAAGTACTACTTGAAAACCATGGAATACCGCTATTCCTTTGGGTTGCGAAGGTCAAACGGCAGTCGCTCTGTGGAAAAGCTGATATTTAGTCACATCTGGTTAGACTAGTAAGCGGAGACTAAACATCAAGGCGTGCAACGCCTTTGCGACCAGTGTCCGCTTATCTAGACCAGTATCAGTTTATTTAAGGGTACTGACTCCGCGTAGCGACTGTCAACAACTGTTCACAAGAGCCAAGGGTGATGGTTTAAAATGCTCGCGGAGGCACGAGGCGAGCGATAATTAACAATTAAATACCACATAACTTCGAAAAGTCAGTGGTGCGCGCCGTGGATTCGAACTCCCCGCACGGCAGTCTGTTGGTATATCCACTAGGCTATCGTTGCCTGCTTTTTGGTTATTTAAGTTTTTTTTGGTTAAATCATGATAGGGAAACTGTCTTTATTAGATTTAATAACTAACATACGGCAATGAATTGTCATATTAAATTAGTACAATTAGAAGAAAATCATTTTCTTCAAACATCCTCAAATCAAGGTGGGAAATTCTTTTGAGCGGTAGTGTACATATGTGGCTAAAACAGGATAATGGATGCACCCAAAATTTGACTTTAGGCTCAGGCAATAAATGAAATCAAATCATCTGCTATCGTGTAACCGTAAAGATTCAGGAAAATATGTATACTTGTTAACATCTCTGAGATATTTACCTAGGCTAGTCATTTTACGGTTATTGAGCATATTCACTGTACGGAGACGCGACGATACTCTGATATAAATAAAACTTTGTTATGTACTTACAATGTTTACTATTCTTGGAACTTCGTATTGAGAGAATTTGTGATGAATCATGTTTGTGTAAAAGGTTGACTGCGATCAAAAGGAACTTGTAGGAAACATAGTATAATGATTCGCAATGATATAATTTTCCAAAGTAGATAGTCGAAGAATCCATATTTTTGTGCAGAGGCCGCAACTTGTAATTGTAACGATAGCTAGCCAGATTTCTATTTTATTCCCATATTTCAAATCAAAATTAACTATAGTTCTACTAATTATTTTCGCATTTAGTGCCAATGTCTGACTATAAAAATTGCATACTGACTATTGCATTAAAGTAACTTAAGATAAAATTACTTAAATTTCGCATGGTAGGTACTTAGACTTTAAACATCTCCCAGCCAAGATTTGCAACTATTTTTAAGCGTAAATCGTGTCACGCAATATTGGACAGGTTGCGCGCAATATCAGCAAGAAGAAGCAAGGCATCGCAACTCTTCTGTGGCATGTGACCTACAAACATTTTAAAGTCTTGTATTTGGAAAGAATTGCGACAGAATGTTTAAGATTTTAATAAAATAAAGTAAAAAATATATATAATTCTGTTTTGCAAAGGAAAGTATATATATATATATATATATATATATATACATATATATAATACTAGAGTCATCATCGTCCTCTTAGCGTTATCCCAGTTTCAATCTAGGGTCCGCTTACTAGTCTAACCGGGCTTGGCTGAATATTAGCTTATCCATGGAGCGACTGCCTATCTGACCTCCGTACCCCGAAGGGATAGCGATATTCCATGGTTTAGACTAGTGTCAGTTTATTAAGAAGGTATGACACCCTAAATATAACGACTGTCTAAGATCTTCATGACAATTGGGACCGACGGCTTAACAAGCTCGCTGAGGCACGTTGCAAGCGATAATTAACAATTCAATACGCACATAACTCCGAAAAGTCATTGGCGCGCGCCGTGGATTCGAACTCGATACCCTCAGCATGGCAGTCTGTTGGTATCTCCACTAGGCTATCGCTGCCTAATCCCAAACTAGAGACTTGCTCATATTCGGCGGTTTTCCATTGTACCTAATTGACTTATAATTGCCATCTTCCTGTGTTGTGGACCCAAGGATACACATTGAATTAATTTACAAGATGTTTCTTAATTTATAGGCTGAGATACTCATAAAATAATTTAACAAAATATTATGTGTTGTTTGTAGCAGGGCAGCGGTAGCAAGATACCAACAGACTATCATGCATAGGGTTCGAACCCACGCGCTCCCAGCTCGAAAGCACATTAAGCAGTCGATTCTGACTGTCATGAAGATCTTTGTCAGTCGTTGTAAGGCAGTCGTTGTAAGGTGCTTGTCAGTACCTCTGAATAAACTAATCCTTCTGGGTTGAGTTGGTCAGTCAAATCCGGTTATCATGTAAGCGGACTCCTGGCTGCAACTGGAAACACTAGGAGGATGATTATAATCAATAGAGTGCAAATCGTGAAAATAACAGTCTGTTTGTATCTCCACTAGGCTATCGGTGCTTTCGCTGCACCGTGGGTTAAGTACCGCATAAACAGTACCTATTACTTTTGTAGTACGGAGTGCAGATCATGAAAACCTGACAGTTTGTTGAAATCTCCAAAAGGCTGTCGCTGCACGCCTTCGAATAGTGGGTATGTATTTAGTACCGCATAAACAATGCCTATTACTTTTGAGAAAACACAGTCATATCTTTAAATAAAAGCTATTAATATATTTATTAGATTCCCTTCCGTTAACCAAAACAGTTTACAACTGCCTTCCCCTAATAATGTCGAGGAAATTTGTGTTAGTGAGAAAAACTGACTCCTCGTTATGAGAGCATGATATTCGCTGAAGATTGTTCAATAGATGTTATCGACAGGTTCTCTCACATATAAGGGAGTATAAAACAGCATCTATTTTATGCTTGGATTAAAAGTGTTGAGTTTTTAATATCTTTAAATTCTTCTTCTTGTCAAAATTATCGTCGTAATTAAAATTTTCTTGTTACATTGGGCCGTGCCATGTTGGCTAGATCGACTAGTGTTGACTGTTTATTCTGTAAGTTGTACTGTTACGTTTCGGGAGCAAATCAGCAACGGCCTCTTTTTGCTCCTTGTAACTATATTAATTCCTTTTTTCAGCTTCTTTTCATTTAGTACTAGGTTCCGCCCACAGGTCCACCCGCACTATCTTACCCTCTTTAGGTTAAAATTTCCATATATCCTCCCTTACTGCTCCTGTATACTCTCCAAAGAACATACATGCCTTCAGCTTTTTGCGCCAAGTGGTATCGTCTGTGTGATGCCTGTCAGTAACACAAGATATTCATATATCATACCCAATATCGAAAACACACTGATATCCAGTAATTTTAGACACAAGCCGCAACGTTTATGTAAATCAAGATTCAACACAAATATGCTTAAACATGATATAGTGATGTATTATAATGTACATCGAGTAATTAATCTTCGGTGGTGTTTATGAGTGAAGCCTCGTTTGAATTTAATACCTCTACTGACGACCTAGTTTCTTCCCGGCTGTGCAAGATGTATGGAAGACTTAAAAGCTTTATCATTATTAAAATATACGCTTAAATACTTATATTAAAAGAGTGAAATATGTAGTGCTTTTAGCGTTTATCTTATCAAGTGGGTTGTGCATTGTAAATTGAAAATGCAAAATAATATGTTAACACTTAGTTTTAAACAATTGTCGAAATGTAATGTCGTACTGCAATATTTTTCTGTCAATTCGTAAAAAATATTTGGTCTGTCTGTTCTGTTCTAGCCGTTAAAGATGAGCCTACGAGTAAGCCACAGAATTTACACCACTAGCTTCGTACAGTTGCTTATGACACTTGATTTTATAATATAGGTGGGCAGTAGATTCCACAAAGGTTTGTCCTATATGGAACTAAACCCACACAATGAGCCTATTACTTAAGGCGTAGAAGACGCCATCCAAGTAGGCAAAAATAAGTCCATAAGCATTTCAAGTCCCAAAAGTGATGAGGTCTTTGCATGTTGACAGTCTATGTAAGGTAAGTGACCTGAAAACCTGATGTGATAAAATTATTGTAGCGAAAAAAATCACGTATATATGGGGCAGACATTTTAAAGTAGGTACAGTAAAGTTGAGAAACGCCGTACCATGTCGATCGCGACAGTATCTTTTGTGCTGCATAAAGACATTGTCCCAGTTTGTTTTGATTATGAATTATCGGAATGATAGATGCGGATTACAGTCTTAAAAGTTGATTTTCTTCTATTCAAATTTATTGTTTTTTTTAACTGTGCAATAAGGCTGTAAAATGGTGTGAGGTTGCCATGGCAGGTTTTCAGAATAATTTTAACTTATAAAAAAATGAGCTGCCGCTATCCCAGTTGCAGCACGGGGGTCCGCGTACCTACAAGTCTAACCAAATCTGACTGAAAATCAGTGTGAATTTACGCACGATTATTAAAAAATATAAATACAATAAATTTAAATCAATTTTCATTATCTGTATAATTTTATTCAATTCTTGAGTTACTGACTGAGAGTCAAGCTACAGCCAAAGCTATTAGGCGCAAGAAGTTGAAATTTATATAGCACAAGGTTTGCTTAGCTTAAACTAAGCAGACCTTGTGCTATGGCAATCAGATAACTATACTAATATTTTCATACATACATACATACATAGGAATATATTTTTACATACATACGTAATTCATAATCATCTTCCCAGTTGCATCGAAGACTTTTCGTCTTAGAGTCCGGGGTCCGCCTACTAGTCTAACTGGATTGCCTACAACGAGCGACTGCCAACTACCTGATTCCTCTCGGTTGCGGTAATAAGACCTCCGCAACCTAGGGGATAGCGATAGACCAGCATCAGTTAGCAGGGGCCATGACACCCAGTAGCAATAAACCTAGATACAGAATAAATAATAGTGCTGATCACACAATATTTTATCCCTCGAATCCACGACCTCCGGTTCAGCAGGAAGGTTCAGTATCTACTGCACCGACAAGCCAGTCAAATATCAATATCAATGGAATCTGCCTATAATATTATCTAATCTATTAGAGCACGCTATTTTCCGTTCACCTGTTATTGTCACTCGATCTCTTGTTCTGATCGATTGTCGACCTTGTTATGTAAAATACAGACATTCAAATGCTCCATAGTTACTTGTACCTTCTTATGTAAATTGGGTGGTGAGTACCTACTCTTAAAATACTGACACTGGTGTAAGCCATGGAATGTCCCTTTGGGTTGTGCAAATCAGATGGCAGTCATTCTGTGGAAAATCTGTATTCTGCTATATTCTGTCAAATTTGGTTGGACTAGAAAGTTGACCGCTTCAAAGACCAGTGTCAGTTTGTTCAAATTCAATCTCATTTATTCATATAGGTTACAAACGCAACGATTATGAACGTCAATTTTCTTTTTTTACAACCAGGTTCGGGATGGTAGAGCTATGAGAAGAGCCGGAAAGAAACTCATGCCACTCTTTTGAAAACAGAATCTTAATTTTACAATTTGTGGTACCATGATTGCTGACACAGCCAAAACACTTTGCGTCACTGATAAATGAAAGAAAAAAATAAATGAGGACAAAAAAAAATCAAGGAAACTAACGCCTCATAGTGACTGGCAAAGATCTTAATGAAAATCGGGACTGACAGCTTAAAGTGCTATCCGAGTGCGATAATTGAAAATTGAAAACGCACATTACTTCGAAAAGCCGGGTGGTCTGCACCAAACGTCAGATTGAACCGGAGATTCTGCGAAGCAGCCCATTGATCTTTAGACTGTCACTGCTTAAATACTTGCTTTTTATGATATATGAGACAAAAGAACAGACAGATCGCGATGATGGTAAGCGATTAGCGCTGCACATAGACACACGCAACACCGGAAGAATCCCAAGTGCGTTGCCGGAATTGTATATTGCCTTCTCATTCGGTTTCCTACTGTCACCAAACATTTCACTAAAAATAATGTGTCTGATTTTTAATGTAACGATGCGTGTTTTCCCTGATTTCACAAAGTCCCGTACACAGTGGTGCCATAAATATCCTTTCCCGCACGAACCTGCCGTGACTTCCCAAAATGACTTGTCATCCACAGCGAGTCCGTTATTATAGTGTCATTTACTAAACTAATCACTTTTCCCCTCTAATGGAGGTGAAATTAACTCGCATGGCTGCCCGTAATCATTATTAATGGATTAGGATATATATCAATATTTAGTGCTTCTATGCACCAGGATGGAGATCTGCTATTAGTTGGGTTATGATTGATGCGATAATTGAAGAATCTTCTGGAATATTTGCCTTATCTAAAATCTTCTTAAGGCAAATACACATGTTAGCTATGCAGTTGTGTAAACTGAAGAGCCTACATAAGAATATGTTCAAAACCACAATCTTTTGGTAAGATGCCATGGTGTACGTCTGTTCCTACTGAGGTAAATTCTTCCGTCCTAATAATATAGACTAATTTATATATTGTAGCCATAAAACAATTCTTGCGGTGCACGCAATATTCCATAATGCTGCTCGGGTAAGCAGTATAATTTGTCACATCGATATTATACGCGGGAAAAATCCGCAAGCGAAACCTTTCTGCGAAATCAAAGTTTAGTGTCATGACATATCTAAAGCTGAAAATCCTTTACTAAAATGAAACGTCAAGATCATATCTTATCACCCCAATCTCTATAACAAAAATCCTCGACAATTCAGTTTTTTATTTAAATATTTCAAACATTGAATGTAATATGAAAACCATTTGCTACTCAAAGACTATTTAAATAAGATTTATTGATATAGTATCAAGCGGGAATATCTAATAATATGTAAAGATTAAAGAGCGATCTCATTTCTTACCATCTTGAAAGTCATGAAACAGATCTTGCGCGTAATAATTTTGAACGTAAAAAAGATGTGAAGTGAACAAAAGCCATGTCGACTATGCAGTAAATTTTAATATGATCGGGAACGAAAATTATGTGACAGTTATGAAATTTATACTTGGTGGATGCCTATGTACATACAGTTTGGTCACGGTATGAGATATTATTACCGTAGTTTGGTGTTGTTGAGAAAAGTAATTAATTAATGAACACTCAAATACAGATTCTTAACACTTAACTTAGTTCTTAAATAGAACAAAACGGTGCATGAACGGTAGTTATTGGGTATTTGAAATAATTTATAACCACAGTACGCATTGGATTTAATTTTCATCAGAAAAAAAACCACCTAAGGTTTAAATTAAACTTAAGGCAGATATAAACCTGTATTTTAACAAATGCCGACAGTGTATTTTGAACTACCTGCGATTTGATTTGGAATTGACCATCGATATATATGTCAATGGAATTGACACAGAATTGGTATTCTATTCTGCTACACTCATTGATCTATTACTTACAATACCTCAATGGCTACACTAACTTTTATTATAGACTAATTTGACAAAAACAGTTGCGATATCTGTCACACAAATTCAAGTGAAAGCACATTCTTATTGTGTGTATTTTTTTTTTGAGAATTACTCAGCTTTTTAAAACACAAAGCTTTATTATCCTCTATAGGATAACTCACTTTTATATACTGTTGTAAAACTTCCAGCCTTACGAGTAGTTATATATTTCGTACTTCATGCAATTTGGCATTCAGCCAGATAAGAATCGTGAATCTGAGGTCCAACGACATCTCCCAGGAAGCGCCGCGATTTTAACTATGTATTGTGAAATTTATAATGGCAATAATAGTGTATTACACAGTTTTTTGGTTGTTAATGGTATTAATGACAAAATTCTGTTCCAGTTTTTTCATGCGGTTAGGTACTACTTGAAAACCATGGAATACCGCTATCCCTTTGGGTTGCGGAGGTCAAACGGCAGTCACTCTGTGGAAAAGCTGATATTTAGTCACATCGGCAGGCCTATTCAGAATGTCACGACAAGTAATCGTACGATATGTCAAATTATTGTCCTCGTCTTTTAGCCGCCTATCAGAGATATTTTGAACAAATATTCATTGAATTCGGTTTACTTATTAATTTACTTCATACTGAATGCATAAAATTTATAGGAAAGGCGATAGTTTTGACAAAAAATGAGGTAGCCCGTTCGACAATTAACGGAATCGAATGTCAAATGAGATATCGAACGATTCTGAATCGCCCCGCTGGTTAGACTAGTAAGCGGAGACCGATCGCCAAGGCGTGCAACGCCTTTGCGACCGGTGTCCGCTTATCTTGACCAGTATCAGTTTATTTAAAGGTACTGACTCCGCGTAGCGACTGTCAACAACTGTTCACAAGAGCCAAGAGTGATGGTTTAAAATGCTCGCCGAGGCACGAGGCGAGCGATAAATAACAATTAAATACCACATAACTTCGAAAAGTCAGTGGTGCGCGCCGTGGATTTGAACTCCCCGCACGGCAGTCTGTTGGTATATCCACTGTCAGTCTGTTGGTATCATCGTTGCCTGCTATTTGGTTAAGTTTTTTTAGTTAAATCATTATAGGGAAACTGTCTTTATTAGATTTAATAACATACGGCAATGAATTGTCATAATAAAATTAGTACAATTAGAAGAAAATAATTTTATTCACACCCTCAAATCAAGGTGGGCAAATACTTTTGAGCGGTAGTGTACATATGTGGCTAAAACAGGATAATGGATGCACCCAGAGTTTGACTTTAGGCTCAGGCAATAAATGAAATCAAATCATCTGCTATCGTGTAACCGTAAAGATTCAGGAAAATATGTATACTTGTTAACATCTCTGAGATATTTACCTAGGCTAGTCATTTTACGGTTATTGAGCATATTCACTGTACGGAGACGCGACGATACTCTGATATAAATAAAACTTTGTTATGTACTTACAATGTTTACTATTCTTGGAACTTCGTATTGAGAGAATTTGTGATGAATCATGTTTGTGTAAAAGGTTGACTGCGATCAAAAGGAACTTGTAGGTGACATAGTATAATGTTTCGCAATGTTATAATTTTCCAATGTAGATAGTCGAAGGATCCATATTTTTGTGCAGAGGCCGCAACTTGTAATTGTAACGAAAGCTAGCCAGATTTCTATTTTCTTCCCATATTTCAAATCAAAATTAACTATAGTTCTACTAATTATTTTCGCATTTAGTGCCAATGTCTGACTACATAAATTGCATTCTGACTATTGCATTAAAGTAACTTAAGATAAAATTACTTAAATTTGGCATGGTAGGTACTTAGAGTTTAAACATCTTCCAGCCAAGATTTGAGACTATTTTCAAGCGTGAATAGTGTCACGCAATATTGGACAGGTTGCGCGCAATATCAGCAACAAGAAGCACGGCATCGCAACTCTTCTGTGACATGTGACCTACAAACATTTTAAAGTCTTGGATTTGGAAAGAATTGCGACTGAATATTTAAAATTTTAATAAAATAAAGTAAAAATTATATATTCTGTTTTGCAAAGGAAAGTAAATGTGAATTAACAGAAATTAAGTCACAAAAAATATTTACCTACAAAGGCGATTATACCTACGTACAAAATGTAATGTCAAAGTCAAAGTCAAAAATCATTTATTCATCTAGGTCACAAGGTGATGCCTATGAACGTCAATTTTATAAATTAAATTAAAATACTTAATGCTTCTACATTTACATTTACTGCCTCGTTCGCAAAGCAATAGATAGAACCAAGAGAAAGAACGGACAATAAAACTCGTGGCCACTCTTTTTAATCGCCAGTGTTATGGTACATATTTTGTTTTTGTAAGGAGCTGCAACTGTTTCACATTGTAATTAATTACTTGTAAATAGTAAATAGGAACATACATAATACTTAAACAATTAATGCAGTTACTAAATTAAGTGCTGTAGTAGCCTTCCAATGTGAATATTGTGTAACAGGAGCATCCACTTACGTCTTATAATGTAGGCAACTCGCTATCATGTTCAAAACTATGGTGGAAATGTATGTTACAGAAAGTGACGGTATATGAATACACGATTATTATAATCAAATATTTAATTCAGTCATCATCGTCCTCCAAGCGTTATCCCAGTTTCAACCCGGGGTCCGCTTACTAGTCTCACCGGATTTGGCTGAATATTAGCTTTTTCACGGAGCGACTGCCTGTTTGACCTCCGCAACCCGAAGGGATAGCGATATTCCATGGTTCAGACAAGTGTCAGTTTATTTAAAAGGTTCACCACCACATCCTATAATGACTGTCAAGGATCTTCATGACAGCCGGGACCGACGGCTTAACGTACTCTCCGAGGTACCGGGCAAGCGATAATTAACAATTCAATACGCACATAGATCCGAAAAGTCATTGGTGCGCGCCATGGATTCGAACTCGATACCCTCAGCATGGCAGTCTGTTGGTATCTCCACTAGGCTATCGCTGCCTAATCCCAAACTAGAGATTTGCTCGTATTCGGCGGTTCTCCATTGTACCTAATTGCCTTATAATTGCCATCTTTCTAGATTGTGGACCCAAGGATTCACATTTCATTAATTTACAAGATGTTTCTTAATTTATAGTCTGAGATACTCATAAAATAATTTAACAATATATTATGTGTTGTTTGTAGCAAGGCAGCGGTAGCAAGATACCAACAGACTATCATGCATAGGGTTCGAACGCACGTGCACCCAGCTCGAAAGCACATTAAGCCGTCGATTCTGACTGACATGAAGATCTTTGTCAGTCGTTGTAAGGTAGTCGTTGTAAGGTGCTTGTCAGTACCTCTGAATAAACTTATCCTTCTGGGTTGAGTTTGTCAGTCAAATCCGGTTATCAAGTAAGCGGACTCCTGGCTGCAACTGGAAACACTAGGAGGATGATTATAATCAATAGAGTGCAAATCGTGAAAATAACTGTCTGTTTGTATCTCCACTAGGCTATCGGTGCTTTCGCTGCACCGTGGGTTAAGTACCGCATAAGCAGTACCTTTTACTTTTGCAGTACGGAGTGCAGATCATGAAAACCTGACAGTTTGTTGAAATCTCCAAAAGGCTGTCGCTGCACGCCTTCGAATAGTGGGTATGTATTTAGTACCGCATAAACAATGCCTATTACTTTTGAGAAAACACAGTCATATCTTTAAATAAAAGCTATTAATATATTTATTAGATTCCCTTCCCTTAACCAAAACAGTTTACAACTTCCTTCCCCTAATAATGTCGAGGAAATTTGTGTTAGTGAGAAAAACTGACTCTTCGTTATGAGAGCATGATATTCGCTGAACATTGTTCAATAGAACATATATATCGACAGGTTCTCTCACATATAGGGGAGTATGAAACAGCATCTAATTTATGCTTGGTTAAAAAGTGTTGAGTTTTTAATATTAATAAATTCTTCTTCTTATCAAAATTATCGTCATAATAAAAAATTTCCTCGTTACATTCGGCCATGTTAGCTAGATCGACTAGTGTTGACTGTTTATTCTGCAAGGAGTACTGTTACGTTTCGGGAACTAATTAGCAACGGCCTCTTTTTGCTCCTTGTAACTATATTACCTCCTTTCTTTACCTTCTTTTCATTTAGTACTAGCCTCCGCCCGCAGGTCCACCCGGACTGTCTTACCCTCTTCAGGTTAAAATTTCCATTTATCCTCCCTTACTGCTCCTGTAAACTCTCCAAAGAACATACATGCCTTCAGCTTTTTGCGCCAAGTGGCATCGTCTGTGTGTTGCCTGTCAGTAAAGCAAGAAATTCATATATCATACCCAATATCCAAAACACACTGATATCCAGTAATTTTATACACAAGCCGCAACGTTTATGTAAATCAAGATTCAACACAAATATGCTTAAACATGATATAGTGATGTATTATAATGTACATCGAGTAATTAATCTTCGGTGGTGTTTATGAGTGAAGCCCCGTTTGAATTTAATACCTCTACTGACGACCTAGTTTCTTCTCGACTGTGCAAGATGTATGGAGGGCTTAAAAGCTTTATCATTATTATTAAAATATACGCTAAAATATTTATATATTATTAAGAGAGTGGAAAATGTAGTGTATAATTAAATACTTATATTAAAAGAGTAGAATATGTAGTGCTTTTAGCGTTTATCTTATCAAGTGGGTTGTTCATTGTAAATTGAAAATGCAAAATAATGTGTTAGCACTTAGTTTTAAACAATTGTCAAAATGTAATGTCGTACCGCAATATTTTTCTGTCAATTCGTAAAAATATTAGGTCTGTCTGTTCTGTTATAGCCGTTAAAGATGAGCTTACGAGTAAGCCACGGAATTTACACCACTAGCTTCGTACAGTTGCTTATGACAATTGGTTTTATAATATAGATGGGTAGTAGATTCCACAAAGGTTTGTCCAATATGGAACTAAACCCAAACAATGAGCCTATTACTTAAGGCGTAGAAAACGCCATCCAAGTAGACAAAAATAAGTCCATAAGCATTTCAAGTCCCAAAAGTGACGAGGTCTTTGCATGTTGACAGTCTATGTAAGGTAAGTGACTTGAAAACCTGATGTGATAAAATTATTGTAGCGTAAAATATCACGTATATATGGGGCAGACATTTTAAAGTAGGTACAGTAAAGTTGAGAAACGCCGTACCATGTCGTTCGCGACAATATCTTTTGAGCTGCATAAAGACATTGTCCTAGTTTGTTTTAGATGCGGATCACAGTCTGAAAAGTTGATTTTCTTCTATTCAAATTTATTGTTTTTTTTAACTGTGCAATAAGGCTGTAAAATGGTGTGAGGTTGTCATGGCAGGTTTTCAGAATAATTTTAACTTATAAAAAAATGAGCTGCCGCTATCCCAGTTGCAGCACGGGGGTCCGCGTACCTACAAGTCTAACCAAATACAATAAATTTAAATCAACTTTCATTATCTGTATAATTTTATTAAATTCTTGAGTTACTGACTGAGAGTCAAGCTACAGCCAAAGCTATTAGGCGCAAGAAGTTAAAATTTATATAGCACAAGGTTTGCTTAGCTTAAACTAAGCAGACCTTGTGCTATGGCAATCAGATAACTATACTAATATTTTCATACATACATACATACATAGTAATATATTTTTACATACATACGTAATTCATAATCGTCTTCCCAGTTGCATCGAAGACTTTTCGTCTTAGAGTCCGGGGTCCGCCTACTAGTCTAACTGGATTGCCTACAACGAGCGACTGCCAACTACCTGATCCCTCTCGGTTGCGGTAATAAGACCTCCGCAACCTAGGGGATAGCGATAGATCAGCATCAGTTAGCAGGGGCCATGACACCCAGTAACAATAAACCTAGATACAGAATAAATAATAGTGCTGATCACACAATATTTATCCCTCGAATCCACGACCTCCGGTTCAGCAGGAAGGTTCAGTATCTACTGCACCGACAAGCCAGTCAAATATCAATATCAATGGAATCTGCCAATAATATTATCTAATCTATTACAGCCTGCGTGCTCTATATTTTCCGTTCACCTGTTATTGTCACTCGATCTCATGTTCTGATCGATTGTCGACCTTGTTATGTAAAATACATTCCATAGTTACTAATACCTTCTTATGTAAATTGGGTGCTGAGTACTGTTAAAATACTGACACTGGTGTAAACCATGGAATGTCCCTTTGGTTTGTGCAAATTAGACGGCAGTCATTCTGTGGAAAAGCTGTATTCTGCTATATTCTGTCAAATTTGGTTGGACTAGAAAGTTGAGCGCTTCAAATACCAGTGTCAGTATATTCAAATTCAAACTCATTATTCTTATAGGTTAGCTGCAACCGTTTCACATCGTACTTAATTACTTGTAATTCTTGTAAATAGTAAATAATTACAGACATAATACTTAAGCAATGAATGCAGTTACTAAATTAAGTGCTTTAGTTAGCCTTCCAATGTAACAGGAGAATCCACATACGTCTTATAATGTAGGCAACTCGTGACCATGTTCAGAACTGTGGTGGAAATGTATGTTAAAGATGTGACTGTATATGAATACACAAAATTACAAAAACGTTAGTTTACAGCTCAAGATCACGAGTTATCTTAATTTTACAGCACAGTAATTCGGATCTTTAGACTGTCACTGCTTAAATACTTGCTTTTTATAATATGAGGCAAAAGAACAGACAGATCGCGATGATGGAAAGCGATTACCTCTGCCCATAGACACACGCAACACCGGCAGAATCCCAAGTGCGTTGACGGAATTGTATATTGCCTTCTCTGTCTGATTTTTAATGTAACGATGCGTGTTTTCCCTGATTTCACAAAGTCCCGTACACAGTGGTACCATAAATATCCTTTCCCGCACGAACCTGCCGTGAATTCCCAAAATGACTTGTCATCCACAGCGAGCCCGTTATTATAGTGTCATTTACTAAACTAATCACTTTTCCCCTCTAATGGAGGCGAAATTAACTCGCATGCCTGCCCGTAATCATTATTAATGGATTAGATCATATATCAATATTTAGTGCTTATACCAGGATGGAGATCTGCTATTAGTTGGGTTATGATTGATGCGATAATTGTAAAATCGTTGTAATTGGAAATTTGAATCTATCTTCTGAAATATTTGCCTTATCTAAAATCTTCTTACGGCAAATACACACGTTAGCTATGCAGTTGTGTAAACCGAAGAGCCTACATAAGAATATGTTCAAAATCACAATCTTCTGGTAAGATGCCATGGTTTACGGATACTATTACAGTTCCTACTGAGGTAAATTCTTCCGTTATAAAGACCATTATATATTGTAGCCATAAAACAATTTTTGCGGTGCACGCAATATTCCATAATGCTGCACGGGTAAGCAGTATAATTTGTCACATCGATATTATACGCGGAAAAAATCCCGCAAGCGAAACCTTTCTGCGAAATCAAAGTTTAGTGTCATGACACATCTAAAGCTTAAAATCCTTTTACTAAAATGAAACGTGAAGATCCTATCTTATCTCCCCAATCTCTATAACAAAAATCCTCGGTAAATCAGCTCTTTATTTAAATATTTCACACATTGAATGTAATATGAAAACCATTTGCTACTCAAAGACTATTTAAATAAGATTTATTGATATAGTATCAAGAGAGAATACCTAATAATACCTATGTAAAGATTAAAGAGGGATCTCATTTCTTACCATCTTGAAAGTCATAAAACAGATCTTGCGCGTAATTATTTTGAACGTAAAAAAGATGTGAAGTGAACAAAAGCCATTTTGACTATGCAGTAAATTTTAATATGATCGCGAACGAAAATTATGTTACAGTTATGAATTTTATACTTAGTGGATGCCTATGTACATACATCTTGGTCACGGTATTAGATATTATTACCGTGGTTTGGTGTTGGAGAGAAAAGTAATTAATTAATGAACACTCAAATACAGATTCTTAACACTTAACTTAGTTCTTAAATAGAACAAAACGGTGCATGAACGGTAGTTATTGCATTGGATTTAATTTTCATCAAAATAAAAATAAATCATAAGGTTTAAATTAAGCTTAAGGCATATAGATACCTGTATTTTAACAAATACCGACAGTGTATTTTGAACTACCTGCGATTTGATTTGGAATTGACCATCGATATATATGTCAATGGAATTGACACACAATTGGTATTCTATTCTGCTACACTCATTGATCTATTACTTACAATACCTCAATGGCTACACTAACTTTTATTATAGACTAATTTGACAAATACAGTCGCGATATCTGTCACACAAATTCAAGTGAAAGCACATTTTTATTGTGTGTAATTTTTTTTTGAGAATGGCTCAGCTTTTTAAAACTCAAAGCTTTATTATCCTCTATAGGACAACTCACTTTTAAATACTGTTGTAAAACTTCCAGCCTTAGTTATATATTTCGTACTGCATGCAATTTGGCATTCAGCCAGATAAGAATCGTGAATCTGAGGTCCAACGACTTCTCCCAGGAAGCGCCGCGATTTTAACTATGTATTGTGAAATTTATAATAGCAAAAATAGTGTATTACACAGGTTTTTGGTTGTAATTGGTATTAATGACAAAATTCTGTTCCAGGTTTTACATGTGGTTAGATACTACTTGAAAACCATGGAATACCGCTATCCCTTTGGGTTGCGGAGGTCAAACGACAGTCGCTCTGTAGAAAAGTTGATATTTAGTCACATCTGGTTAGACTAGTAAGCGGAGACCGATCGCCAAGGCGTGCAACGCCTTTGTGACCGGTGTCCGCTTATCTAGACCAGTATCAGTTTATTTAAGGGTAATGACTCCGCGTAGCGACTGTCAACAACTGTTCACAAGAGCCAAGAGTGATGGTTTATAATGCTCGCCGAGGCACGAGGCGAGCGATAATTAACAATTAAATACCACATAACTTCGAAAAGTCAGTGGTGCGTGGATTCGAACTCCCCGCACGGCACTCTGTTGGTATATCCACTAGGCTGTCGTTGCCTGCTTTTTGGTTATTTAAGTTTTTTTAGTTAAATCATTATAGGGAAACTGTCTTTATTAGATTTAATAACATACGGCAATGAATTGTCATAATAAAATTAGTACAATTAGAAGAGAATCATTTTCTTCAAACATCTTCAAATCAATGTGTACATATGTGGCTAAAACAGGATAATGGATGCACCCAGAGTTTGACTTTAGGCTCAGGCAATAAATGAAATTAAATCATCTGCTATCGTGTAACCGTAAAGATTCAGGAATATATGTATACTTGTTAACATCTCTGAGATATTTACCTAGTCTAGTCATTTTACGTTTATTGAGCATATTCACTGTACGGAGACGTGACGACACTGTGATATAAATAAAACTTTGTTATGTACTTACAATGTTTGCTATTCTTGGAACTTCGTATTGACAGAATTTGTGATGAATCATGTTTGTGTAAAAGGTTGACAGCGATCAAAAGGAACTTGTAGGAGACATAGTATAATGATTCGCAATGATATAATTTTCCAATGTAGATAGTCGAAGAATCCATATTTTTGTGCAGAGGCCGCAACTTGTAATTGTAACGATAGCTAGCCAGATTTCTATTTTATTCCCATATTTCAAATCAAAATTAACTATATTTCTACTAAATATTTTCGCACTTAGTGCCAATGTCTGACTATAAAAATTGCATACTGACTATTGCATTAAATTAACTTAAGATAAAATGACTTAAATTTCGCATGGTAGGTACTTAGACTTTAAAATCTTCCAGCCAAGAGTTGAGACTATTTTCAAGCGTGAAAAGTGTCACGCAATATTGGACAGGTTGCGCGCAATATCAGCAACAAGAAGCAAGGCATCGCAATTCTTCCGTGGCATGTGACCTACAAACATTTTAAAGTCTTGGATTTGGAAAGAATTGCGACAGAATGTTTAAGATTTTAATAAAATAAAGTAAAAATTATATATTCTGTTTTGCAAAGGAAAGTAAATGTGAATTAACAGAAATTAAGTCATAAAAATGATTTACCTACATAGGCGATTATACCTACGTACAAAATGTAATGTCAAAGTCAAAAATCATTTATTCATCTAGGTCACAAGGTGATGCCTATGGACGTCAATTTTATAAAGTAAATTAAATTACTTAATGCTTCTACATTTACATTTACTGCCTCGTTCGCAAAGCAATAGGTAGAAAACCACGAGAAAGAACGGGCAATAAAACTCGTGGCCACTCTTTTTAATCGCCAGTGTTATGGTACATATTTTGTTTCACATTGTAATTAATTACTTGTAAATAGTAAATAGGATTATACATAATACTTAAACAATTAATGCTGTTACTAATTTAAGTGCTGTAGTAGCCTTCCAATGTGAATATTGTGTAACAGGAGCATCCACTTACGTCTTATAATGTAGGCAACTCGCTATCATGTTCAGAACTATGGTGGAAATGTATGTTACAGAAAGTGACGGTATATGAATACACGATTATTATAATCAAATATTTAATACAGTTAATACCAAACTACAGTCATCATCGTCCTCCAAGCGTTATCCCAGTTTCAACCCGGGGTCCGCTTACTAGTCTCACCGGATTTGGCTGAATATTAGCTTTTTCACGGAGCGACTGCCTGTCTGACCTCCGCAACCCGAAGGGATAGCGATATTCCATGGTTCAGACAAGTAACCGTTTATTTAAAAGGTTCACCACCACATCCTATAATGACTGTCAAGGATCTTCAGGACAGCCGAGACCGACGGCTTATCGTGCTCTCCGAGGCACGTTACAAGCGATAATTAACAATTCAATACGCACATAACTCCAAAAAGTCATCGGTCGGCGCCGTGGATTCGAGCTCGATACCCTCTGCATCACATTCTGTGCTCTGCATGGCAGTCTGTTGTAGTATCTCCACTAGGCTATCGCTGCCTTATCCCATATAGAGACTTGCTCGTATTCGGCGGTTCTCCATTGTACCTAATTGACTTATAATTGCCATCTTTCTAGATTGTGGATGCAAGGATTCACATTTCATTAATTTACAAGATGTTTCTTAATTTATAGTCTGAGATACTCATAAAATAATTTAACAATATATTATGTGTTGTTTGTAGCAAGGCAGCGGTAGCAAGATACCAACAGACTATCATGCATAGGGTTCGAACCCACGCGCACCCAGCTCGAAAGCACATTAAGCCGTCGATTCTAACTGTCATGAAGATCTTTGTCAGTCGTTGTAAGGAAACAGTACCTCTGAATAAACTAATGATAGTCTAAGCCATGGTATATCGCTATCCTTCTGGGTTGAGTCGGTCAGTCAAATCCGGTTATCAAGTAAGTGCACTCTGGGTTGCAACTGGGCACATTAGGAGGATCATGATATACAATGGAGTGCAAATCATGAAAACCTGACAGTTTGTTACAATCTCCAATAGGCGGTCGCTGCTTTCGCTACACTCCTTCGAATAGGGTGTGTATTTAGTACCGCATAAACAGTATCTATTCATCATCATCACCAGCCTTTAATAGTCCACTGCTGGACTAGGCCTCTCCTTTGCAAGGAGGAATTGGCCTACTATACCACGCTGGCCAAGCGGATTGGTATAGGAGTACCTATTACTTTTGAGTAAATAGCACTGTCATATCTTTAAATAAAAGCTATTCATATATTTATTAGATTCCCTTCCGTTAACCAAAACAGTTTACAACTTCCTTCCCCTAATAATGTCGAGGAAATCTGTGTTAGTGAGAAAACTGACTCTTCGTTATAAAAGCATAATATTCGCTGAAGATTGTTCAATAGATGTTATCGACAGGTTCTCTCACATATAAGTGAGTATGAAACGGCATCTAATCTATGCTTGGTTAAAAAGAGTGTTGAGTTTTTAATATCATTAAAATCTTCTCCTTATCAAAATTATCGTCGTAATTAAAAATTTCCTTGTTACATCCGGCCATGTTGCTAGATCGACTAGTGTTAACTGTTTGTTCTGCAAGTTGTACTGTTACGTTTCGGGAGCTAATTAGCAACGGCCTCTTTTTGCTCCCTGTAACTATATTACCTCCTTTCTGCAGCATCTTTTCATATAGTACTAGACTCCGCCCACAGGTCCACCCGGATTGTCTTACCCTCTTCAGGTTAAAATTTCCATATATCCCCCCTTACTGCTCCTTTATACTCTCCAAAGAACATAGATGCCTTCAGCTTTTTGCGCCAAGTGGCATTGTCTGTGTGTTGCCTGTCAGTAACGCAAGAAATTCATATATCATACCCAATATCCAAAACACACTGATATCCAGTAATTTCAGACACAAGCCGCAACGTTTATGTAAATCAAGATTCAACACAAATATGCTGGAACAGGATAGAGTGAAGTATTATAATGTAGTTCGAGTAATTAATCTTCGGTGGTGTTTATGAGTGAAGCCCCGTTTGAATTTAATACCTCTACTGACGACCTAGTTTCTTCCCGGCTGTGCAAGATGTATGGAGGGCTTAAAAGCTGTGTCAATATTAAAATATACGCTAAAATACTTATATTAAAAGAGTAGAATATGCAGGGCTTTTATCTTATAAATGTGGATGGAGGATGGTAAATTTATTATACAAAATAGTACCTAACTATTGCTTTACTTATAAACCTATATAAACGTCGTAACTGAATATTTTTTTCGTCAATCCGTACGGATTAAAATCGATGGTTTGGTGTTAAGAAAGGCTTAAAAAATATATTTTAATTATTATTTGGTCTTTCTGTTCTGTTCTGTCTGATTAAGATGAATTTACATTACAGCCACTATAATATTAGATATATCACAACTTTTTAGTAGTTTGCTCACATTCACACAGCACTAAATATAGTGATACGCGGCGAGCCAACCTACGCCATCCAAGCAGCAAAATTAATGTCACAAATATTTTCACTTAATATTTCAATTAAGAGCTGAATTACCTTATCTGGGGGCACGGCAGTGCCCCCACCAAGTCGAGCAAAAAAGCGGAACGGCCGTACCATCCTTTTCTCGAAGCAATTCAGGCCATTTTCGACCCCCTATAACTTCGTTGTGGATAAAACTAGAAGCCTGATTGTTTAGAAACCATGCAAGCATTGTATAACAATGGTGTATTTCAAATTTCATTCAATTTGAACCAGTAGTTTAAGAATGATAACGAGTCAAAATTCTTAATTTTGTCACTCACTGACCGATCATCAAAAGTCTAAGGCACTTCTAGCAAACATAGAAGCTTCAAATTTAGGAAACTATTAGTGTTTAGTGTATGAACCAAGGAAAAACTATAATACATTTCAATTTCGGTCCAGTTTTCGAGATACATCAACTGCATAAATAACTTTGTAATCCCATATGAATATAAAGGATTACAAAATTACATTTGCAGTTAGAGCTTTATTTAAGAAAATTCGTTGTTGGTGTACAAGAAGTAGAAGGTACCGGAAAGGACAACAGCAAGACTATCTACAAAAAGAAATGAGATACTTGTCAAAAATACCAAGTCTCGCGACCGTAAAAAAGTGTTAGATCCATGTAATACCAAGACGGTTAATTAAAAATCTTTAATGTTTTAAATAAATATATTGACTTGGCAATCGCATTAAACAATCTAATTTATATATGTATTACTTATGAGATATATTGTGTTTCCATGCGATGGCCGATTCAATCTATTTATTTAAAACATTAAAGATTTTTAATTAACTGACTTGGTATTACATGGATCTCACAAATTTTTACGGTCGCGAGACTTCGTATTTTTGACAAGTATTGTTTTTATGGGATTTGTTTTTCTACTCCTCATAATATAATACTTCTTCTGCTACTGAATAGTGGATAAGTCCCATAGCGATAATCTGCACATTTACAACCTTTCTATGTAAGTATATAACTTTTAAAACCAGTAGGCCGTTTTCGTATTTGACAGACACCGACACCGTAGTTTGACACTTTTTTAACCTCTTGTATGCTGGAATGCGAGACACAATTAAAAAGCTATTGTGTCTCGCGTGTATACGCGTTCCGGCATTCAAAGGGTTAATTTGCGTAACAGTTCATTTACGGTAATACCATTTATGACACTGAGACTACGAGAATTGGCCTCCACGTGAGAGAAAATTATTGATAGAAGAAAGAATCACATATATTGAGTATGGGGCAGACATTTTATAGTAGGTACAGTAAAGTGACAGTATCTTATGTGCATAAAGACCTTGTACCAGTTTGTTTTTACTATGTATAATCAGAATGATGTACTGAGTTACTGACTCTCCATGACGACTTTTCGACACGTTCTTTATGACACTCGGGTCAGACGATTTAACGCGCTCTCCGAGGCACGAGTAACTGAAAATTAACAATTTAATACCAAAGTCAGTGAAGCACGCCGTGGATTCGAACCCAAATACGCGCTGTATAATAGTTAACGTAGTCTGTTGGTATGTATCCACAAAACTATTGTTGTTAATAGAAACCTTAAGAAAATTGTAATAGTGATACTTTAAAAGAACCAAAGACTGTGAAATATAATTATGCTTGTAGGTATCGGTTTAGTGCCCAGAGATATATTTGTTGTCATTATTACGGTCGATGAAATGCAGTTGTATATAGCTCTTCTTACCCCCTTACAGACAGGCACAATGCTACATCATTTATTACCAACGGACATTGGTACAGATAACCTTACAAAAGAGCCTAATAAACCGCTTACATTCTACAACATTGTTACCTAAAGCGTAGTAACTATTTAGTAATCTGTGCCTAAAGGGCGATTAGCAAACTGTGTGAGTGAGATAGCTGATATCTCTGTCGACCTTTTTGGGGATGATCTTCATTTAAATGTAATTGGAGTTATCCGTTCATATATATAACGATATGTAGTAGGTATATAGGCACATAGATAATCTACAGGGTATCTACATACCGTAGGTATAAGCTAAGTATAGGCACATGCAATTGACCAACAAATATTGGTAGTCAAAACTTCAAAGAATGTTTAGTTTAGGATTTCTTGTATATTTCCACCTCGTAGATATAGGGAGATGATTTAACAGAACAATACTGTAAATAAAACCTTATCTCCCTACTTCATCAGATGTCATCATCAATAGCTCTGTCTAAAACTGTCCCACTGCTGGGCACGCGCCTCTCGTCAGTAGGAGAAGGATAAGTCCACCAAATTTGGGGTGACTTTTCTATGATTTTCGAAAATATGGTAAGGTCTCACACATGTACATAATTTCCTCACTGTTAAGCAAGCGATAATTTAATTAATAATGAACCTCTCGTCAAAATCGGTCCAGCCGTTCCAGAGATTAACGAAAACAAACTGACAGACAGACAGGCGGACAGACAGACAGACAGACAAAAATTTAAAATAAATGTCATTTCGGTATATGTACAGTGTATACATCCATATGCATTCAGTAAAAGCGGTTATTTTAATATTACAAACAGACACTCCAATTTTATTTATATACATACATAGACTCACGCCTGTTTCCCGGAGGGGTAGGCAGATACTACGGAACGCCATTTGTTACGCCTATTTATATGTATATATTTAATACGCACTTAACATGGAAAAGAAGGTTTCTTTTACACGCCGTGCAATACAGCAACAAGGCGTGCGCGGGTTATGTAGCAATAAACAAAAATAAATTCGTCAATATTACCGATAGTTTAGCACGAATTCCTAATAATGAAATTGTTTTTATTTCTAGCTTTGAGCTATGTTGCGATGGCTACGTACTGTTTATTAATTTGAAAATCAATTCCCAGACACCCTAGAGGTTTCATTATGCTATAATATCTGTCAATTGTATGATAGTAAATATATAAAAAAAAACAAAAGATGAGAAGCCAGATATCTAATGTCAAAATTTGATACATCGCTTTACGAGGAATTACTCTATGAGTGAATTTAAAAATTAATTAAGTAAAACATTTGACAATATCATATGCCAGAAAATAATGTGTTATATTTCTGAACATGGAGCATAAAGCTTCAAAGTAAATTTCCCATTTTCCATCCAGAACAATTCTAGCCGAGCTAAGCTTTCATGATAGAACATTGTTAACCAGTGATATATTTTATGCCATACAAAATTGAGTGTTTATGGCCGTGTGGCGCCGACAGTATTTCCTTCCTCTTTCAATCTTAGATTCTTTAAGCGAGCGTGATAAAGTATCTCTTGAGGCCGTGAAAATGAGGGCTGGCGTGTTACTTTCATGTTGAGGTGATATGAGAAGTACCTATTTTTGAGATTGGATTAAAGTTAAGCATTTTATAGTGAGTATAAAGTAGAAAAAAATATCGCATCGTATAACACTCACACAAAATCATTCGATTGCAAACTAAGCAGATCTTTTACAGTTAGTAGTAGTACATATATTAAAAATAGTATTTTTTGCATATGTACATTATTAGAGATAAATAACACGAAGACCCAGACCGAATTATCCTACACAACACACAAAAGTTTAGCCAAACACACGACCACCGGCTTAGGATGATTCCTAAGCCGGTGGTCGTGTCGGTGCGTGGTTTAGTTTGTAAGCCTGATGGCTTAAAACTAGACAAACAAGCCAATCAAAATAAGCATACAGATAAGAATAAAAAAGAATAATTATTCTCTAATATAAAAAAATATTAATTCTATAAGATAATTTATATTAAGAAAACAATAACAGTTAAACTCCGACATTTTTAAACTTGTTATAAACGAAATGGCAGTTATCAAACTGCCTTTTATCATCATTCCAAGTGGCTCATAACCAGTCCTTCAACAGTAGGTAAGTTATTATGCAAGCCCTCAACTTTTGCCGAGGCCTAATTTTTGTCAACATTTTTGCCTGCCAAGC
This sequence comes from Euclidia mi, assembly GCA_944739405.2. Taxonomy (NCBI): domain Eukaryota; kingdom Metazoa; phylum Arthropoda; class Insecta; order Lepidoptera; family Erebidae; genus Euclidia; species Euclidia mi. The sequence goes on along the minus strand of OX123188.2, from coordinate 3,310,338 downwards.
TCATCTCGTAACCGGGAAATTACGAGCCTACTATGTAAATATTTTGTTTATAAAGTAAATAGGCATTTACGTAATATGGAAAAACAAAGACGTTTAAACTTATGGGGAGGTTACCCTTTCTAAAACCACAAGTTCTTCTTTACGTTTTAAGCACGTAAATTGGCGGTGAGTATCTACGGTACTGTACGTGAAGTCACAAAAATTGAAATATAGCTTGTTATTGTTTAAATTTTTGTAGGAAATGTTCGCGATGATAAGAAATCTCTTTGATAATGAGGGATAATTTATAAGACCTGTGCGTTTTCTTTGCATATCTGTGGAAATGACTAAGTTAACGAGTTCGAGTTAAGAAGCGTTAGAGTTTAATAATTTTAGCTTTTAAGTTTGAAACAGCGGATTGAAATTAACATTGAGACATTAGTAGTGCAAAGTCAGCAAAAGGAAAGACGAAAGCGTAGTCTTAAGTGTTTATATGCAGACAATATCATATATTATTATAATTTTATTCAATAATTGTTTATTTTTTCAATATCACATTCAGCAAATAAGCTTTTAAAGATTCAGTTCAATTAGGAGATGCTTATAAATATAAGTTTTAAAAAATCTATTAATTTTCTAGATATACTAGAGAATCAAACATAGAGGCATGATTAAAAATTTTATCTTTGTATTATATGTTCCAACTGAAATAATTATATTTTACATATAATCATGTAAAAGAATATAATAAATATACCGAATATATTGTTTAATATATTTTTTTGTTGCTTTCGTTGCCGAATAATAATATAAGTAAGTATATAAATGACGTTGCAGAAAGCGTTCTTCTGTAGACAACTTTTTCTAGGAGTTTCTAATAATATTACGTCATTAATTAATTAAGAAAATAAAGTCCATTCAACTTTAACAAAATAAGCAGCATATCTCTAATAATCTGTGTTAATTACGTATTACTTTCATTTTATTGTGATTTTTATTTAAATTTATTTTTAATATCAATTTCAGAAATGTTGATATGCCACCGAAATATATTTTTATATAATTAACTTGTGAATTTATATTCCCTTTAACAGACAAAGTAATAATTCAATATTTTATTGTAACATGTTTTAGTTCAAGTCATTTTTAATAAACCGGTACGTTGGATTTTAAAATATTTTATGCATACTCTGTATATGCATTAAAATTACTTAGTTACATTAAAAACATCCGCACAAACGACGCTTTCCGCTCAGCTGTTTCCCGACGAATAAATTAAATACTTATAAGCTAGTCAAAACATCACCTTATTCCTATAGCATAACAAAATTATCGTCTTCAACTAACACCTCCTTATACAAAACTGCACAACTTTTCAATTAAACAATAATAAACATTACTTACAATGCAAGCCAGCATCAAGTTTTCAACCTAAAATCTTCACAAAGTTCACTACACAAACACACACAGAATCTAAAAACACGAATAAGTAACACTACAGTAAGTCATTATTTATGAATATTCAGAGAAAGTTTTTTTTTTAGTAGAGTTCGGGAGTTGCTCTACATGTGGAGCGGGCGTGCGTCTCAGTTGAACGACGGTTTCAGAGTCACGACTCGACGCTGAAAACTGAAGCGCCGTGCGACTGTACGCATTCTATGGGTATTGAAAGTTCGTGGTAGTTTTATGTAGAGTATCGGAGCGTATATGTAAATATATTGAAAAATTATTTGAAATTTTTTTGCATGTTGACTCATTGATCTAATTTGATTTGTGTAGTTAAAATAAATCTGAATATGGGCGCAGCTACGCCCGCACTTTTATTTTTAAATTTCACAATTTCCAATCCATCAGTTTACCTAACTGTATATGCCAAATTTCAACTTCTTGCGCCCTATATCATTTGGACGTGACGTAATTCAGTAGCAGAAGAGTTTTATTAAATGGATAACTTGTCCCAACTGACATATTGTTACAGAGCCTAAACTACTGAAGATAGAAAAATAAAACTTGTACGGTTCGTTTCCTTTATGGTGTAGGCACACTCTAACGATGTGTATTTATATGCCATATCTGAAGTGGTAAAGTAAGGGCTGAAAGCTGAAAACTAGCATTAAGATATCGTATATTTTGGTTAAAGTCAAGAGTGTATACCCTACAAATTAAAGTAAAAATATTTTTATTTAAGGTGAAATTTTCAGTCCTAACACAAATTCATACTGATATTTGTGCAGAAACTATCTGCAATTTACACACTCCCTAAATTATCATTAGGTAAAATATAACCATGTTCCACGAAAAGTGAATAAGAACGGCAAAGTGTTTTATTTATACAAATAACCATATACATTATATTACTGTCATACTGCGTGACAGATTCTTGGCAGATACCATGCTTTAAATGTATGTCTGATATTTACATATGAACAACTTTTTCAATGTTTCTTAAATCTTATCAAGGAACAATAATCAAAAAGCTAATATTATTTATTATTACCCATTACAATATTATTATATTGTGTTGGAACTTATATGTTGACAAAAGTTTTGATTTATTTTTTGGCTATATTTGTTTAAGTCCACTTGCCTGCTGCCATACAATTAATGTATGATTTAGATAATTTTTTTGTTCCTAAATGTATATTTTAAAATTTGATGTCGATTAAGTGATTAATTATTCTTAATATTCAGCACGCTGAACTTGCGTGAAGGCTTGAAACAAGGTACAGCTACGCAAAAATAGACTGAATAATATCATGACATCACAGGTCATTAACCAATCATAATGTCACTGTTACCTCCGTAATCTCTTCCTGTCCGTTAATCACACCTAATTTTTATCTTCTACAGATTCTATGGCAAAATCCATAAATCGTGCCGCTTACTACACCGTACTTGAACAGCTCACAAATATAAAATGACTAGATGAGCCCGCGGTTACACCCGCGTTATTTAAGGCTACTGCTCCGCTCTCGTGGGTCATAGCGTGATGTTATATAGCCTACCTCGATAAATGAACTACCTAACACTGAAATAATTTTTCAAATCGGACCAGTACTTCCTGAGATTAGCACGTTCAACCAAACCAACAAACGCTTCAGCTTTATATTATACTAGAGGATGCCAGCAGCTACGCCTGCATTTTTTTTAAATTTACCCGTTTTGGCCGATCCCGTGGGAATTTCGGAAAATCCCTTCTTAGTGCACCCCTACGGTCCCCAAGGAACATACATGCCAAATTTCAGCTTCCTGCGCCCAATAGTTTAGGCTGTAGCGTGTCTGTCAGTCAGTAAGTAACGCAAGGATTTTATATATTAAGATTACTATTAGTTATATTAGATAAGCAAGCTAACATAATAAGTATGTAGGTATAATAATAACGTGGGACAATTTACACAAAGATATCTGATTCCAATCTAGGCAGAGCCCGTACTATGGTACCCAGATAGCCATATGGGTTACATACATTTTATATTTTTTAAATACAAACATATTATAGACTAGAAGATGCCCGTAAATTTTATTTTAATTTTACTGTGTCTTCCCGATCCCGTGGAAATTTAGTGACATCTCTTACTAGTACCCCTCTACGGTCCTCAAGGAAAATGCACGCAAAATTTCAGCTTCCTGCGGTGCGTTGTCTGACAGTCAGCCAGAACGCAAGAATTTTATTTATACGTATATATAGATAATTGACATCTAGACATAGCTCATAAAAATGGATAGTAGGCACCAACAAAACTAAGTTAAACTTGCTGAGAACATTTCTGGTTCCAAAATAAAGAGAAAATAAGTTAATCATGTTGTTATCGCGGCACGCTCTGTTCAAGTGGAGTTAGTCGTATGTCTCCGGTCGATATTGCGACCCGTTGCGATAATATATCCCTAATTACAAGTAATTACGGTGAACACAATATTCTACTTGTACGCGACGCAAGTTACGGAAAATGTGTGGGAAATACTGTGCGTTCTGGCGTGGTTTTGATTGGTTGTGTCAATGGATGGATGGGCGGATCAGGACAGAGAATTGTTTAAGCAAGCGCTAGCTTCTTTATTTACCAAAAACGGATACCCAAAAGGTAGATTTCTTTAAAAATACCACTACTGTGCTATGATATAATCCTATGTCTCTACAAAAAACGTGGTTTAGGCGTCACCATTTAAACTGTGCCGAGTGTTTTCAGACACACTTCGACTTCGTTGATTGAATGTTTATAGTCTTGTTAGTGTGGAAGTAATATTTTCTAAAAAAAAACGTAATGTCCATCCGCATAAAATGACCACAAGTTCAAAACATTGCACGAGGTAGGTAATAGTAGGTATATCTTGGTATAGTCAATTAAAGTGTGTTTGCTTCCAAACATCTCCTAAAAATAAAACATTGGTATTTATTTCAATGAAATACGTAGTTTCGCGTATCTGACATGCAAATAAATTTGAACACGATAGTGTTTATTTCTAACGTACTTGCATAAAATGTTGTTATATCTGTGAAGTAAAATTTTGTACATTGAATTGTGCCCTCATTTTGATTTGTTGTGATATAATTTGTTGCTGCCGTTCTAGCAGCCGTCCGTGTGGAGACGGATTAAGAATACGGAATGTTACCACCCCATATTATCCCATGGGTGTCGTAAGAGCCGACAGAGGGAGCATATTATGCAGAAAACAGCACTGTAAAAGAAGGAAAACTTGAAACCCTATACAATTCCGCCTTTCAAAGGAAATGCCTAGTGATGATGAAATTCTAGCTTTATGATAGAATCTTTAAAGAGTAACTTAGCTTATGTTATACTGGCTAAGCCCGCGGCTACACCTGCGTAATTTAGTGCTGCTGCTCCGCATCCGTGGCTCATAACGTGATGTTACATATATAGGCTAAAGTATAGCCTTCCTCGATAAAGTGCTGTCCAATACAAAAAGAGTTACGTATTCAAACTGAAACAATTGTACCCGTGTATATAATTCAGTGGTCCATCCAGCTTTGGTTTTAATTTTGTGTAACGGGCTATACGTACTGGTTTGGATTTCAGGCAATTCACTTTAGCATCTCGGCTTTTCACGGCCCATAATACGACATATTGTCACAAACAGCTGACATAATAACATGGGCCTCTTATACTATACTGCCTATGTCTTCAAGAACAAATATGTACTTATTCATAGATAAGGAGATCTACAGTAAAACATACTATAAGTTATATACGTCAGAATTATTTCAGTATATAATTAGTATAACTTTTCGATGTGGTTACCCCTAGAGATCCCAGTTATGTTAGTCTAATGGTTTCGCCCAGGGCAAACTACCAACAGTGAGAGTTAAGTCAATAGCTGCGCCGAATACACCGCAAAATAATTCCAATTTCTAACTAAACATTGAGTTTAGTCACTTCTTCCCTACGTTTAATATAGATAAGGCAGATTAAATATTATTGTTACACATTTGTACAAGTAAATCTGTCAAGTGTAATTTGACGGGTCTTTTACCTTGGTCTACTTATGGCCGTACGCAGATTTATAATAATATTTGACATGATAATATGTATTTTGTAATGAGTGGGTGGTGTGTGAGTAATGAATGTAGAGGAAGCGCGTGAGGTTTGCAAGGGTAGAAGCAAGTGGCGTTCTTCCCGCAGCAGACGGTAAGATAGCCAAACAAGTCCTCCGGCTGTCCAAACAACAACTGCGGACAGTCACGGCCGCCTACACAGGACACGGATTCCTTAATAAACACCTATTTACTATAGGTATAACCGACAGCCCGCTGTGCAGGGCCTGTATGGAAGCAGACGAGACGGCAGCCCACCTGCTCCTCGACTGCTCTGAGGTCGCACAGTACAGGCAGCAGTACCTGACCAGATACAGCACCCTGAGGGAAGCAGTAGGAAAGAGTCTGCTGGCCTTCCTCGAAGAGCTGGGGTGGTTCGAATGACAACACCGTTCCCACCCGCACGCAAAATACACGCCACGACGTGGAGTTGCGAAAACAGCCCGTGCCATCATCAAGCATCAAGTGGCGTTCTGTTGTCTCTGCCTACCCCGACGGAAATAAGGCATGAGCATATGTGTATATGTATTTTGTATGGACCTTACGTATCTCTAGTGAGCAAATGCATGGAGGGATAAAATATTACTACGATAGTGTCTTCGGGCCGATTTAATTAATACCCATACTACAGAAATGTTGTACACATTATAAAGGCTTGGCTTGTTGTTGTACTGAATCGCATGTGTTCATTTAATCTCTCGTTTAGTGAACGTGATCATTTGTTTTACGTCTGTGGACATCGATAGCATTAAATCTGTATAATATGTAAAATCCTTGTATTACTGACTGACTGACGGAACTACAGTCAAAAATATTAGGCACAGTAAGCTGAAATTTGACATGTGTGTTCCGTGGGGACCGTAGGGGTGCAGTGGGGTAAAGAAGGGATTTCCCGAAATTCCAGCCGCGGGCTTCCTCTATATATATGTATAAATTGTAGAAGTAAAATAAGGTTTTATCAGATGTCTATTTTCCATAGAACTTACAAGTTCTGCCTGGTATGGAACCACTGGCTGTGTTTAATTTTTCGCAGGGTCATCATCATCAGCTTTTAACAGTCCACTGCTGGACTAGGCCTCTCCCTTGAATGGAGGAATTGGCCTACTATACCACGCTGGCCAAACGGGTCGGTATAGGGTTTGTATCAAGTTTTCCTTCTCTTACAGTGCTGTTCTCTGCATAATATGGTCCCTCTGTCGGCTCTTACGACACCCATGGGATGATATGGGGTGGTGACATTCCGTATTCTTAATCCGTCACCACACGGACATTTCGCAGGGTAGTTATGATTATTATTGTTATTTATTTCATACAAAAACACATTGCCGTCGTAAATATTATGCTAATATTATATTATACAACAGATCTTGGTAAACTGTAAAACGAAGCATGTTAGTTTTTATCGTCGCCGTTTCTTACTAAACATCAATTTTCCGAACATCACGTGCTTTATGCGAATGCCAACGTCATCTTAGGCGAGAGATATTAACTTTAATGGTTGAACATAATCGGGTGGCGGATTATCCCGTCAACTGTCGCAGATACTGTGACCGAAGATTAAAGGAAATGGATTTTATCTGGGCTGTCACCTAAGATAAAAAAGCTCAAAAAATGGTTGATGTGAAAAAAAGTGCTATTGATTATAGTTGTAGTGGTAGCTACAATCATCTGTATATATAAAATCCTTGCGTTACTGACTGACTGACAGACAAGCTACAGCCAAAACCACTGGGCGCAGGAAGCTGAAATTTGGCGTGTATGTTCCTTGGGGACCATAGGGGTGCACTAAGAAGGGGTTTCGCGAAATTCCCCCGGGATCGGGCAAAACGGGTAAATTTAAAAAAAATGCAGGCGTAGCTGCTTGCGTTTTCTAGTCTCTCATAAGATATTTAAGACAATCAAAACGGCCACAACTAATATACAGGGTGTTGATATGCATTTGCAAAATAGTTTAAGGGGTGAATATACCTACTACTATAACTGAATACAAGTTCGTGAAAAAATAAGTCACTAAAATAAAAAAAAATTCGTCATCATTCCCGTTTTGAAAAATTTACTCGGTGTATTGACCGCCGCCGCCGCTCAGCTGATCGCCATTGCAGGTGCGTACAATGACTGCGCGATTCAGTCCTACTTAGCACAATTCAACAGTTCATTTTGATTTACTATCTAAGTAACATTTAGTGAATATCATCGCACACTGTTTAAAATAATTTTAGGTGAATACACGTAATGTGTATGTGGTATTATTAAAATATTTTGCAAATGCATATCAACAGCCTGTATACGACGAAACTAAAATTTTGAGTGGTGCAACCAAAGTTCTACACGCGATATTTAAAATTAAATTCAAATTCAAATTATATTTATTTGTTAAACACAGGTTTATGGTAAGATGTTACGAAATTAGTGCAGTTCTGTGTCCTGCCAATGTTGGCGTACAAATATTTAAATGTAATTAACAAAAAAAATAAAAATAATGAAATGCAAGAAGAACACAAATAACATAAAATCTCTATAATAACAAACCTTAAATCTAACACATAATAGGATATCAATACAATTTTACTGTTTAAATACTGTCGTTGAGGAAGTCTGTAATGGAATAATAGCACTTCTCAGTCAATAATATCGTAATTTTTTTCTAAAAAGGCTAATAATATTTAATGTTTTTATTGTCTCAGGTAGTTTATTGAAGATTTTTGGCGCTAAACAAAACACACTTTTCCACATGAGCGCCGTGTTAACCTTACGTATATATATGTTGGTTTTACGTCTACTACGTTTGACGACATCTGATAAGGTATTAAATAAATGTGGGTTTTTTTTTCACAAATAACGCTACTTCTAATATAAATAAAGATGGAAGTGTCAAAATTTTATATTCAATAAAATACGGTTTGCAGCTGTCCATTACTTGAAGGCCAAACATAGCTCTAATGCATATTTTTTGGGATTTAAACGCTATTTCTTTGTGGGTAGAGTTGCCCCAGAACATAATGCCGTATCTAAGAACGGATGCAACAATACCATGATAGGCAGTTTATAATATTAGTTTCATAGTACTTCCGTCGGTCTGCACTTCTCCAGGCATGATTATTATGTCTGCTCAGAGGATCTGCCCTCTAGTTGGAGGGACACCTCACCTTATTCCTCCACATACTTTTGGTATCGACTATTTTGAACACGATAAGTCTCGTACCTGATGTGGCCTGAAGGTTAATAATGTTACTTCTTAGTTAAGCAATCTAAAATTAAATAAAAACAATGCCAGTCTTTAAAATACCTATGAGCAAACAAAAACTCTCTAAAACGTTCCTATCCTTACCGCAGATGCTATCTACTGCAGTCATTAAAATCCTTCGAAAACAAATCCTTCCATAACTCTTTTTTATGTGCAAGCTTACTACAATGTGCAACGTTTCCGTAGCATGTGTCAAACACATAGACAAAGGCTGCAAACGTATTACACACCAGTTTAGCCCCAGGGCTTCAGGGTTCATAATGGCGTCTTTATTACTGCGACATGTTTATTTGCTACAAGCGGATTTTCCACTACCTCAGAGATGCGGAATTATGTGGTATTGGAGCAAGAATATCATTATTATTTGTATATTATTATACATCTCGTATTTGTATATCGTTTTTACGTAGGAGTAGCGTATCTGTTGTTATTAATGTGGGTGTCATTTATGTAGGTGTGTATATTTATAATTATATTTTACAAAAAAAAATACAAAAAACAACCCGAAAGGGGGAAATTGTGTAATTTTCTAACACAATTTCCCCGTTTCGGGTTGTTTTTTGTTTTTATTTTTTTTATTTTAGATATGTTATGGAACGAACCCATGTTCTTAGATTCGGGAGTAACAAAGCACAGGCTTGGCTTTGATGTGGCATATGTCAGTAAAGACGAGGCTTTTAGATATAAATATAGATAACAGTGTAAAGTGTTTCTAGATTTCTGATTTCACTGCAAAGCATTTAGTTCATACTTATTTCTTCTTTCAATAAGCATAACTTTTATTTTTCATTATAATCCTTTTATATATAGTGATAATAGAGAGTTAACAAGTAGAGGCTCGTATTAAGCAGATAACATTTTATTTTTGTTTCAATTGTAATAGCTTTTTTATTTTTAAAGTTGGATACACATTTGTATTAATGTGCCTTATAAAATGTGAATATATTTGAACTGTTATAGTACATTTTGAATAGTTAGGAGTTTTTACAGGAATTAAATGTGAAAGTAAAGTGGTTGACGGCATAGAATACAAGTGTCACCACCCCCTATCTTCCCGTGGGTGTCGTAAGAGGCGACTAAGGGATAACACGATGCAAATACCATCTTTGCGTAGAGACGAAAAACTCGACATCAAACCCTATATGACTGCCTTGTTGGTCTCACGGCATAAATGTGCGCGTGGGATCGGGAGGTCCTGGGATCGATTCCTGGATCGGGCAGTGATATTGGGTTTTTCTCTCACGAAATTCTCAGTAGCAGCACGGAGTCTGGAAATGTGCCCGGTACGGCAATAGGCTCGCCCCTTATTACGTGGGACTAAAATATATCTGGCGAAAAGTGGGTGTAGAAATACACCTCTGCCTACCCCTTCGGGGATAAAAGGCGTGACGATATGTATATGTATGTATGTATATTTTACATTTAAATGAGATGCTACAGGCTTGCAAATACCGAAATAGAACTAAAGTGTTCTATATTATATAGAACCAAGCAGGCACTGCAGTAAAAAATTGCATCTTCAGCCGTTAAATGGTACCAATGAACTTGTATAATGTATTTAGCACACGCAATCATTTTGTGTACTTAAAGATCTCATTGCTATTCCGGTTGGATCGTTAAGACGTTTTCTTCTTGAAAGCTGGGATCCACTTGCTGATCCTACCAGATTTAACAAAATATTGACTTTGGGGTTAAATATAATGACCACCATAAAATTCTTTGATACCTTTAGTGCTTTAGCCAAAAATATATACTTAACAACCCAAAAATTTAGTCTAAAATTAGAATAGTACTAGCTATTTTAATCACGACTGCACTTCAAATTGTATTCGTACACCAAATGTAGTAAATGATCACCAAATAAATAGATTATGTTAGGTTGTCTTGTGACCATTAATTGAAAAATACGAGCCCTGCGAAGCAGGGCTCCGTCAACTTAGTTTATTAAAGTAGGTGTTGTAACCAAATCCAATTTATGTTTTGGTATTTCATACAACTAACAAACAAATTCGTTTTAATTTTACATTAAAATGCTGGTTAATTTTTGGTGATCATTTACTACTTTTGGGTTAACAATAATTTATTTGGAGTCATTTTGCTTAAATAGGATAGCGAAGTGTTAAAACTTTGGTTGTAATTTGACATTAAAATGCGGGTTTAATTTTGGTGATAATTAACTATTTTTTCTTTTATATAATATATCACTATATCTAGTGGTAAGTTAAACATAAGCCATTGACTTTTACCAGTAAAAGGAACCATAAATATTGACAAGATACATTTTTAGCATATTTTATGTAAACGTGAGCAAACCTCCTGCTTAACTTATGATTAGTCTGGATAAATAATCAATAGTTTTTACTTCGCATAATACCAACTAGTGCTTCGTGTGTGCCACAGCGCAGCGTAATGCAGTAAGTCAATTGTGTTCGAGTGTATCTGGATAGGTTTTCGTAAAATGTTAGTTAATTGGTGGGTTCGAAAATCATGTTTCTAAATTGTGCGTACTAGACATGTGCGCCGATCGGCGCGGGGCGCACGCCGCCGGTCATTTTGACCACGCCACCGCCGCCGACCTTTTCATCGGCATCATCGGCGGCAAAATTTTTAACAATATTTAAGATTTACCTAGGGGCATTTCACCTGATCTTCTGCCATATGCAACCTTTGCCCCTCAGGGAGATCCCTGACCTTTCCATAGCTCTGTGAGTTGCATGAATGACATGACTTGTGTTCCACGTCTTCACCGTTATGTTCCACGTCTTAGGTCCATAAGTCAAGTTGTGGCAAAAATAACTCGAAGAAATGATGCAACTTCCCAAAAGCCATGCTGCTCTCTTCTGGCGATTTTCACCGTCAAAGTTAGCTTTACCTAACTGCAATTTATGCCCAAAGTATTCCTGAACAATTTTGTGGGCTACTTCTTGGGCCAAAAGTGGTTGAGGGATGCAGTGTAGATGAACATGAATTTCAACGCTTTCTGCAAGTTTTGCAGCGATTCTGACATTAATAATATTTCGTGCTGTCATTATTTCTGGTTTTAATTTTTACCGGTTTCTGGGACTTCAAAGATATGCCTGATATAAGAAATCAGAGTCAAAAGTCAGAATTTTGAAAATGGTTAAAATTAGAAATTGCAAATTCTCATATTAGTAAACCGGCATTTAGTTTAAAAAATATTTTAATACAAATTCGCATTTTTTATATACATACATACATACATACATACATACATACATAGACTCACGCCTGTTTCCCGGAGGGGTAGGCAGAGACTACGGAATGCCATTTGCAACGATCCTGACATACCTCACTTGCTTCACTCACTCCCATCAAGTTTCTCATGCATGCTCTTCTGTTAAGGGTACTTCTGACTTGTCCTTTTTTCAGGATGTCTCCAATCTGGTCAGAGAACGTCCGCCTAGGCAAGTGTGAATGGAACAGGACAAAGGGGAAGACCCCCTTTGTCCTGTTCCATTCACACTTGCCTTATATATCTTCTTTGTCAGTCTATCGTCATCCATCCTCTCCATGTGCCCAAACCATCTTAACATGCCTTCCTCAATGCTTGTCACTACATCTTCTTTTATATATGCGTCTAAATATAGTAAATGTTGTAGAAAAATCTGAAAAGTTGATAAAAAAATGAAAAAGGATTGGTTTAAAAGATACATGAAGATACTAAAGTACAAAAATGCCGCACCATAAACAATATTTTAAGATATATTATATAAAACTTTAATATTTTTGTCATTGAAATATTAATATTTACAATTTGTAGTGATTAAGTTGTAGTTTTTTTTTTACTTAAGGCATACTTTTCTTAGTTTCACCATTCACGCCCATAACGCGGATGACGCCGCTGCCGATCAAAAATAAGCATCAGCGCACATGACTAGTGCGTACGTACTTTATTAAAAAAATATTATGGCAGTTGTTTATTATTAATAAATATTAGACGTATTTTTTCAGTTGTTATGTAAACAAAAATGACCACAACACAACGCGTATTCAGTGACGTTACAATCCCCTTCTCTTGAGCTGAATGAACCTTCGAAATTTTTAAAGCATCGGTTTTCTTTCGGTGATATATCTATAATTTCAGTACGACTACAAACTAAACAATGTTTCTTTTTTTACACCTATATATAACCTTGACCTGATCTTCTACCAATGATTGCAGCGGCTACAGAAAATGTTAGAAAATCCATGCTACGTCTGCATATACATCGATCGCTGGATATCCATTTCTAATGTTTCTTTCAGAAATGGATATTTCATTTTCCTTATCAATAGCAGCCTGCATGGCATCAGCTGCGGTCATTTCCCAATTTTCATAAACTTAATTTTGTATCTGCACCTATGTATGTGCCGAAAAGACGGGGATGTTCATTGCAGATAACAGTTCTTTAAATTGGGAATGCCCAATGCCGTATATGTAATACGTAAACAATTTATAGACGCACATTGATGATTATGGGACCAACGAAAAAGAAACGGTATAGTTTGTAAGTATACTTAGAAAGTATACCACTTTCTAAGTATGTATATCTTTTCATTAGAAACAAAAAACACATATCAGTCCACGCGTCGCTTAGAAATCGAGTAACAAGAGATCCAAAAATTAAACTTGTCGATTGAAAAGTTACATTTGGGTTTCCATATGGGACGCAATTTTATTCAACTTTATTCAATTTTATTCAAGGGCTAGTTTAAAGCTTAATCCAAATTTGTGGGTTCGTACCTCTTGTCCCTTGGCCACCATCTTGAAAAGAGTGCGCGTGTGGAAGGTTTTTCTTATTTATCTGGTAAACTATCTGCACGGTTGGCGTAGCGGTTTAAGCGGCCGTCTGGCCGCTTGACACTGCACCGAAGTGTTGTGGGTTCGATCTCCACACGAGAGAACAATTTATGTGGTTCATAAATTGTTGTTTCGAGTCTGGGTGTTCATTGTGTCCGTTAGTTGTATGTTTGTAAAGTCCCCCGCGACACAGGAGCCAGTCCTAATGCGGGTGTTGTCTTAAAATATGAAATAAAAAAACTATTAATCACACAAAAATCTTGTTCAAGCATTTTTGCTGTAAGTTAAATTTTCTTCAACTTTGGTTCTGGTACTTTTTACCATAAACCATAAATAAACAGTGCCGTTAGAAGCTCACAGAGTGCCGTAGTTTAAGAGTTTAGTCCATAGTTTGCGAAATGCTACCAATGATTTAGATAATTTAATTTGCTACTCATCTTGTTTTGAGTTTTTTTTGAGCGGCCAATAGTTTGCTAGATATGCTAGAAAACTCATTTGTACCACTCTTTTCAAAATAGAAGGACAAGTGCTGCAACCCCAAAAACTTGGACTCTTGGCATCTATGAAATGAAATTGCGTCCTCTGACAAATGCATGCTAAGCCCAAAAAAATGTAACATTTCAATGAACTAAACCTACTGTACTTTTTATACTGTGGTGCAGTGAATAAATGAACGATTGAGTTTGGAATACGAATTACTTTGTACTTTTGCGAAAACGTAAATGCAGAGGTGGAGGGGGATTTAGCGGAGCAACGACGTACGTCCGCCCTCAATCACGCCTTGAACGGTACTGATAAACGGCCGGCGAGCGATATAATGCCAACATTTTGACTATTCTTTTTCTTGGAGAAAAATAAGAACGAAATTACGAAATCTATTTTTACCATTAATTATAAAATAAAGAGCTGTTTCTATTGATAATACTTTCATATAAATTTATTATGGAATCTCTCAGATGTACACGTTTAAAATTGTGATTTAGTGCCATGTTTGACATTTTTTTTATCGAGCCAATCATTCCAAATCGTGTTTCTATCTTTACGATTTACTAGAAGATATATTCACCTTTTATACTTTAATTTTTATTCATTATAAATATTCATGCGTTCATGGGACTTTCAGACGTTCAAAAATCTTAAAAAGTACTGCAAGCTCGCCTTAAACGATAGTTGCTCATCATTTTTTCGTAATGAGATTTCAAGATCAGAATGCATGTCTAGACAGGTAATACTAATACTACTTTTTATTATCTTTAGATCAGTTAAGATTGTAAGTTTATGTTGGGTAAATTTTACTTTTAAATATTTTAATTTGAGGTAGAATATCATCTTCGCTGTTAGGTTCTCAACCTAACCAGAATGAAAACAGAACCCATAGAAGCGACACCTAACGGCCAGTCTAGATGCAAACACCGATCGATTAGAATTTGCTTAAGAATTCTTCGTCCCCTGGCTAAGATAACACTGAGAGCTTTCTGCGATTCCATTAGGAATACTGACTAGAACACACATGATACGACAGAATAGACATAGAATAGACATGGCTTCATATTAAGTTGGTTACTCGTGACACTCACGGACGTACGTACTCGTATATCTGGTTTAATATTAGATGGAAAAATCTCATGGTGCATGGTGCATAGGGTTCCCACCAAGAACTTAGGGTCCCAAGCCAACCTCACCTGCAAGTGGTGCACCTGCCGATCAACGGACGAGGCTCTGGCAAACAAAATGTCCCAATAAGCGGCAATAGGCTCGCCACCTATTACGTGGGATCAAAACACTGGCGAAAAGTGGGCGTTTAATATGCCTCTGCCTACCCCTTCGGGGAAACAGGCGTGAGTCTATGTATGTATGTAAAAATCTCCAGGGCACTCTTTAAGAAACTTACTTCTATTTTCGGAGTTCCTAGGTTATTTATTGAAACTCTTGTGTGGGATAAATAATCTGGGAGTAGTTACGTGGTTATGTAGCTGCCTCACTCTTCTTATTGGACGTAAAGTTATACACCTAAATTGTTATGCACAATGGACGGGGGGAATAAGTACTCTCAGTTAAAGAAAGCATTAAACAACACTTAACTTGGAATTAAAAATACTTATCCAATTTAGATAGCAGAGGAAGTGTGTCTGTCGTGTATTATGAAAAGTTCTCGTCCGCCCCGGATACTTAGTTATGTGTAGGTACTTACCTAATAGGTTATGTTAGGTTCTCGTGTGACTGCGCACTCGAAAATAGGAGCCCAGCTTATTGGGCGACTAGCTAATTTTTATTCATATCGAACGAGCTAATAGTGCTTTTGACTGATGCTTTACCTATTGCAGTAAAAACACCTTTTGAAGAAGAGCGTCAGTCAAAAGTACTTTTAACCGCAAATTTGCAGTCAAAAGTACTACTAACCAATAATTTTCAGCCAAAACCACTTTTGGCCAACCTGTTCAGTCAAAAGTATTTTTGGCTGATTTTGCTAGTCAATAGTACTTTTGACTGGTTAAGAGTTTTGACTGCGACATTAGCAATTTATAGCCCGCTAAATATGATACCGAATAGAGAATACAATATTATAGTGGCTCTCATATTTGAGCTAATTACAAGCAGACAAAGATGGCCACAGCACCCTTCGAAGTCAGAAAGTCACTACCTCATATGAATCTGAACAAAATTCTTTTTTTGCAAAGTAGGGCTCAAATTTATTTATTTTACAATCTTTTATTAATGCTAACAACTTTTTAACCGCATCAATTTCTGACAAGTTATTTCAGAGATTTGAAATAAAGTAAATGGAAAATGTGCAGTATAATAATTAATTATTTATCTTTAGTATTTAGAAAACACTTTATGGAGCACGGAGCCGAGTAACTTATTTGTAAGCTTTGCTTACTACCATATTTATGTAATTTCAGTTTAAACGTATACGCCATCGCTCTTAATAAAATCACAATACCCTTTGTAACAGATTCAACCATAAGAATCCCAGTTACTGATAAATTTCAAAGGATTGTCCGCCCAAAGCCCATCAATAGCCTCTGCAAACGTACCATGTAATATATCTCCAATCACAAGTGACACGGTTTTAACGGTGATTTGGTGCCACATTCTGCGGAACCATATACCTATAGTTACTTACAATGGGGTTATATTCTCAGTTTTTCCACTCAATAAAGCATGTCAGTTTTCAACTTTGGTATGTTAACAAGAAACCAACGGTTATGGTTATTCGGGGTGATAAGTTTTTATGTAGGCATGCCGTAACGGCCCTTCCCCTTGGATGGCCTTGACTCCTGGCTAAACTATGCGCAATGTGATATCAGGATGTTCGAGAAAAGGTCAATGACACAGAGCAGATAAACTAAGACTATAGTGTCACATGTGAGTTGGGCGAGCGATGTAGTGGAATGTGTTTGCGTGTTGAAAATATTATTATAGTATATAAATTATTGTTTTGTTTGGATTTTAAGTCAAATGCCGGATGTTTGTATATCGATAGATAGTAAATATTCGTTTAAAAAAAATCAAATAAACGTATAACATATGCCCGGTATTTTTGCACATTTCTCACTTAAGCAGGTCTATTAGAACTGTAGATATGATTTAAACGTCAAATATCTAAAGACCCAAATAAATAACAAAGAAGATAGTAATCTAAAGACCAAGTGAAGTAGGCATGTATTCCAGTGAGTAGATGTGAACTTCCTGTCACTCTGTTGGCTATTTAATTAGTAAGGCCCTATGAAGAAAATTCTCTAACATTAAATTATTATCTTGTCTCAATAAATTATCCGTTTGATATTTTATTTACTTCTTTTAAAATACAGCACATTTTTATAACGAACGTAGAATAAATCGTAGATTAAAAACTTTGTAACCAATTATCAGCTTATCAACAATACTAACAATTGTATAATATAAAGTGGGTTAATTAATATATTTCGTGTAGGTACTCTAAACAAAGTTATTCATCTTTTTAATACTTTAGGTGAGCTAAAAAGATTATGAGATTAAGGTAAATTTAAATTATGATATATTCCATGAAATAATTGTTTGATATTAATTTGTTTGAAATTCAATTTTGTTTATTTTAAACAAAATATTGCTTCATTGTTTCGTTCATTTCGTTGGTATTGTAATTCGCACTAATATTTATTGTGAGTCTCACAACAAATATTGTGAGTCTCACAACAAATATTGTGAGTGATTTCGAAGTTTCGAAAATTCTTAGCGAATTAAATTCCTAGATCAGGCGGTGTTATTAGATTTTTGTGGTGTGAAATTCTCGTAAAAGCACGTAGTTTCGCAACATGTTCTCCTGAACTTGTCAATAGACATCTTTTGCTACTTAGATTGAAATTCCTAACCATTGAAATGTGTACCTATACGGTATACACTACTTTTGAATCTTTTCATATACTATTGACGCTATAACCAGAGTTGGCCACACGCTCACACGTAAAGACAGATAGAAAAAAAAACAAGTTCTAGCTTTATTCCCGTTTTCAACTTAAAACTTTAAAAACAATCATAGCTACAGTAAATCCAACATTATGAATCCAGTTTTATTGCTCGACAGTATTGGTTGCCGACCAAATAATTGTCGGCAGACCGCCATTTTAAGAGCAAGGAGCAAAGTTGTAAAGTGGAGTTCATCGAGATAGATAATAGAATGTTTATTGCAAACTGTTTAATGTTTACAAGTGCGTTGACCGAGGACTTGACACCCACGATCAGACTTTGTGACCACTAACGGTATGACATTCAAGGCTTTGATGTTACACATCACTATCAAAACTGTCCTCTAGGATAGTAATATTACTAATAAAATCGTAAAAGTTTGCGTGGATCGATATTTGTTACTCTTTCACTCAAAAACTACTGAACTGATTTTGATGAAACTCTGAGCTTGATCCGTATCCGCATAAGCTACGTTTAGTGGCTCCGATAGCGTGACAGACGTGATATTTCATAAAATTAGACATTAAAGCTATTTGCTGCCCTGGAAGACGTGAAAATTGTATATGTACGTTCCAGTTAAGATCGCCGTAAGCGGTTGAATGCAAACGACTCAAGATCGGTCTGTGTGGAGAACCTTGGGACAGGCTTATGTCCTACAGTGGACGTCCTTAGACTGTGTGTGATGTTCTTGAACATTTGTGGAGATTGCCATTCAAATGACAATATTGCTACCTTATCTACCGTTAATTTATTTTCTCCCTTATTGCAAAGGTTGGTTTATTGCGTTTGGTGTATAGCCTTACTCGACTAGTTTATTAATTGAAATAGTTCGATAGCTTATTTGATTATTTGTGGTGAAAATATAAATTTCTTTTTCTTATAACTTTTCTGCTAAGGTTTCAATAAACTACGTATTTTGTAGTTTTTTCGATACTTCTATGTTTTGATTCAATTTTAAATTTCGTTCGAAGTGAATAAATAATATAGTGAGTAAACCAGCGTCAAGCTTCAGCCTGGCATATGCTGAACTAGGTCCTTTTTCGTCGCATGCAGGAGATTATTTTGTCATTGAGCCTATTGCATACTAACTCTTACCTGTGTATTAATTTTTTTTTGCTGTATGTATTGTAATTAATTTTGACATTTTAACTTACGGACTAATGGAATATTTGTACACCAGAAATGGTTGAGTATATTTGACATAATTTGAAAAACATCTTTTTTGTTACTATATTCTTACAAATAAAAAAAAGTAATTCTTTCTTTCTATTTATGTTTTTTGTGTCCCTTGTGTGTTACGAAATAAATGCATTCTTTTTTTTTGTACGAAGTGGAAAAACCCATCGGACCTCCGACTCTTGGGGAAATGAGAGCCGGAGTATGTGGTGTTACCACTAAAAACCACCTCGACTTTCTCATGTACCCGTGTGTCGGAGGGTAGGGTATCGCCGAAACATTCGTCGCTACCCTTCTTTTGTTTTCTAGTGCAACTTATTTTTAGTTGAGGCAAACTATTATTTATATTTCTACGACTTATGCAAACTCTTACTTTAGCTATAAATAAATCTTTTAGTTATTCTGTCACAATTACATATCTTTACGCGGCTTCAGTCGGGTAGGAAACTAAAAATTGCATATCACTACAAAGTTTCTCCGAAATCAGTTCAATTTTTTTTAGTTTTTACGCTAAAGAGTAACATACATTCGTACATCGATCCTCATAAACATTCACGATAATAATAAAAGTTAGATAGCTGATAAAACTACTGTTTCCAAATATTACACGAGTAACGCCACGGGTGCTAGCCAGTGTAAAAACTAATAAGTCAAGACACAATTTAGAATAACAAATAGTTAGATTTAGTTTCAACATTAATCAACCTGGCAAGAGATTTAAATTGAATTTTTAAATAAAGTCAGACGCCTGAATGGTACCTGTGTCAACAGAAAGTATACAAATGATGTAATTTAAGTAAATTGATGTAAATAATTCAGCATAATAGGTATTTCATTTCATCTTTATGTAAAACATAGTTTTTAGTAGGTCTGTGTGTCATTTGACTGACTTGTCACACTACAGCTAAGTGACTTATTTTGAGGAAATTGGCGAGAAAATCACCATTGGGTACTCCAAGATAGCATATGAAGTAGTAAAAATTATTGTCAACTATTGCAAGTAAAACCCGATTAATAACATTGTATGATGTTCCTAAACAAATCGCGAAACTTTTAAATCGATTTTAATAATAATCCTTCAGAATCGTCGTCAAACTGAAAAATATTTTGAGTACCAAATATTATATAATTTCAATAATATAATATTCTATATATTCACGGTTCTGAACAATTGCGCGGATTGCCTGCATTGTTAGGTGCATAATGTAAGTGGATGCTCCTGTTTCACCATGTCTATGTTCAGGAGGCTAACTAAATGAACATCAAAATTTAACTTGATTATGCTTGAGTATCATGTAAAGTAAATATATATAAGTAACATAGAAGGTATAACAGATGCAGCACCTTACAAAAGTTTAATTGTTATGTATTATTAAAAACCTGGCGATGAAAAGAGTGACCGTGAGTTTTATTGTCCGTTCTTTCTCATGGTTCTACCTATTGCACTGCGAACGTGGCAGTAAATGTAAATGTAGAAGCATACAGTAATAATGTTTAAATTTGACGTTCATAAGTGTCACTTTGTGATCTAAATGAATAAAGGATTTTGAGTTTGAGTTTGAGTTTATAGTTTTTCATGAATGCTAAGTTCGGAGACCAAGAGGATTCTCCCCGTGCTGAAAATTGACGAGAACCGTGAAGGGTATTTTAAGAGTTTTATCAAAATAGGCTACTAAGTGTACCTAAATGTAATATATCTATCCAACTTGATAACTTTCGTACAGCTTCTCATCTTTAATGAACGAAATATTTTATATTCACTTGTTCTGAGTTCGACAGCGCATAATTTATATGTTTAAGAACCGATTTAGCCGAATCTCAAGACGGATGCAATATGGGTTTTGTCATTATTAATAGTTTATTTTGAAATAAAAAATATCATCCCTCAGTAGTCCGAAATATGTGTATTCTTTAAATCCATAAGTATTAAATTAAAACTCATGACTCTTTTTTATGCATTTTATTCAATTATTTTATGCATAATTTATCATAGTAAATGTTAAAGAAGTTACTACTGAATATTAACTTATAAAATAACACTATCCCAATGAAACTCAATTGTCTTATACTTCAGTTTCGATCTTAATTTTGAACTTTGTTTTATCATCGTCAGGAAATTATTTAGCCCACAAGGAGAAGAAGATTATTCGGACGTAAACGACAGCCTCGTTAAATGTCCCATGAGTATGTCCGCCAGATAGCTAAACTAGATATTTACTAACCATCATTCTGTAACATATTACGTTTGTCTACTTTAATAACACATCATCATCATTCTAGCGTTGTCCCGGTCACGATCTAAGACCTTTGATCTTGAAGCCCGGGGTTCGCTTCCCTACTACAACGTATTCGTATTGCCTTGTCTTCGGCATCCTTAGTTTTAAGTCCTTTAACTACTGTGTTATTACAAAATTTTAAACAAATCTGTGAGAAAAGACAGTAAAACGACGACGTAAAATGCAATGATTACTGTTATTGTTTATGCTAGTAAATATAAAATAAAAAGCAACCAGACTGAAATAAACTTAAATCTCTGTTTTATACTATTATAACAGTATTAAAAGTTATGAGTCATCCCTTGCCGGAGTCTTCTTAGATTGACGCATACAAACACAGTGAATCATTAGAATACGATAAACTTCATAATACCAGCTCTGTTTACAAACTTTCCTATTGTTGAGAACGTACCATTTCTCATTTTCGAGTTAGTAGAACCTTGCTGATTTCAGCAGGAATGAGGTGACTCGACCGGAGAAGTGTCTTCTAACAGAATATCCATAAAAAGTAACACCATCTATACTGTTGCGTTTCGTTCTGTGAGTAAGAGTGCTGCAGGCCCCATTCTCTTTTCCTCTTCCCCCTGTCCGCTCCTCCTCCTATGCCTTTTCCCATGTTAAAAGGCTGGCAATGCACTTGTGACTCTTTTGTTGCATGATTGTTTATAGGCGGAGGTCATCGCTTACCGGCGATCTGTCAGCACCTTCGCCTACTAGGTCATAAAGTATTGTCTTTGAGATCCTTAGGGTCCATTTTCAGACATATTTATATATTTTCACTTACCGTTTTTTACCGTTTAACAAGTGATAATTGACAATTTAATACGCACTTCCTTCCCATACGTTTGATCCTGAGATCCTCTGTGTAGCAGACAGCAGGTCTTTCCACTAGGCAATCGCTGCCTATACGGAAGACTACATAAAACTGTAAATCATTTATCGATAAATGTACTCTATTGAAACATACTAAAATGTTTACTAGTTCATCTGAGGTTATTTTAAGATCTTGTGCGCTATAAACTTCATAAGAAAAGTTTTATTTCGCAGTTTGTGTTAACGTTACCCAACCAACATTTTATGTGTTTTGAATGGAGTTGCCAAATCTGTTGTTATAATTTTACTGGGCTACACGATCGTCGCGAATCAGCATTCACTTGAGACAGTAGAGACAGATTATATGAATATAACAGAGGTAGTAGTGGTATCGTAGTGGTAAAGACGAGCATAATTTTATCTCTTGATAATTTTGCACTACAAGTTTTCTCTTTACGTATGAATATAAAAATATAGATTACTTTGGTACCACACTTAATGATAGCTTTGTTTTATTTCCAAGATTAAGTGATGTTTTAGAAAATGTTGTAAATTGTTCGTTAAGAAGAATTGATACTTTTATTTCAAAACTGCCGAGTTTGTGTATGCATGTTGACTTTTATGATGATACTCGACTGGGATGGTTCCACCGAATGATTACCGTCTCTCAGACAAATCTCGATAACTGTGCATCAGGTGTGATACGCTAGTGTTTCTGTATTTATCAATTAATCAAAATCTATTGAAACAGCTACAACGCACATAGTTCAAAACCAAACTAAGTCAATGACAAAATTATTTATTCACTTAGTCCACAATGCTATGCTTATGAACGTTATAATAAATAAACTTGTAGTTAATTACTTAATGATTTGATCTCCATTTACTTGCATTAACTGCTTGTTCGCAACCCAATAGGTAGAACCACTAGAAGGAACGGGCAATCACACGATGACTATCCTACAATTTTTGCTAGCATAACATTTGCTAGCATATTGGCACATAATTTATAGTCCTAACATAATGCCCGGCATTAAATTACCCAAGCCATGAAGACACATTATCTAAATGTCGGCGACCCAAGGTCTCCAGACGCCTTCTTATCCAGTCTTAATTTTATACCTGGCCTTACGACCTAAATTATCCTAATGGTCCCTCAATGAGTGCCTTAGTACAGGAGTTCGTAAAAAATGATCAAGTTGTAGAAGATAATAATAAAGTCATCAAAGGTTATTGGATATTGAAACACGCGCGTGGCGCGCTTTGTCGTGCTCTGTCGGTGTCCAGGTGCTGTGTCTTCCGTCTCAATATACACTTCTCAGCACTGCTCTGTAAGTGCGAATTATTCCTCCTTTACTTTCTCTTCTAATGACAGATAAAAGTATACTGACTATACCTTATCTGACACGGTGTCCGATAAACGGAAGTTTTCCTATAAAGTGACACACTTCCTCTGCTATCTAAATTGGATAAGTATTTTTAATTCCAAGTTAAGTGTTGTTTAATGCTATCTTTTGATCGCTTAAGTCAATTTTTTTATAGACTCACGACTGTATCCGGAAGGGGTAGGCAGAGGTGTAATATTACACCCACATTTCACATGAATTTTTAGGCCCCACGTAATAGGTGGCGAGCCTATTGCCGTACCGGGTACATTACCAGACTCCGTGCTGCTACTGAGAATTTCCTAACGAGCAAACCCTTTGCCCGACCCGGGAATCGAACCCGAGACCTCCTAAGCCCACGCGCACATTTATGCCGCGAGCCCAACGAGGCAGTCGAGAGTACATCTTCCCCACGTCCATTCTGCATGACAGTTTAGGTCTACAACTTTACGTATCATCAAACCCAGCCAGAAGAACGAGACAGCTAAATAACCTACTATCGTTACTACTCCCACATTACTTATCCCACACTAGAGTGTCAATAAATTACATAGGAACTCCGAAAATAGAACTAAGTTTCTTAAAGAGTGCCCTAGAGATCTCTCCATCTAATATTAAGCCAGTAACAAATAGGTATGTGGGTGTCACGAATAACCAACTAAATATGTAGCCAGTGTGTTCTAGCCCGTATTCTTAACTGAATCGCAGAAAGCTCTCAGTATTATCTTGGTCAGGGGACGGGGATTCTTAAGCTAGTTCTTATCGAACGGTGTTTGCATCTGGACTGGTTCTGTTGTCGTTTTGGTTTGGTTGAGAACCTGATCTACAAAGACCAAATTATATCAATAAATATGCATTAAATAAAATAAAAAAAATCATCTAATGTTAATAATCCTAACTGACCTAATGATGGGATTTGGCAGTATTAGTATTACCTGTGTACATAACTACATTCTGATCTTGATATCTCATTTTTTTTAAAGATTGAAAAACATTCACATGAATTTTATTACATGGTACCTACAATTCACAAGGTGAAATATGGGTGTAATAAATATTACACCTCTGCCTACCCCTTCCGGATACAGGCGCGAATATATAAAAAAGGTCGATTAACTCAAACAAATTTTTTAGTTAGATTGATTATGATTTCAGTTCCTCTACGGTATCTGTTGTTGCCTGTGGCCAAATACGCACTTGAGCGGTTTTACTGCTTTGTTTCATTAATGAGCCGAAAATAGAAATAATTTTATTCAAGGGTTTGAATATATTTACGACACGTTACTGCCCAAATATATTTTATACTGTTAAATAAACTTTAAGCAGTCTTGATATAGGCAAATTACTTTTATTTATTTCAATGAACGTCGTTCTATACAAATTGTTAGAATAATGTTATACCGTGACCGTGTGTGACTTTTCAAAAAACGTACATATGAATTTCTAAACATTTCTAATTTATCTACTACTATTTATATATATAATTATCTATAGTGATCATATGCTATATTGATGACAATAGTAAAGACCTATAGTAGATACACATATATAGGTACACCTGTCGTGTAGGATCAGAGCCTATCGCGACATAAATTATTTTCTGCTTACTATTCGGTCCAAACTTTTTCGTAGGTAATTTCTTGATTTTTGAAAGCTAGAACCTTGAAACTTTGTGACACGTGTAAGTGAATAACTAATAATATCGAAGCACTAGTAGGTATTATGCGTATTAAAAACTTTTGATTATTTATTCAGACTAATTATTACTTTGGAGTTTTGCTTAGGTTTACATAAATTACGGTGAATATGTATCTTGTCAATATTTATGGTTCCTACAGGTAAAAGTCAATATTCTGTCAAATCTGGTGACCAACAAGCGGATCCCGGGCTTCAAGAAGAAAAAGTCCCAGATCCAACCGGAATAGCAATAAGATCTTGAACTACACAAAATGATTGCGAGAGCTAAATACATTATACAAGCTTATTGCTAGTACTCAGCGGCTGAAGACGCAAATTTTTACTGCCTATGCCTGCATGGTTAATAAAAATACGGAAATAGAACTTTAGTGTTCCATATATAGATATGGAACACTATAGTTATATTTCGGTATTTGCAAGCTTGTAGCATCTCATTTAAATGTAAAATCTTAATATATATATTTCTTGTGTGCGTGTGTATGTCACTGAACTCCTCCTAAACGACTGAACCGATCTTGATGAATTTGTTTATGTGTGTTCAAGGGGACTTGAGAATGGTTTAGAATGGTAAAGGTATTTTTACTTAATTTTTAATTTGTAAGTAGTTGTGGATGTTGGAATGTTTCACATTGGAACCGACGGACTGCGCTGCTATCGCAGTGTCAAATCTTACATTAATTATTTCGTCAAGGAGCACATCGAAACCTTACCTGAATAATAAAACATAAAAAAATAAAGATTTTGAGTCGACAACATATAGCCGCCAAATTCGGATTGTCGAGTGTTTTGTTAAATTCTAATGGTCCTGACAGACAAATCACAGTCGGCCACTCTATTTGACTCTATCGAAACGTCACAGATACCGGATAACATTTTGTGTACCTACTACTAAGTCTTATTACTAAGTAGTTTGTATGCGTAAATACGTTTTGCAGTTATATTTCTTGAACAGTTAAAACGACATCTTCTATACTAATATAATAAAGCGGGAGAGTTTGTTTGTTTGTTTGAACGCGCTAATCTCAGGAACTACCGGTCAGATCTGAAAAATTCTTTTTGTATACGATAGCCCAGTTATTCCGGAAGGCTATAGGCTATATAACATAACGCTTTGACCCTTTGGGGCCGGGCAAAAGGCTAAAAAGACTAAAAGATAATGTCGGCTAATCTCAGGAACTAGCAATCGGATTTTAAAAACTGTTATTGACTATGATAGCCCTATTATTCCGAAAGGCTATATAGGCTATATAAAATTACGCCACAACTTTTAAGGGCCAGACAAAAATAATAAAATGGTCATACGAGAAGGGGGAGGGATGGGTCAAAGGCAAAAAAAGGCTAAACGAATAGGATACAATCTATATGGGTATCGTTTTCGAGATTTTAGGGACGCTGATTAATAATATGAAATTTATTTAGTAGGCTCGCCCCTTATTACGTGGGACTAAAGTATATCTGGCGAAAAGTGGGTGTAGAAATACACCTCTGCCTACCCCTTCGGGGATAAAAGGCGTGACGTTATGTGTGTATGTATGTGTATGTATTTAGTGATCTAAGATGGCGGACGGAAAATCAAAGATGGCGGATGAGAAAATTTTAAAAATCAATATGGGTATCGCCTTCGATATTTTAAGGGATGGGGAATCGAAATACAACATCTATTTTGTGATCAAAGATGGCGGATGGGAAATCAAAGATGGTGGATGGGAAAATTTAAAAAAATCAATATTGGTATCGTCTGCGATGTTAAAAGGGATGTGGAATCCAAACACAACATCTGTTTCGTGATTCAAGATGGTGGATGGGAAATCAAAGATGGCGGATGGGAAAAATTTAAAAAATTGATATGGGTATCGTCTCTGATGATTTAAGGGATGGAGAATCCAAATACAACATCTATTTCGTGATCAAAGATGGCGTATAGGAAATCGAAGACGGCGGACGGGATTTTTTAAAAGTCGATATGGGTATCGTCTCCGATATTTTAAGGAATGGGGAATTCAAAAACACCATCTATTTCGTGATCAAAAAAATTAAATATCAATATGTGTATCGTCTCCGATGTTTAAAGGGATGGGGAATCCAAATACAACATCTATTTCGTGATTCAAGATGGTGGATGGGAAATCAAAGATGGTGGATGGAAAAAATTAAAAAAATCAATATGGGTATCGTCTCTGATGATTTAAGAGATGGTGAATCCAAATACAACATCTATTTCGTGATCAAAGATGGCGGATAAAAAATCAAAGATGGCGGACGGGATTTTTTTAAGTTGATATGGGTATCGTCTCCGATATTTTAAGGAATGGGGAATTCAATATTATATAAAAATCTATGTTTGTTTGTTCATCATTTATAGACTCTGAAATGATAAGAGATTAAGCGCTAAGTCAATAGTAACTTTGGAAAAGGGGCTTGGAAAAAAGGGAATGAAATAAAAACTCTTAAAAAGGCGATACGGAGTTCGCTGGGTCAGCTAGTATACTTATAAATATACACACCTACATAAGTCAATGACACCCACATTAATAACTACAGATTTCTCTTACGTAATAATGATAAACCAATACGAGATGTATAATAAATTAATAATATACAAATAATGACGATAATATTGCTCCAATATCACATACTTCCGCATCTCCGAGGCAGTAGAAAATCCGCTTGTAGCAAATAAATATGTCCCAGTAATAAAGACGCCATTATGAAAAAACCCCTACAGCCCCGGGGTAAAACGGGTGTGTAATACGTTTGCAGCCTTTGTCTATCTGTTTGACACATGCTATGGAAACGTTGCACGTTGTAGGAACCATGCACATAAAAAAGAGTAATGGAAGGATTTGATAATATTTTCTTGGGTTTACGCGAATGTTACACATTGAAATTAAACTACAGTTTACGGATTTTATCGCGTTATATAAATTTCACCGGTTATTTGTTATTACATTTAAACCGAAAGATCTAGAAACTACATTTTTATTATTACTAGCCAACGTTTCGAATTCTTTACAGGATTCATGTTCACGGCAGACTGAGGTGATATTTGTCTTTGTCTTGAATTTAAAAGTTATCTCAAAGTACCCGAACATTTTTCAACTATTGGTGTTACTATCTACGCAGAATGTGCTCACTGTGTCTTGATGTCTACTGGTGACTTTGTCCTTTTTGGGTTTCATTAGCCTGATAACAGGGTCCCAAGCTGGAGGTACATTCCAACCATCTTCCCTATTGAAATTAAGATGTTTTTTAATTTCAATAGCTTCACGTATCATTCTTGGAATAAAGCGGTGTTCTTTTGCGAGTATCTGTGGTTTATCAAATCGCAGGTAATGGTTGGTTCCTTGTTCTACATGTTCACACACAGCAGACTTCGTCGAGCGTTTGTGTTTAATGTCAGCTATATGTTCCTTTAGTCGAATGCCTATGCTTCTCTTGGTTTGTCCAATGTATGAGAGCCAACACTCACAGTCTATCTTGTAAACCCCGGCCTCTTGTAAGGGTAACTGACTCTTGACAGATGGTAAAAATTGGCTTATCTTCGTTGGCGGCTTGTAGAAAGTTTTGATTGAAGCTCGCTTCAAGATGTAGCCAATCTTGTCGGTCACGCCCTTGATGTATGGGAGGACAGCAGGTTGTCTCTCTACTGTGGCTGGCTTGTTCTTCGGGGATCTGTGACGTTGGCGCGGTGGTCGGAGCTTGTTGTCTTGCAGAACTTGCTTGACATGTTGAAGCTCGGCGTCCAGGTGTTTCTTGTCACAGATCCCCCGGGCTCTCTGAAACAAAGACATTCCTACGGTAGCTAACTGTTTAGGATGGTGGTGAGATTCACCGTTTAAGTACTTATTTGTATGTGTCTTTTTCCTATACACAGTGTGGCTCAAAGAGTTGTTTTTGTTCCTGATAACAAGTACATCTAGGAAAGCTAAAGAATTGTTTGCCTCTAATTCCATTGTAAATTTGATGTTGTTATGAATAGAATTAAGATGGTCTAGGAATACATTAACACTATCTGTTGGTAAAATTGTAAAAGTGTCATCTACATACCGCTTGTAGAACCTCGGTGTGATGGTGGCCGTCTGTAGGGCTCGCGCCTCGAAGTCCTCCATGAAGATGTCAGCAACAACAGGCGATACTGGAGAACCCATTGCCACACCGTCTACTTGTATGTAGTATTTCTCATCCCATAGCAGATAGCCGGTTGTTAAGCAGTGTTTCAATATTTCTGCATATTCCTCGGGCATGTTGTTCTCTATTAGCTTCCTTCTAGTTATTTCAATACAGTCATGTGCTGGTAAGCATGTAAATAATGACTGTACATCAAAACTAACCATAGTTTCCTTGTCAGAGAGATGTAGGTGTTTTATTTCACTGACAAAATGGTAGGAATCCTTTACATGCGCTCTCGTCTTGCCTCTGAGTGGCGAGAGAATCTTCGCAATGTGTTGAGCCAATCTGTAGGTTGGTGCCCCTATTTGACTGACTATAGGGCGCAGTGGAGCATTTTCTTTGTGTATTTTCGGTAGACCATACAGTTGAGGAGTTTTTGCACACGATGGTATTAAATATTTCACGTCCAGATTCAGTTGTTCGGAGTATTTCTTCACAATGTCACTCGTTTGCTTGAGTATTTTGTTGGTAGGGTCTGTCTTAACCAATTTATATGTACTTTCATCCGATAAAAGATTTTCCATTTTTCGTTTATAATCGGACGTGTCCATCACTACCGTTGCATTTCCTTTATCTGCTCGAAGTACTGTTAGTTCAGGTCTAGCACGTAGGTTCTTCAGTGCTAAATACTCTGGTTTTGGTAGATTCCTTCTCGGCACTGTCGACTGACGCAATACAGCAGAAACGTCCTGACGTATGGCCTCGAAATCTTCCTTACACACATTGTTCTTGACTAGACAATCCTCAACGTTGCAAATAATGGTCTCATACGGGGGGTTTACATGATAGACTGTGAGTGTGGGCTCTCATACATTGGACAAACCAAGAGAAGCATAGGCATTCGACTAAAGGAACATATAGCTGACATTAAACACAAACGCTCGACGAAGTCTGCTGTGTGTGAACATGTAGAACAAGGAACCAACCATTACCTGCGATTTGATAAACCACAGATACTCGCAAAAGAACACCGCTTTATTCCAAGAATGATACGTGAAGCTATTGAAATTAAAAAACATCCTAATTTCAATAGGGAAGATGGTTGGAATGTACCTCCAGCTTGGGACCCTGTTATCAGGCTAATGAAAACCAAAAAGGACAAAGTCACCAGTAGACATCAAGACACAGTGAGCACATTCTGCGTAGATAGTAACACCAATAGTTGAAAAATGTTCGGGTACTTTGAGATAACTTTTAAATTCAAGACAAAGACAAATATCACCTCAGTCTGCCGTGAACATGAATCCT